>OX402542.1:8548810-8568245 GCA_948098885.1 Drepanosiphum platanoidis | reverse complement strand
CGGTAGATTTTCTATAGGCGCGCGGCTTTCCGATTTACAATTTTTTCATTTATTTTAAATTTCAATATATCGGATGGTAAACTCCGCCGAGTTTGGAACTCGTTTAAAATATGCTCGAAAACATGTTTGTCGGGCTACGACGAAACGACGATAGATATTTTGGGCGCGTCCGATTTGATAATGTCGAAAAAACGATTTCGCCGGTGACCCCTCGATGTTCGACGACGTCGCAGTGGATTTTCGGACGCCACTGGTTCTACCATGTTTTTCAAATTCCGTTCCCACGCGTCACTGTTCTCTAAATGCGTTTTAATCGAAACGATTGGTCTAACGACGACGACAATAATAATAATAATAATAATTATGCGTCGTCGTTTTTTCAACGCGTTTCGATGTCGTCGTCGTCGTCGACGATATTTTATTACTTTCATAGGAATTGATTATCTAGTGTTCGGCCGTTAAACTCGCGGTCTACGTATCACTAGCGCGCGCGTGCATGCTAACATGCGTTACATGTATACATGTATGACGCATAAATTATTATACTCGTTTATACATATGTATATTAAACGCATGTTATGAATTCGTTCGAGGCGGCTGCGACGACAATGTGGGTAACCTTGACCGTTGCGCGCTGTCCCCCTCGGTAACGACGGCGTAGGCCGTGGCGTTATCGCGTCGTCGTCGTCGTTGTGTTTTTTAAGCCGCGGTGAATGTGTTATGTAAGCAAAGCGTTCCATCGGCGGCGGCGCGCGTTCGATTTTAAAACTCGCCGCCGCCGCCGCCGCCGTCACAGGTTAAAAAACGTATTCTTATAATTCCCCGCTCGTAAAATATATTCGTCTTTTCCTCGGGCGCGCGAACGATTTTCGATTTACAATATACCGGAGCTACTAGGTTCGTACTTGGTACGTACATGGACAAATGTTGCGGGGGGGGGTGGGAGGGGCCGAATTCGTTTCGACACAGGTACTTCTCACATTTATACTTTTTTTTTACGTTTAAAACGATGGTCACGAGCAATCGTTTTGAATAACATTCAATAAATAAAATTCGATGATTCATAATGACCAGGCGAGTTAAAAGAAAACCACATTTGAATCGTTTATTTATGAAAGGGGCGGCCACAAAAAGTGAAACTTTCGGGAAATTAAAAACTACCATTGTTCTCATACAATTTTGCGCGAAAAAAATTATAAAACATACTAGCTGAATAACCCGGCTTCGCCCGTGTGCAGTATAACTTTTTATTTTATCAGTTTTTTTTTCATTTTTACCCCTTTTACCCCTTTTAACTCCGGTAGGTGTCGAATTTCGAGAAATCCTTTCCAATGGGGTCTCCACTATATAAAACGAAACTGCTGCCCAAATTTCATACTCAAAGCTCCAGCAGTTCCAGCCAGGCGAATTTTTCTAGTTTCACCCTTTTTACCCCTTTTAACCCCCTTAGGGGTCGAATTTCGAAAAATCCTTTCCCATGGGGCCTCTGCTATATTAAATGAAACTATTGACAAAATTTAATACCACAAAGCTCCATTGACTCAGGATTTTTTCCATTTTTACCCCTTTTAACCCCCTTAGGGTTAATTTTCTCCATAATTTATGCTATAAACCCGCTCCCCGACATTCTCTATCATTTAAAAAAAATTTGAGCCAAATCGGCCCAGCCGTTCTCAACTGATTCAATTTCCAATTTTTTGTCTCCATTTTTGTATATATAGATTTTAAATTTTCATAAACTACTCTTATTTAAATTTGTGAATACCGAGTTAAACTTACAGCTTGAGTTTAAATTGAACGAGTTTGACTCTTTTCATAAATAAAATTACCCTATCATAAACGGGGTTAGGTGTGCAATACGCCAAAACTACTCAACCGATATACATTTTAGTATGACTTTTACAACATGTAAATCGTTGAACTTTTCCCAATTTTTATTTCATTTCGTCGCACAACATCTTGTTCATAATAAAACAAAAACTTTACATAAACATTTAAAATATTGCAATTGCTCAGACTTGAGTTACTTTACTTTAAAATCAACTTATTTCACAATATCTTGCTTAGTATGTGAATAAAAACAACATATTTGTATAACAATTAAAATAAATCAAAAACTTACTATTACAATTTAAATTATAACGATTGCTCAGACTTTAGTTACTTTACTTTAAAATTATTTTCAACTTGTATCACAACATCTAAATTAATATGTGAATAAAAATAAAATACTTACATTATATACATTAAATACTAACGATTTAAGTGTGATATATAAATTACTGATTTTTTTTCGGCCACTTCTTTTTTTGTATACCTAGAATTTTTTCTTTCTGGATTGGACACATTTTTTTATATATGCTTTTCGCTGAATGTAATGAAATGAGAGATTTTTCTTTTCCAAAATTTGAAGGTCTTTTTTACAAAACCATTTAAAAATTCTCCAACCATAGCAACGCCTTTTTTTATCAGCATTGAATTCAAATTGTCTATAAAACGACACATTAAATGGTTCTTTTTAAACGCCGGCTTTCTAATGAAAATGTAGATTTTTTTTGTACAATAGTTTCCACCATGTTTTGATATCATTCCTATTAACCAAGCACATTTGTATTTATTTATGAATGGGGTCAACTGCGGTTCACAAGCGCTGTTCATAAAATAAACTAATTGTTTGAATCGCCATGGTCAAATAAGTATCATACGAAATCGACTCATTTCAAAAGTAAACTATCCGTTTATGTGCACAGAGCATATATTATTTATTAAAAAAAGTAATTTTCCAAAAAAACTTTGACTCGTCACCCCTTTCATAAACAATCGATTCATTTAGTATCGCTTGGTAAATCAAGTTTCAAGTTAAGACTCATGAACAATGTCCTATACGCGGTTCTAGTTTAAATAAGAAAATACAATTGCCAAAGGGGCGATCGTTACGTCACCCCTTCCCCTCTACTGTATATAATAATAGGTATGATCGGATTAGGGGTCGTACATTGTTATTAGAGGGCAAGTGTACGCGTACCCCGGCTACAGGTACAAAAAAAAAATAAAATAATATCAGTACCCGGTAATTTTTGATATACGTGTATTTTTTTTTTTTTTATCGATACCGGCCGAGTTTTCATTACCCTACCCGTGTGACCGCGTAGTAAATACACTCGAGTAATATTATTCGTTCGGGAAAACGTCGAAATAAAATATACAATAATATTATTAGTCACAGAGGACTTATCTCCGATAGTTTATACGTTTATTCGATACATCGTCATTCGTTAATAATTATTATACTCGTGTTATCTATAATCATATTTTCGAGATTTATTTCGATTCACTCGTCATGTAATATTTTCCGACGGTTTTTACCGTGTCGTATGACGAGCATATTGAATTGTACTGGTGCAATTTGAACTTTTGAAAGTCGGGGGCCGGAAGAGTAGTAAAATTTCAATTTTATTCAAACGTATAATATGGGGGTATTTAAACACACGGGCGTACAAGTATTAGCCGAGTATATTATTATTATTATTATCTTTATTTACGGAAAGCTCCGTTCACAACAACATACAATATATGAAAATGTTGTGTAGTGACACAATAAATTTGAATAAGTTACGAATAATTACGAAAAATGTTCATTTAATTTACGTATAAGTAGAACAAATATGTAACCAAGGTGCATAACATACACAATAATCCTCCGTGTATGTTTATCATACGCGTCGCGTCTTAATCTCGTTTCAGATAAAACACGTGTTTTTTACACGTAATTTTTTCCGCGTGTAATAGGGACCTCTAGATCAAACACAACGCTGTTTGTCGAGGGAATAAATACATGTGTGTGTGTGTGTATACTTGACAGTGACGAAAAGCAGTACAAAAAAAAAAGAGAGGACGGTAAATAAAGAATAAAAAAATTAAAATATCGACAGAAAACAAAGACGGCTGTTGAATTAAGTCGTGTCGCGTTCGTCGTACGACGATTCATCCGCCGACGTGTGGTTGTCGTCGTCGTCGCGATAGACGAGTAGTTTTAATGATTTCGACGGCCGATTTACGTGACTTTTCTCTCGAGACAAAGATTTTCAAAATATTTCGATTTTTTAGTGCTTACAGACGTTCGAAATCGTCGAGCTCTGTTAGTTTTTATCGTAAACGTCACATCTCGGCGTTTTAAAATGATATCGAAAAGTTCGTCGTTTGCAAAAAATCCATACCCGCGTATATGACATCGTCCACATGTTTTTCACGAGTGTTTGATTTTAAAATTTCCCAAATCTCGTTGTTGATCTATAAAATGTAATAAAAAAAATGCATACGATTTTCAATTTCGATATTTCTAAAGCTCGAAAACGCAATACGGATAAACGTTTATTTGGCTCATTCGACGCACGACCGGTCGAAACACTAACACACATTATGTGATGTAGCAAAAAAAAATTAAAATATTTTTTATAATACAATAACCGGCGGCAGGTGGACGCGTGAAGTGGGCGGCTGAACGGCTTCGGCCAAAACCAGTAAACGATGAAAGCGAATTTCGAGTGAAAGGCTATGGTGTACACGAGTAGAGGTACTTGCCACACAGTTTCGAATACATAACAGAATTCACTACACTGTTGCGAAACGACCTTATGAGGGCCAAGTGCAAGGTTAACGCCGCGTACGATGCTAAGTACTTATTGCCAATGTCAATACTATCGTTTTTCAACGCGTTGTATTCTCAATTCGCGTTTATTTCGATCGACAATATGTGAAATTTGCCCCCTTTTGAACTCGCTTTTTTTTTTTTACGTTTTTACATACGAATTTGGGTACTTCTTTATTTTTTAGCCGACACGCAGAATACATAACTGTTGTGAAATTTCGTAAAATCGTCACGTGTCAATGGATTTTTGTGATTATTAATAATTTTCATAAAACATTACGTACGTACAATTTGAAGAAAAAAAACCATTACTTTCATTTTAAATTTACTTTTCTGACTCAAAGTTTTTCGATTATATCTTAGATCTGATACGTTGAAGTCCAACTATGCGAGACGGTGAAACTTGTGATTAAAGATGGTTTTTTTAATATTTTTCTCAGGAAAAACCTCTTTCTGCTGTGACACTCGGCCAATGTTCATAATATACGTAATAATGTCACTGTGTCAGACGCACATTAGGAAACAGCTCACTAATTGTCTCTTATATCTTGTATGGCTTATATTTATATCATTTTCATTGTATATTAATACCTTACATTAGTGGCAATTCGATTGTTAGGACAATAATTTAAAACTCTTTAAAAGCTACAGAAATTAAAATTTTATAAAAAGATGTGTGCAATCAATGCCGTTCTCTCTATAATATCCATTCTTGGCAAGTATATATACCTACTTCGCGTACTCTTTGCACAGTCGTGGTAAAAAAAGATTGATGTAGAATAATTTTTCTTCGCACGTATTTATCTTTCGCGTACAATTTACTAGCGAATTGCCCGAGTGCAACAACGTCATCGCAAACTGAATATACTGGCGATAATTATTCAAAAAGGTGGTTTAGGTTTTATCTACATCTAGAATATCTAAATAACCGACCAAACTTTAATTGGAAATTTTATTATACATAATATATTATACCTATAGTATCATAGAACTTATATTTTACACACACGCACACATATATATATATATATATATATATATATATATATATAATAGTTTATATGTAAAATATTCATTATTTTCTGTCACTATTTCGTATAAGTAATTTTGAAGATTTTTTTTTTTTTTACTTCGATTCGATTAAATCCTAGTCAGGCGAGAAGCGAGAATGATTATTTATATTCCTACAGGCTTCACTAAAATTATTTCCCTGTCCGTCGTTTAATAAAACTAATGGGTTTTTGGCTCCTGGCTGTCGGACATTTTTTTTTACCTACATAAATTAGGACCACCCCGTCAATACGTATTATATACGTATATATATTATATACTGCAGATGCACTGGTGCAGCGTGTGAGTACACGGCCCGCGTTCGTAGAAAACCGGTCGCATTATACCAACGAAATAATAATAATAATAATAATATTAATAATAATAATAAATACGTCTTCGCCGGTATAATATTGTTCTTTTCAAGACGCACAATAAAATACCTAACCCATGTTATTATCGAGCCAATCAATTTTTTTTTTTTTTTCATGTTCATTATTTTTATTATTATTATTTTTTTTTTTCGTATACGAAATATTTAGGGTCTCGGGTTTCGGATGCGTGAGGATAGAGAGGACGCGTGGTACGGCCGCGTACACTCGTAATGTCGGTAAAAAAAAAAAAAAAAACTATATACGCCGAGATTATAGAGACTTAATATTATAGGGAAAAAGAGGAGGGGCATAACAGAATTTTTAAACTCGAAAAAAAAAAAAATGAAAATACAGTTTAAAAACTATTGTAATATGATTTATATTCTATAATATAATATTTTAACGGTGATATCACAGTGTATATGTTTCGTATTCGGTTATAATTGTACTACAAAGCGTTAAGCAATTTTTATGTTTTTCTACAAAGCTCATAATATATGGTGGGTCGCGAGTCCGAAAAGGTCGAAGACCGACCACTGCTCTACGCGGCTCGGGCTTTTTCGTGGTTTTTTCGAAACGATTTTCAATTTTTTATACGCGCGGTTAGAAAAAGTGAATGTTTTAATAACGCTCATCGCGAGTGGAAATCGTCGTTCGGCTGCGCGGCGTCATTAGTATTCCAGTGCCGAGCCACGCTGTTGGCCTTGACCCTCTGCATTATAGCGTCTTGCCTACGGCGGTAGATAGCCGGTATTATCGATACGCCGCCGCGCCGTGTAACCGAACAACACTGGCCGGTGGTAATGCGGTCGCCGTGTATAATATTATCTAATACTATAATTATCAGCGTTGTCGTGGTGCCGGTGGCATTGTTACGGAAAACACGTCATTTTTCGGCGGTATTTCATAATACGTAATTCTCGACGCGTTTTTCAACAACAACAACAAATAATAACTTTATTTACGCGTCGTCGTCGTCGTCGTACGCCGATCGTATAGACACAAACGCACAAAAACCAAGAATCGACACTTTAATCAATATTGCAAAACTCCTTCAACAATGATCGAGTCACACCGTCCGAGAGCACTTCTCATTGTTTCCTTAGCCTTTTTATACATAATCCACTATGCTTACTGTTAACACTATATTATTGTGTTCTACTTGAAATTAGTTCTACTTGAAATTACTCGGCAGACTAAAACATTATTTGTATTTCCTATGCCACTGGTATTACTTAATTATTTTACGCGAGCATAAATTTGTTGCGATTAGAATTTAAAGCTCGTCCGATTAAAGTTTAAATTAAACATGCTATTGCCTACAGCGTCATAACCGCGAAGTCTTATTTCACCGGAAACCTTTGTGTAATTATTACAATCGCAATGTATAATTTAGCGTATACAATACGTGTGCTACGGCACTTGTTAAATCGGAACAAAACGCTTTTGGTTTTTTTTTGGCCGCCGTTTGCCGGCTGCACCGCGTACCACTTGTACGCGCGCACGTTCCTCCGTCGAGTACTATTATTTGGCGGCGGGTCGGTGGGTAGGTAGCACGGTAACCCTCCGGTTACAATCATACCGTCTGGCCGTGTAATTACAGCTCGAAAAACCGCGTTACCATGATATAATAATATGTCGGGTTCGTTCGACAATAATTATTTCCTGCGCACACCGCCGCGCCGCCTACTTTTTCGATAACTCGATACATTATCGGCGTCGTTATTTATTTTAATTTAATTTCAATTCATATTTTTGTCGAACGTTTATCGCCGAAACGGAAAGTGGAAAAGTGTTCGCGAGCGATGTAATCAAACGATTATTATTATTTAAACGAATAGCATCGAACCGCACACGTATTAACCGCGCGACTCGAATGTAGACGTGCTTACTTGCATCATACGTCATGTACGCGTACTCGGTGCAACGGAAACCCGCATTTACGCATTGGTCGTATACATTAACGAGTGTACCGACGTTTTTCGACGTTATATCTCATTGTTCACATAAGTTTTGGCCCGTTTTGAGATAAATGCGCGCGTCCTCCCCCCCCCCCCCCACCCCATAACATAAAAACGATCCAAATTATTCAAAATAACGCAATAATAATTAATAATAATAATGATTGCAGACGCTTCCATTCATTCAAAATGAACATCTTCACGAAATACCGGAAATACAAGACCACCACTCAAAAGCAGTAAACAAAAAAGGTCCGTCTATGGACTTTACTCCTCAACTCAACTGGCTCGCTCCTCTAAAACTTACACGCACACGGCCGCCACAACGTCGACTTAAAGGAGAGGCCGCCTTCACGACCTCATCTCGATTACGCTGCCAAGTAAGTTATTATTTTTTATTTTATACCTAATTATTATCGTAGAATTATTATTGCGTTCAACGATACATTTTCGTACGTGTAAATACTAATTATTAGAGACTAGTCGTATTCGAATATCGTACACAACCGGCGATTATATTTTTTTTATTATATTTTAATCTTTTTGGTTTTCTATTCGAGAAAATGTCAACGAAAGTCGCTGTTGTACAGATTATTCCATCTCATTATTTTTAGACATTAGCGAGGCGTGTGATCCGGCTTATAAATTTCTACTGTTAATGGTATTCACGTTTATAATTTGTCGACTCGGATGCATTTATATTCAAAATAGTACCTGTCTATCTATACCTATACTACTTTTGATGCGGCGGCTCTAATGTCCAACTCGTTAAACTGGTTTTATTTTATTTCCTAAAATATTTTATAGATGCGGCGTATGCGTTATAGTCGACGAGAGAAAGCGCGTGTATATTATGTATATTTTCGGTCAAAGCCTACGAAAAGTGTCTTGGTGTGTGTGTAACCGCCGATGACCGATAGCCGGGCGGCTAATGGCTTACGCGCGCACTCGGGTGAACACACATTCCACTTAATATGCATTAAAAGTTGTCGTCGTCGTCCGGGCGTTAGTTATGTGTGAGAGGAAAAAATAAAAAATAATTTAAATAAATGCCCCCAAATATTCTTCGTTAATTTTTATTTTATTTTATTTTATTTCATCCATTTGTGTATACATGTATAGTAGGACCGTTTCAATTTCGATCTGATAGGATACACGTAGGTGCATCGAGACTACTTAATGCGTCGTACACGGTTTCGACATTTAAAATGGTATATTATATATGTATAATATAAAGTTAATAATATGTCTGTGTGTGTGTGTGTGTGTGTGTGAATCTGATTAGATATAATGACTATACAGGGGAACGTCTTGCCCGTAACCGTGAAACATACTTCAAACGACCCAACAACAACAAAAAAAAAAAAAACTATAAATTCATAGGTGTTTGTATGCATGTGTGCACGCATACATAATACGTATACATATATATATATATATTATATAATAGAACGACACGAAAGCGCGTACACACGCGCGCGCGCGCGCACTGTATAAAAATGTTTTACTTTACAAGAACAAACCGGTATGATAGTTTATTATTATGTCAGTTGTTTACCATCCATTTTGGAATGTTAGATATAATAATGAAAAAACTTTGACTGCACGTATCACGTGGTGATAAATAATATTACGTATATATATGTATATATATGTATGTATCTAGAAGCCCCTCTTTTTGGGCGTGTGAACGTGCGGTCGTTTCCCTGCCTGCACCTTTTCTCCGTATTAAATCCCGATGGGTAAACAGCGACGTGTTCATATACTAGTACGCACACACACACACACACACATTATATACTTAAAAATGTTATTTCGCCTCCTTACTATTTACTAATGTCTACTAAGCATGTTATCGTCGTAGTATAATCTGACCGAATACCGAAGAATATCTACGTATATTGAAATACCTACTATATAGGCACACGAGTATTTATTTTTTTCAACTTGCTTTTTCGAGTACTAAAAATTCGTCCTAATGGATTGGAAATCTCGCGCGGCAAAGTCGTAATAAATTATTTAAAGACCAAATTTCTAATAGAGCCGGATCGTGTATGCACGTTCTGACTTTCACTGAGAAAACAATCTTCCTATGAACTTTGTTGCTGTCCAATCAAATTCGATAAAACAGAAAAACGCACAGACGGTTGACTGTTTTAACTTTGTAATGACTGTAGTAGAGTATAAAAGAAAGAACAACTAGTCACGTACGTCTCATTTAATATTCGTCGTACACATTACACGTTTTAAAGGGAAAAAACAAAAGAAAAACCATAAAAATTAAATAACACTGAGAAAAAAAAAACACATTCATTTTCACTATGAATTCAAATTATGTACCTGACATAAACGTCGGTGTGTACATTTAATGCATAATAATATAAAAACAAATCAAAGTACATCAAATCGTATTGCTTTTAATATGCTGGTCATTTCTCCCGGTGCAGTTGAAAACTCTAGAACGAAAATTGTTTCTAGATTAATACACGCGCGTAAAACAATGCACACACCAGTGTGATACGTAGAAAATAGAAAATATTATTAAATCTATAAAATTATTTTAATAGAAACTATTAATAATAAAGGTCTTGCCTAGAGTAGTATATATAGAATACCGTTGTGAGGTTCGTGTGACGGCCTCCCTCTCTCTGTCGTCTCAATTAAAGTACAAAGAGTTAATTTATTGTTATTATTTCTTTACGCCGTGTAGGTACGTGTGCGTGAGATAGAGTGATGAGATCAAACTTCAAGATATCCGGGACACTAAAATATGAGTCACCGAAGTCTCGTCGTTTACGCCAAACGGATTTCTACTCAAACTATCGTCCGAAAACCACTCACTAATTATAATCATTCCGATTTAAATCTGGAGCTTCGAACGCGTCACACGTTTCACAAGTAATTCATAGCCTATTATGATCTAATAATTCTCGGAAATCGGGGGGGAAATGTATTTGACGTCCCGGTGCCCCGGCGCGCGCGTCCTGCATCGCGAAAGTCCTCTCTCGTGCCGCGTCCGCCCATTATTATAATCGTCACGATTGAACGACCACCATACAATAATATTATAACAACACGTGTGAGCGAATACTCTGAGGCAGTGCGCAGGCATTGAAGTCACCCCACACTCGTCGGAACGACGAGGGGGTAGGTCTTAAAGCAAACACGGCAACTAGTGGTGTTTTCCCCCTCGCAGCCACCCCTCGGGGTATTTCGTCTTTAATTTAAAACGCGAGGGTGAAATCGTCGGGGCAAAACAATTGTTGTTGTTGTTGTTGTCGCGCATTACAATGCACTCGACGGACGGTCGGACGGGGGTGGCACGTTCACGAGAAACGACACAAAAAAAAAAGAAAAAAAAGATCTGCCCGAAAATAACGACGTACACATGCGTATGTATAATATAATAATTGGAACCTTGCGCGCCGATAAAATCTCTGGATGTCGCGCGCATGAATTGATTTATCGTATTGTTTGTATCACGTCCACCACCCGGTCACACGAATTCCTTCCACATGCGCGGCGCCGCAACACACACGCGCAACGCGGCCCACCCGGAAAATCCGAGGCCAGCGGGAAGCCCTTCCACGAAACGGACGGTCGTTAAATCTGTTGAGCTATGTGTACACAATACGTACGACCGCAACGACCCAACCGTGTGACGGTCAAAAAAAAGTGCCGCAGGGTGGTGTGTGTGTGTGTGTGTAAACACAACAAAAAAAAGTCAAAACGTTCCCGGGACAGCTGGTCCGGGGGGTGGGAGGGGGTCATATTTTTACCCCTAGAAAAAATTATCGGCGGCGTGGCGACAATAGCCGCGGCGGCGCGGCGGTCTCGAAAAAGCGCAGCAGGTTGCAATGCGCGTACACAATGTGAAAACAATAAAGAAAAATCGTACGTGCCCGTGACGGTTGTCGGGGCGTCGGACGGCCTTTTTTACACTCAAATATCACACGCGCGCGTTTGTTCTCCGAAAAGTTTTTGTCGCGACGCCACCGAAACGTCGTCGTAGGTTTTTTTCACGTTTTGGAAAGGCGACTCCACGAGATATGGCAACCCGATTGATATGTCGACCCGAACTTTTCTCTCGCGCGCCGGCAAAACCGAACGTCACGATTTGAAAAAATCGAATCGTTTCGTTTTCTTCGCCGCACTGAGCATCGACACAAATATTATTCATAAAACATACGATAGAATTATTATTAATTTACGCGCTGCCGCCGCCGCCGCCTGCAACTTATAGTGTCGCTCAAATTTGCCGCGGCGGCGGCGAAAAACGTCCCGTGCTCGCAGGATTCACGTAGGACGCGGACGGTCGGCTGAAAGTTCGGGACTAAATGCCGGTGTGTTTTACAATTATTAACTTTATTTGCGTAGATTACGTCCGCCAGTAAACGAATTATTATTATAATACTATTGGATATTTTTTTTTCGTTGAACACATACATTTCTGTATACTAAACGGTATAATGTTCCGCCCTTAAACTAGTGCCGCCCTGGGCGGCTGCCCTATTTTTCTGCCGCATTGGGCCGGCCCTGATTAGTGGTACGCGACAAAAAAAAAGTTTGAGAACCATCGCGCCAGACAATAAATCATTATTCGAATATTTGGTGTTGTGTGTGTGTGTGTGTGTGTGTGTAAACCGTACGGTTTATTACTATTACTATTGTTATTGTTTGTTCGGGTAAAAGGGTATGGGGCGCGCAGTCATTTTCTAGCTCCCTCTTTTACATGTTTACGAGTGATATTTTCTTTTGTTTTACTAATATTATTTAACGAATTTACAGATGATTCGTCGTCGACTGTGACGCGGGAAACGGTTTCTTTCGCGGTGGACTTTCGCTCCGGAGCCTTTCCCCCGGGGCGCACCGCACGTGGTGCTCGATAATTGCAGAGAAGTGGAAAAAAAAAATTTTAATAAATAACTACCGCGTACATTATTATACGTACGCGTGATCGGTTTTCTTTCTCTACCACTTGGCGCGCAGGGTTATCGTTACGCAGGTAGTCACGTCTCGTGGTGGGGAGAGAGCGAGCGCATCGGCTCTACGCCATCAGGGTAGACAGTGCACACGGCCAGTGTACCAGCGAGCGGTTGCAGTTAACCAGCGATAACTTACTGTCTGCAGTGTGCGTACGAGTCGTCGTGTGTCGTGATTTTCGTGCGAGTTGATCGGTTAAGAAAAGTGTTTAATCATGAAGTTCTGGTTGCTGGACATGATGGTGGATTTGCGCAAAGAGGAAAGAAACACCTCGGAGTTGGATAAGAAGTTGACCGTGATATTGAAAGAGCGTTTTGGATTCACCGAATTTAAAAACGACAAGCAACGCAACGCTACAATGGGAGCTTTAAGAGGTAAGCGGCTCGAACGAGACATCGGTTTCGTTGTGTTTTAATCGAATCGGGGGCTGTTTTTCAGGACGCGCCGACGTGTTTATATCGTTCCCCAGAAACCGCGGCAGATCGATGTGCTATTTGTTGCCCGCCGTGATGCAAGCATCGAAAATAACGTTGGTTTTCTGTCCGAGCGTCGGTCGCATCGAGGTATGAATACTTGCTTTCGTTTGCAATCGCAACACCGTATGTATTTACCAGCGTTAAAATCATTTATTCGTCGTGTTTTTCGCTCAGGACAAACTCGAGTACTTGGGCCGTCTGGGCATTCAGGCCGTGACCATCAATTCAGAAATGTCCCAGGTTAGGCGCACAGAAATTATCAATAGCATTACTTCGAGTATGATCAGACCTAATTTCATTTACGCGACTCCGGATCAAATGTCTTCAGCTTCGTTCGAGGTAAGTCGATAGAATTTATTATTTTACACAAGGCTCGGGACCCCGAGATGTTTATTCGCAATGAGAACGTTAAAGTTATTAATTTTTATAAAGTGTTATTATGCTATTAATGCGTATTTTACGAGAGAGTTGATTGCAAATTATCCACCGCGTCGTTTCGATTTTTTTTCAATAAAGTTCGCCGATCTTTGTTATGCGATACGTTTACCTATACCCATAGGCGCCGCCCGGATATTTTTCAGGGGCGTGCACGCTGCACGGTATAAATTGATTTCTAAATAACGCTTAAACGCGTAGGAATATTTTCTCAAACCATACGAACAGTACAAATGAATAATAGTTTTTGTCCACGACTACCGTGTAATGTGGGCTACGAGATAATCATACTGTACACAATATAGTAATTGTACACAATCTATACAATTATTATTGTACACAATCTTTATTTTACATTACCACTCGTCGTAAGCTTATCGCACGCGATAAAAGTGACCGATTTATATCTGTGTAGAAAACCTAGACGTAGTTTACGGTTATTGTTTAGAAAAATAAGTCGACCGTCGATAGTAATTATGTAAAGCCGGACTCACACGACGACGCGACGGTTTTATAATGATTTTTTTTAAATTATGGTTTTATAATGATTCTTATCGTCGTGTGTTTGATTTTTTTTTTTTTTCCACAGAAATTATTTTATTTTTTGAAATATTCTGAATTGTTGGCTTATTTGGTTCTCGACGAATCATACCACGAAAGTGAATGGGACCATCCTGAACTGAAAAAGCACTATGATGAACTGGGTAGATTTAGGCAGGAACAAATATCAGTCCAATGGATCATACTTACTACCTTCACTAACGACAAGGTAAATATTAAAAAAAAAAAATTTACGGACGGAAAATAATTAACAATTTTGAAATAATGTATGCGTGTGATTTTATTATTAGGTCGTGGAATCTATTGCGAAAAAAGTGCATCTGGATATTACGAATTACGAATTCGGAAAATTATTGATCTCGTCCTTTAGAACTAACCTGGTCTACGATGTTATTGTCCACGATACTCTCTCTATGGAGAGTGTCAAACAATTTATTGAAAAACAAAATATAGTCGAGAGCATGAACGGACATTGCCTTGTAAATATCGATTTTTCGTTTTAATTCCCATTGGAGTTTAAGTCTAGTAATAATATAATAATTTATTTAAATGTCCTCAGGAGATAAAAAAAAATGGATTGATATTTTGCCGTACTGAAGAAACGGCCGACAATATTTCCTCTGCTCTTCGCTCCATAGGCGTTGAAATTGGATCTTATCACGCTGGTAGGCCCATTGTTCTAATATAATATACCTTGTAATCATTGTATTTAATCAATGATGTACTAAGCATTGTTTTGTGGTTAATTTAGGATTGACTCGCGAGGCACAATCGGCTGCTATTAACATGTTCATGGATGGAAGGCTGCAAGTGTTGGCGGTCACAAGCAGTTTCGGCACGTCTATTAATTCGTTTAACATAAAATTTGTCATACATTGGGATTTGCCAACTTCCATGGAAAATTATTATAAGGAAACAAGTCTAGCCGGAAAGGATGGCAATCCTGCCAAGTGTCGCATCTTCTCCACTGGCCAGTCATTGTTCGCCTTTAATCAGCAAATCGTAAATACTCTGATAAATGAACCGGAGAAAGTTAATATAGCTACTCGAAGTTATATCGAGTTTCTTCACTCTGGAACAGCAGACATTCAATATGATACCATAAGGTATAGTATGCAATTTTTACAATTTTGTGGTACGATAGTAATTTTGCCATTTTTATCTACTCATATTTCAGATGTATCCACGGTATTTTTGCACAGTATGATCATGGCAAGATCAATGAGAACACCATCAGCTGTAAGATGTGTCAATTTTAAAGAAATTAAGAGGTCTACAACATGTTTTTTTTTTTTTTCATTTAATTCATAATTGCTAACAAAATGTTTGTAGCCCTGTAAATTTAAGAGCCTATTAGATACCATTGTATCCAGGCATCGCGTACCAGTCGTCGACTGTATTTTACTCTTTTACCTATAGAATTTCTTTGTGCCATTTTACATGTCAATGGTTGTGTGTTTGTATTACAAATGACATAACGTTTGACACTGAAAAAAAAAATAAAAAAAAATCCTTTTCTATAGTACAAATTAAGTCTATAAGTTTAATATAAATATAATTTATTCGATTTTTACATTACTTTTAATGAACTTACTATTAGAGAAAATGAAGAAATAACATTTTCTTTTTACTGTCAAATTTGGTCGCGACACAATTTTTAACGCGTCTACTTAATTTTGATTTATTGTATTTGTTTAAATATTTTTGAATCTGTAGACAAAAAATTGTGTTCAAAACTAATTTGCCAATGATTTTTATTATTTTTTATCATTCATATTCATTAAGTTATAGTCGATAAGTTTAATCATCTACCTGTAGTATCATTTTTCCAATGTTTAGCGAACCGAAGTACTCAAATAAGATCCATAATATTTAATATTATATACTCATTCAATTGAACACAATCAAATTATTGAATTCCATCTTTTAAACCGGTTTAGTGAAGCTCAGGTACTTGATTTTATAAATCATTATAAATTCAATCATTATTTTTTTTTTATAGTATTAATTATATATTTAATCATTTTAACATACGTTTAATCGATGTATCCATTTTATCATTTCAATAAAATCTTACATTTTTAATGTACCTACGTTGTTTAATCATTTGTGTCGTATAAGCTAATCGACGAGGAAGTTTGAAGTTCCTGTAAAATGCTACTAATACCTATGTATCTGTTTCTTAGTAGAACGTTTTTGTTTTTAATAACGACTGCGATAAATAGCCCAAGGAACGCGGGTAGTTTTCAACGTTTGCGTTAGTAACATTTTGACTACGACTCGCGGTGTAAATAATTCAGTTCATCAGATACAAGTGACAAGCCGAAATGTGTTCAAAGATAAATCTACTGTGCAATTGTTTCGATGGGAAATATTTAAAAAACATCTTCTCCGTATGTTTTGCGTGGTAAGTGTTTGCTCGGTTTGCGTTCCTATCGTCGCTGAAAAAGAGCGTTCACGTGACGCACGACTAATCGATGTCGGTAATGCAACTTGAAATCGCCCATATACATTTGAAAACATATTTACAAAGAGGTAAGTAGATTGTTCACATTAAATCAGGCCAAAATAAATAAATAAATACTGTTGTTTTCCCTCTCTAAAAATTCATTACTATTTGAAAAAGATAACGCATAAGTATAACTTTAGCATTAGACCGGCCTGTAGTTTCACTTCTTATTATTTATAATTGATAAAATGCCATCTATTTCATTTCAGATTTTGTGCTACAAGTTAAAATAACATTTTATCCGATTATATAATTTTTTTAAAACTCAAAATACATTCACTTAATATTTTTATAAAAACTGAAAAAAAATATAATTAATTAACCGTAGTGTCGTCGTCGTCGTTGATGATTACAATTTATAATAAATAATCATAACATTTTTCATAAAGTGGTGTCAAATGTGGAACTCGAGTGCTCCGAGTTAGTTACGTTGTTATAATATCCTTTTGTCATACTATTGATGTGTAGACACAATAAACAAACACTTGTAAATAAATATTCGTGTGGAATAGTCAAAAAGTAAAATTAATTAATAGACCTTTTTATTATTCGTCAAAATGTGTATGTTAACAGCCACACTTCACACTATAACACACGATCCCCATACTCGGCGTTAAATCTAATGTCTACGTTACACGTCATATTATATTGTTTATATTTCGTCTTATCCGATTACATTAGCTTCGTCGACAGTTATTATTTTTTTTCCAAACGAAAACACCGTAGCTTTTTCAATAATGAATATTTCAATCTCAATATTATATAAAACTAGGCAAGGTGCTTTTTTGTGAAACCAAACGGATCGGGTTGAAATTTGGCTCGAGAAGATGGTCACTATTATGACGTAGACGCGCGCCGAGAAGGGGTAAACACAAATAAACGTTGTCTATAGACAAAATGAATTAAAATGGGTGAAACTAGATAAACCCGCTTGTGCGTATGAAATCAATTCGTAATTAATAATTGATAATATTATTATCAATTAAAATTATTATTATACGAGGCTGCGGAGCACGGCGACGACGCTCGGATCAGCGCGCGGTGCGTGGCCGCGCGCGTCTTTACATGGACGCGCCGTTAATGCGCGTGCGCGCGTCATTCCCGTGTTAAATCTATACGCGTTTGCTCGTCATTTCTCGACGGAATCGTATAGGCGTTTGGGCCTCGCGTCATAGTGAATGCGCGTTCGTGCGTCACGCGCGCGCGGTTGCCGACCGACGTCCTAAACGCGTCGGTCTTGCAGTATTCTATTTCGAATATCTGTGATGGATGATCAGCACGGGCCGGTCAAATTAATTTAATTGTATTCTATATTTCTATTATTATATTGGTTACGCATAAGAAATTAGCAAGTTTAATAATAATGTGTTCAAATAAAATTTAAAATATATTTTTCTTTGTAATATTATATTTTTATTGTCTTTATGAAATGTTTTTGTCTACTATGTCGATACCGAGAGGGAAATAAAGTCGATGTATATTTTTATTTACAAACGGGCCTGGTCAGGCAAGACTAACGTGACCATACGTCCCGCTTTGGGCGGGACAGTCCCGCTTTCGAGCCAAGTGTCCCGCTGTCCCCGAAGAACTTAAAAATGTCCTGCTTTAAGAAAAGTCCACTTGTGGTAGGTATTTATTGATCGCATATATCACAATCATACATTTACACAGTATACTTATACAGTTTACGTATACAATTAATGTTTTTTTTTTTTCCAATAAAAAAATTGTTATTTTACGCAAAATTAGTTAGGCAAGACTTGAAAAAAAATGAAATACGGACCGGGCCTGGACGGCGACAGTTTAGAAGTATAAGTTTTGGACCGGATCGGGCCGTGCTGATCTCTAATCTGTACACGTATATCTCATCAATCGACTGCTATTATTAGACATATATTATTCTACTTTATTTTACTTTTACTACTAATATCAATCATTAATAATTAATTAATTAATAAAAAATATTGTTTACGTTAAAAGTTCAGATAATAGTTTCTCCTGTATTGCTAATAAGAGCTTTGTAAGGGGTTTCCACACCCTCCCCTAGATATTTTTATTTTTTTTTTAATGATATACAATTATTATGTACCTACAATATTTAAACAACAGAATAATAATATTATCGTCGAATAATTATACGAAATCAACACACGGTTCACACGGAGTACAAATTCGCCCGGCCGGAACAGCTGGAGCTTTGAGTATGAAAATTTGGTCAGCAGTTTCGTTTTAGAAGATAACAGCTGGTTCAATTTTTTCATGAAACAAATGACAACAACAACAACAACCGCGGTTTTAGTTAAGAAGATAACAGCTGGTTCAATTTTTTCATGAAACAAATGACAACAACAACAACAACCGCGGTTTTAGTTTAGAAGATAACAGCTGGTTCAATTTTTTCATGAAACAAATGACAATAACAACAACGACCGCGGTTG
>OX402542.1:8494702-8548610 GCA_948098885.1 Drepanosiphum platanoidis | reverse complement strand
AAAAAGTAATGATTAAATACGAAATAAAAGTCGTTCCTACTGGCGTCGTTCTCAACGATTAAAAACAGAAAAAACTAATTCGTCGACGTTGAATTATAGTAAGTAAGTAGTACTAAGTACTAAGTAAAGTAAGTATTTTTCCCTAAACAATTTTGGCCCGCGACGGCAAAGCGTATTCGGCTCGCCGTAAATAAACGTCGGAGACCGCCGCCATAGATAATAAAAGTTTATCGTACCTTTGTGATTTGAGGTTACAGCTGTTACGAAGTGGATTGCCGCCGATCGCCTTTTTTCTTCGTGTTTTTCCGAAATCTAGAGCCGACAATTATTATGTATACATACGTATGATTTTAAGTATAGTAACCGCGATAAAATATACTTACAAAAGAAACGACGCGCGTGACAAATGTCGACAGGTCACAGCTGTTACGAGGTGGATTGCCGCCGATCGCCTTTTTTCTTCGTGTTTTTCCGAAATCTAAAGCCGAAAATTATGTACACATACGTATGATTTTAAGTATAGTAACCGCGATAAAATATACTTACAAAAGAAACGACGCGCGCGACAAATGTCGACAGGTCACAGCTGTTACGAGGTGGATTGCCGCCGATCGCCTTTTTTCTTCGTGTTTTTCCGAAATCTAAAGCCAAAAATTATGTACACATACGTATGATTTTAATTATAGTAACCGCGATAAAATATACTTACAAAAGAAACGACGCGCGCGACAAATGTCGACAGGTCACAGCTGTTACGAGATGGATCGCCTTTTTTCTTCGTGTTTTTCCGAAATCTAGAGCCAAAAATTATGTACACATACGTATGATTTTAAGTATAGTAATAGCGATAAAATATACTTACAAACGAAACGACGCGCGCGACAAATGTCGACAGGTCACAGCTGTTACGAGGTGGATTGCCGCCGATCGCCTTTTTTCTTCGTGTTTTTCCGAAATCTAAAGCCAAAAATTATGTACACATACGTATGATTTTAAGTATAGTAACCGCGATGAAATATACTTACAAAAGAAACGACGCGCGCGACAAATGTCGACAGGTCACAGCTGTTACGAGGTGGATTGCCGCCGATCGCCTTTTTTCTTCGTGTTTTTCCGAAATCTAGAGCCGAAAATTATTATGTATTCATACGTATGATTTTAAGTATAGTAAGCGCGATAAAATATACTTACAAACGAAACGGACACATCGTGTATGAGCTTTTCGAAGACGCGCGAGACGAATGACGACGCGTATCCGAACGATTATAAAACAAAATGAAATCGAGCGAATTCAACGCGACCATAATCTACTACCGCGGTATCGACTATAACAATGACGACCGTGTTTAAACAAAAAAAACGTCCAATTTCGCGCGCGTTCGTTATCGTTTAGATACAATAATAATAATTATAGTTATTATCGCCGATAATATTGTGACTAGTGATGGGAATAATCGAATGATTGTAATAATCGAATGATTAGTAATCGAAAAAAAAAATAATCGAATGATTAGTAGTCGAAAAAAAATCGAATAATCAAATGAGTAATAAACTAATAACCTAACGATTTCATTCGAATGAATTATTATTAACATTGCTAGAACCGATTATAACGCTTGTCGCTTATATAAATAATCGAATGATAATCTATAAGTGAAAAATACTGAAATATCAAATATGCAACATTCAAAACTATTTATAGCTTCCGAGTTCCGAGTATTGACCAATGTTAGTTATAACTTATAATTAATAGTTTTTGATGTCTTAAAATAAACAAACAAATATATTCTTAGTATGGTCTGTTCATCCGATTATTCTATCATTCGAATGTTTATGATTAATTAAATCGAATTGATTCGAATGGTTTCGATTAATCAAATGATTTTAAAATAATCGAATTAAATCGATTTTTCAAATAATCGAATTAAATCGATTTTTCAAATAATCGAATTAAATCGATTTTTCAAATAATCGAATGATTCGATTATTCCCATCACTAATTGTGACCCTTTAGAATAGTGACAACGGCCGACAAAAGCAGTTTTTCTCGCGTCGTTAAGTGGTCGAAATCGGTGTTTTTTTTTCAAAAAATTTAATAATACAGGCCTATACGTTCGTTTTACGTGCGCGACAGACGAGCGGCGGCGGCGGCCCCGACACGAGTCGCGCGATGCAACGCCCAGTGTTTTCGTTCGGCGACGATTCAGTCAAGTATTATTACTTTTTCACGAAAACTTTGTCGAAAACCGGTGTTGTGCCGGTTTATAACAACGGTCATTCGTCCGTTTCGGCCATTATCTTAAAAACTATCGACGGAATCATCTCCTCGTGACAATTATGATAGTAATAATTCGACGACTAATTGCTTTCCCAAAACAATCACCAAGTCGAAAATCAGACCATTTCTCGTTAGATAACTCGGTACCAAGGATTCTCGCTAAATGTACAATTTTCTTATTGAAATTCGGGCAAATGAAATTTCTGAAATAGTAAATAATTTTGCAATGCAAATTTGTACGCCACATCGCTCGGGACTATATAATACAGTTGTTAATTTGTTATCGGATTGTGAAAAATGTTAACATTTCCTCAGAACGATCGTGTAGGCAATTTCCTATGCATTTCGATGGCGCGAAATATTATTGTGAGCGAGTTTTTTCGAGACCGTGTTTATGGAATAAACCCCTGAACGTGAGTGTACTGGCAAACTCAACGCATTCCCGTATACGTTAATGCCGAACGTGTAGCGCCTACTAGAATGATTCCAGTAATGATAATAATTTGTATGTGATTTACAATACTGTACTTTTTCATTATTGTTTTCTTGTTCTTTGTCTTGAATCAAAATTCATCGAATTTTACACGACAAAATTGAAAGGATATATGCCACGGCACAGCCAGATTAGAGTACAGCAAATTTGTGTATAGTTGATTCGAGAAACAAAAATAATTGAATTATATTGTAATTTATTGGGTATCTACAAATGGTATAAATTTTGAAATCGCAAACATACATTACACTTTTAATCTTGGTCTTTTGAACCAGATGATTTCTGATAAACAAATACACGATTTCATAGATTCAGGTGTCTTCAAATCGTATTTTAATTCCGTTCATATACCAAACTCTTGTTCAGTACGGCGCTGTTACGTATCTCGTGCGGACATTCCCTCCGTCAGAATCCCCTCTCTGTTTTTTATTTAATTATCTTATAGCTTAATAATATCCGTATCGTCTTTATTTCAATTGTACCTTATTTTTATGATCCGATAATGTCATATGCAAAACAAAATAAATAAAATTTATCGTTTACTTTAATATATAAAAATTACTAAAATCAATTTTCTTTTCATTACTGAATTATTATAAAATGGCCATTTCATTGGATTTTGAAAAAAATTCATAAAATACAATATTTATCTTAATTTTAAAATCTCGTACTAGTCATTAGGGTAAAGTATCATTAATTAAAAATATAAAAAGAAGAAAAATGATCACCATAAAAACCAGTTTATGAACACTTAAAAAACTGAATACCAACTAATGAGAATTTATTCAAGTTAAGGTTTACTTAAACACTTAAAAACGGGTAATTTAAACCTAACTCAATAATCTTATTGTAAACTTAATAAAAATATCAGACTAACAGATAAATTCTTTTAGTAACTTATAACCATAATTCGTATCGGAAATTTAAATTCGTATAAAATTCACGTAAAATAAATCTATTTATTTGGTAAATCATTACCACCTAAGAAATAAACAAGTGTGATAAAACAGGTTCAATATAATTTAAACTAAATAGTTCTAACTTATTTTGACCTGAATCGACAAATTCAAATTTTTATAACGCTATTTATTTAATTTAAATTGACTTCTAGGCTATTTCCGTCAATCAAAATGTATGGTTTTAAGTTTTACAATTTAACTTAGCTACACCAATTAATATTAACGATTAATTATTTTAAAAATATCATATGATTAGAAACTACATTCTACTAACTTATCAACAGAATGGAAATATTAAGTTATAATAGTTTAAGGAAACGATTAAAAATTATTGAAATATTAATCGATTTCTTAAAAACATATCGTTTATATCACCATTTAGGGAACCCTTTGGTGAATAAGGAATACTTAGTTCATTAAAAGATTTATCCCAATACAGATTGGTAACTGCTGTTAGTTCTTCAACAAGGACGGGTTGAAAGAAATTATTGATTGTTCTATTCTGGAATGAAAAAAATGAAAAAAATAAGTTTTAAATTTTAGTAAATATTTCAATTAATAATTTTACTTTAAGCGTTGATAGATCTTTATCTGAAATTAACGCAGCAAAATCCGGCTTAATAGTTTCAAATCTTGATCGGTTTTCATACACTTGATCGAACAGAGAAGCAATTGTTTCCTATGAAAATTACATCAAACCTCAAAGTTTATGACAGATTCATCTATTAAATTTCATAATCTAACGCAAACAAAATATTATAAATATATTATCTATATTTACTTTTGCTAAGAATAAAAACAGTGCCTTAACGTTTTTATCATAAATAGTATTTGGTGGAAGAACTTTATGTACTTCATTTAGTAACATGTCTCCTTTTTTATTGTTTAAATGCTTTGCTCTACATTTCTCAAAACAATCGTATCTCCTAAAAACCAAAACACCACAAATATAAATAAATATACTTAGTAATTTATTAACAAACTTTTTTATTTACTCGGCCGTCAATGCAAGTGATAGATTGTTAACTCTAACTTGACGTTCCGCGGTCGCCGCTTCTAAGTCTTCTTTAGTAATTTTTACGTTCAATTTCAATGCTTCTATTGCTTGTAATATTTTGATATAAATAGAAGGTTTACAATTTTTATAACGCAATATTTCTGTTGCAAAATCCACTGTCGCTAGACACATTGGATCTAAATAATTTGTGTCTGTAGTAAAAAAAAAAAAAAACATTTTCTTCATTAAATAAACAATCATCGAACAAAAAAGTTAACATTAATTAGTCGAAAGCAACTTTTGTTGAATATTTTAACATGTGGTTTAAAAATCTCAACGCATACAATATTTATTACACGGAAACTCTTACAATTCACTAATACTTTTCCTCTTTTTTTTTCAACAACCATGCAATAAAAACTTATTTTAAATTCAATAAAAATTATGTTTATAAATACATACCATCCGCTTCTACTAATTGTGCGTTTAATGTAGCTTCGTCAAAACTAATAGGTTCGAGTTGAGATTCTTCCGCTTCAGCAGAATCCTTTGTATCGTCACCGTCTATATACGATGAATGGTTTGCTACTATTTTATTGATACTGTTTTTTATCACTAAAAAAAAAAAATCAATACATTTTTAGCTTAATATTTTTACGTAATATTTCTACCGATTGGTAACATATCGGAGAATATTGTTGATGTTATATTGGAATATAAACCTCGGGCTTGAACGATTCGAATGTGGTTTGGGAATCATAGCGTTTAGAAGGAAAGAAAAAACAACGGCAGGATATTAATGGTAATTCCATAGACAATGTATTATCGACCGCGGACAACTTACTAAAGAAATTCAGAAGCCTGACCATCGTGAGCTTGCAGTCCCGCAGAACGTACACGACATGTCTGACGAGTATGTTTTTCAGGCCCCCTTTGTTCGCCTCTAGTTTCGAACGGTAAATCAACATGGACATGTGTTTGACCAACGCCGACTGGATTTTCAACACGGAATCGACGCGCGGCCGCTTCTCGCCCAGGCCGTGATAAATTTCACGGATTTCTAAACGGAACGACAGAAAATTCGTATGTGATCAGTATCGCCGTAGATCCGTGTCTACGATAGAAACCGCAAACCGCCGTTCGCACAACAAACCTTGGAGCATATTGAACACGACCGCGTCGACGTTTTCACGCTTTTCGGAATCGACGTCGAGCGCTGAAGTCGAAGTCGAGCGAGGACGTTTGGACGACATGACGAATGAAAACAACGTTCGTCGGAGGTTTAAACTTTAAACGTAGCGTTTCCGAAAACGCCGGGCGACGTAGTGATAAGCTGATAAGGAACGATTTTTATACTGACGGCGGCGAACGACTGCCGTGATCCTGCGAGTTCGTGCGCGACCGTATACGATACGTCGGCGGCGGCGGACCTACATTATAGAGATAAAGGTGTGATATCAATAATTGGAAAAATTCAAACCGAAAACCTCGTAAAATTGTATTTTCAATATTATAATAATATCTTATTTTACTGTCCGTTTTAAATATGTTATTTTATCCAATCGCGCGCGCTCGCGGTATAATAATTTCAACGTTTACCATACAAAATTACGATAAAATGATCTATATATATAAAAATGGAGACAAAAAATTGGAAATTGAATCAGTTGAGAACGGCTGGGCCGATTTGGCTCAAATTTTTTTTAAATGATAGAGAATGTCGGGGAGCGGGTTTATAGCATAAATTATGGAGAAAGTTAACCCTAAGGGGGTTAAAAGGGGTAAAAATGGAAAAAATCCCGAGTCAATGGAGCTTTGTGGTATTAAATTTTGTCAATAGTTTCATTTAATATAGCAGAGGCCCCATGGGAAAGGATTTTTCGAAATTCGACCCCTAAGGGGGTTAAAAGGGGTAAAAAGGGTGAAACTAGAAAAATTCGCCTGGCTGGAACTGCTGGAGCTTTGAGTATGAAATTTGGGCAGCAGTTTCGTTTTATATAGTGGAGACCCCATTGGAAAGGATTTTTCGAAATTCGACACCTACCGGAGTTAAAAAGGGTAAAAGGGGTAAAAATGAAAAAAAAACTGATAAAATAAAAAGTTATACTGCACACGGGCGAAGCCGGGTTATTCAGCTAGTAAAATATAATAACGATAATAAGAATGCATTCGTTTCGTCAATGCGATTGGATATAATATATATATATATATTATATAACCATCTTGTAGATAATTTTGTCCGCTACAATTTTCGTTCGGTACTTTTTTTTCGTACAACCGGTACAAAGCGAGATATTAACGCAAATGCTACTCTTGTTTTTAGCGAAAAAATGATATCTCATTTCAATGTGTGTATACTTTGTTGGCCTTATTAAACATTAAACTATAACTTTTACGTGAAAATGTCATGAGGCCTTTTTTGTAGATAATTACTTCCTCTACGATTTTTACTTTAGACTTTTTATCGTATGACCAATAAAAAGCGAGATATTAAGCTGAAAACCTAATATGACAGGACTATTCACGTGACATAAAAAAGAAATCTATCTATATATTCGGTAATACTGTTACCCAAATGATAGGGTTCTTTGAAAAAATTAGTTCCATGTATAATTGTTTTTACAAATTAATATAATTAATTTGTTATAATGGATTTATTATAATTAAGCCATTTAATAAATCATATAAATAAATAATTTCCGCGACATTTCTTCCGAACTTACAAGACGAAAGTCCCATTTCATTATACTGAATATAAAAGTCTGTAGAAATAGGTATGTTTAATTTGGAGAATAGTTGTTTTAAAAATTTCTATCGAACATTTTCGACGAGATTAATATGTGAGGGATAATATTATGGTGACCGGACGATTGAACCGAATCCCAGATGAGACCTAACTAAAGAAAAGTATAATATTTTTAAAGTATTAGCGTTTTTTTTAATAAAAGTGTTTATGTGAATTGAAAAATCAACGTTACAATGAAAAATAAGTATTTAATTGAGTAATTGAATAATTATTAATTTTTATAATTGTAGTATTGCATTATTTATACGTGTGAAAACGTAATAACACTACACTCATCTATATTTAAAGGAAGGCGATTTACACAACTCCATTCGAAAAGTTTATCCAAATTTGCTCTACTGTAATAATTGTATTCGATTACAAATCGTGTTTTAAATAATTATATAATATTATGTATAATATAATGTACTGAAATTACGAACTTTTCATCAATTTTCGAAAAAACAAAGCACAAAATTAAATACCTATCCAATATTTACTATACTAATAATCAATTAAACCCGTCGCTGTATTAATTATTGTAATGTAATACACGTGTAATTATTTAGTATTTATTTTTTTACACTACCAATACCGCGGTATAATTGTCCGTGTTTTTCCAAATAATTGTCTCGACGTATAATCATTAACTGTATTTGATTATTTTATAATCGTTTTTATATTTTGTCAGTGCGGGTATCGCGCGGTCTTGGGCAGTTTCACTGATTAGGAGAAATTCGGTCGTTAAAATTAAGAATGTCCTAATGATCGACACAATAAACAATGCTAACAATGCTAACAATGCTAAAAATGCTAACAATGCCAACAATGCTAAAAATGCTAAAAATGCTAACTATGCTAACAATGTTAATCGCGTGTCATTAGGTACCGATAAACCAAATAAAAGGACACGCCCCAATAGGTAGGAGGCCTATTTGGACCGCGACGTCAGTCGGTCGTACATCCGTCATTTAGTGTCTCCGCTGCAGCTGTCCGACCAGTCCAACAGTCTCCCGCGAGTTCTCCAGTATAATATCTCATTTCGACGAGACGTTTCGGCGTACTCTATCGTACGCGTTTTGTCGCGTGGATTTTTTTTTGAAGTATTTTCCGTTCTTTTTGAAAAAAAAAAAAAAACCGTTCGCATAAATATCCTCCGGAAATAAACAGGCTTTTCCGTCGGAAAAGTCGGTTTGGGGCAGTGTTTCGTTGCAGACGTCCAAAACACCGTCCGGTCTTCAGAACACAGGTTAGTCACGAAGTGCGATTTAAAAACTTTAACGACCTATGTGTGAGAAAAACGTTTTTCTCGCATACGTTTGACCGTTTTAACTAGATTTAAGCTGTCGATTTACTCGAAATTTACTCGAAAATGTTATCGTAACCAACTCGTCGTGCAACTAGCGGCCAAAATATTTCCATTCAACTACGACAAACGTTCAATTTTTGATTTAAAATATTTTTTTCAACGCTATCGTCAACCTACGCGTGTTTGTACAATATAGTATTTCATTTTTATATTTAAAATAGTAATATTCAAAACGAAACGAGCCAGTTGAACGACCAATTTTATCTATATTTTGAAAATATTTATACGCTATATTTTGACTTGAACTCGAACTTGAATTTGAACGTCTAATGTTTGATTTAAAATATTTTTTCAACGCTATCGTCAACCTACGCGTGTTTGTACAATATAGTATTTCATTTTTATATTTAAAATAGTAATATTCAAAACGAAACGAGCCAGTTGAACAACCAATTTTATCTAAATTATGAAAAAAATTTCGAAGGACTTGAACTCGAACTTGAATTTGAACGTTCAATGTTTGATTTAAAATATTTTTTCAACGCTATCGTCAACCTACGCGTGTTTGTACAATATAGTATTTCATTTTTATATTTAAAATAGTAATATTCAAAACGAAACGAGCCAGTTGAACGACCAATTTTATTGGTTAGGTTATTTTGAAAATATTTATAATCTATATTTTGACTTGAACTCGAACTTGAATTTGAACGTTCAATGTTTGATTTAAAATATTTTTTTCAACGCTATCGTCAACCTACGTGTGTGTAAAATATTGTATTTCATTTGTATTTCTTAACTGAATATTAAAACACGAAACGAGCTATAGTTGAACAATAACCAACTTTATCTATACTTTATAAAAAAACATTTCGAAGGACTTTAACTCTCGGCCGTAGCCCACAAGCACAAAAAACATTATCTTTTTAACCCGTCTTCGTTGACCCTATGACGGTTTCTTTTCAGAATAAAAATAACCCTATTGTATTTGATTTTTTTCAAGGACTTTTTTTCTTTAATTTTGAATAAATAACCTATGCAAATGAAGTGGTAGTATCTTTTTTCCGTCAAAAACACAATGAGCTCGCGCGTTAACAATTAAGTTAAAAATAGAACGTCACCGGCGACGGGCTAACAACTCGCGAGCACAAATAATACACAATCGATAAGTATCACTACTATTGTTACACGCGTTGTTGGGGACTGTAAAAACATGACGTCCACCGTGAATACGATTATATTAGTTTACAGCTATAGAATAATGATTAATGATTATTGTTTGACATTTAAATTTGTCGACTGTAGTCGCGCGCGTTGAAAAAAACGTATGTATATTGAAACGATCTAACCTGAAATTCGGAGCCCACTGTTTTTTTTTTTTTTGAGCACTCATAGTTTTTTTCCACTTTTGTGTTTCGTGCTTCCTAATATTTAGGGATACAATACCCCAGGCGGTAGATGTTTCACGAGAATTTACCATATAGAAATTATTAAAATATGTAAAATTCCTCTTTTAAATATCTCACGCTCGATTGTAATTACCGTCGGGTATGTGCCCGCATACTCGATATCCGTTGCTTTGTACCTATAAAACACATTAAAGCACGTCGATTTTCTTTGTATACGTATCGACGGTCGTTTGTAAATCGTACGCAGATTGAATTGTTCGGCCGTCGCCGTCTGGACGATATCGTCCGCCGCCTTAAAATCACATTAGTATTGAAAAAGAATTCATTTTAACGACCGCGATTAAAAAATAATAGAACAAAAAACTCGACGAAAAATATTTGTACGCGCTTCGAATATTTACAATACGTCGACGTCGTTTAAGAGTCGATAAAACTAATGTCCGGCCGACGCCAATAATCGTCCTGACGAGCAATGCGAGCAATGACTAGGTTTCCTTTTATACGGGCTAATGTGTGACCCGTCGATTAAGAGGCGTCTCTCTATCGCCGCTTGTTTGACATGTTAACTACTACTGCGACGTTTTTTCAAGTACTTTTGAATAACTGTCGTGACAATAATATGTACACGGATTTTGTGTACACACACACACTCATTAACACGATCGTTTTGTCGTGCATTATTGTGTATTGTACGCGCACTTTTCCACTTCCGGGATTATTTTCGCACGTGCAATCAAGAAGAATCGATTTATACTAAAATACTATTTGTTAAAAAAACGACTAGAATCGCGTCCGACACGCACAGCTATAGAATAATGATTATTGTTTGACATTTAAATTTGTCGACTGTAATCGCTCGCGTTGAAAAAAAACGTATGTATATTGAAACGATCGAACCTGAAATTCGGAGCCCACTGTTTTTTTTTTTGAGCACTCGGAGTTTTTTTTCCACTTTTGTGTTTCGTGCTTCCTAACCTTTGATTGTCGGGATTTTTGATATGCAAATGTATTGTTAAGTCATCCACGATTTAAAAAAAATATTCATTTTTTACACTTAATTACGTATTCAATAAATGTAATATCAAAAATCCCAACAATTCGAGTCTAGAATATACATAATAAAGAATCCAAATCTTTTGTCAAAATTAAAATTATTGGTCCAACAGAAAGCTTCTCGATTTTGTCACAGCTTTTGGGCTGTTTTACATGTATTTTTGTACCGTCTGCAGCCACCTTAACGTACTTAACCGAGCGCCAAATTTCTAATTGAAAACTTATATTGCAACTGGTACGGTATTGTACCGGGGGTAATGAAATTTATATTCGCGTTTTATTACCACTAGATTCCTTAGATTTTCGTTTCGAACGTTTGAAATCGACGAATTTGCGTTCTGAAACAATGCGCTCTGAAACTACTCGACCAACTGTTAAAATATGATAACAATTAGGCTCGTAATCGGTGCGAAAATGTTCATTTACAAATGTATGTGAAAATATTTTAAATAAAAATTGACAGACCGACAAAACATTCTTTGCTCGAATGTCGTGTCTTGTGAATGTGACTAGGACTTTTTAAAAGAAGTAAAAGTCGAATAGGAATGATTTCTAAAAAGATACGAATTTATATTCGAAATTCGAAAAACTACGTTACTTTACGGGTACTTAGATTCCAGATACTTTTACAAACTGTGTATTTCTTTTTTTTCTTCTGTCAAACGTTTAATTCAATTGATTTTTCACAGAAACGGTATATCATTGTGCGTAATTCGTGTAGTATATTGTTTTTGAAACGCCTAGATTATAAATTAAAATCACAGACATGAATGATGATGTACCAAATAGAATTAAAAACATAAATTTAACCCTACAATAATTAGGCATGGTATTGCCCACAGGCAACAATGTTTTATAATATCAACAAAACTTGATTTTTTTCGGTAAAAAAGTGTTTTAATACTACTTAATTTGCTCAGTAATGAAGTTTAGTTTATGCTTGTATTCATATATTGCTTGTTAGATATAGATTTCATTAAATATAGTTGAATATTTTATGAGTTATCGATAATTTACAAAATTAAAAGTGGTCCAATAGGCGTTTTCCGCGGCCAAACACATAATTTATGTAGGAAATTCAAATTTACTCGATGACATAATGCACGATGTACCAAAATTTAAATATTTTTTCACGCCCGATTCAATGGATCATAAATCATGTTTAGAAACATTGAAATATATGTTTTTAAACCGTCGCGATAAATAAAAAATTTAACCATAAAAAACGATTTTAATCTAATTTGGATTTTAAAAAAAAAATTTCTATTTTTCCAGTTAATAAGAGTATGGAATAAACCAAGAAAAAGTCATGCATTGTTTGGGTTGATAAAAAAATGAATTAAATTACCATTGTTAATTTTATATTACTATAATGAGAATGATAGTAATAATTGTATTTGTAATAATAGTAATGATAATCGTAATAAAAATAAAAAATATATAAAAAAAAGTAGAAAATAAATAAACAGAGCGATTATACTCGTATTATAATAATATTTAATGGTTAATACTCATAAATAATAATAACAAAATAATATTATTAAATATATAAAATTATTTCAATACAAACTATTAATTTATATATTTAAACGGTAATAAAATAAAATAAAGGTGCTGGCTTGAGTATTATAATAATTAAGAGTGCAAAAAAGTCACGACCGGTCTCGGTTGAAACACATCATCAGCGCACTCTTTTTATTTTATTATTGTTTAAATATATAATTAATAGTTTGTGTTAAAATAATTTTATATATTTAATAATATTTTGATATTAAATTCAATCACCTAAGGTCACATTTCGGTTTTATTTCGCGCAAAATAATACGCGACGAATCTTACACGAATCGTTTCGAAACATTAAACTCTCGTAGAAATAACATATTTGGACATGATATAATAGCCCAAAGTCCGTACGATAATAAATTATGTAAAAAAAAACAATCTTATGTACACAGTATGGCATTTAATCGACATGTTTTCGTACTTTTTCTCTCCGGGTCACTAAATTTATAGTGCTAAAGTTCATTCGGAATTAAGGTTTTTTTTTCCTATGAGTCATGCATGACCAGTTCTCACGGTAATAATTGTTTACGAAAAGTATAACGTGTGTAATTAATTCAAAAAAATATATTCTGTGTCGTAATCGATCGAAGATAATTCGGAATTCATAGTGCAGATTTTAGTCTTCTACTAGACGAGAAATATATTCTAATAAAATGTATTATAATATTGAAAAGGATAAAGGAATAATTAATTTTTTAAATCCTCTTCGAAATAAAGTCCTGTGTACACTTATTAATTATTATTATGTACACGCATAAATTTATAAAACTGTATTCTTTAAACGAAACCAATTTAATTAGTGACGATTGACTATATTTTACGATACGAATAATTGTTTTCAATCATATTTAGCAATAATAGTAGTGTCGAGTATTTATACATCGAATATTCAATATTATAATAAAGCGTAGTATATTAACTAGGATTTGTACGCATTTACATATTTGTAACGAGTGTTTGATGGGAGTAAGAAATGTGGACGATTTGAGAAACAGAGAATGCGTGGAAAAAAGTTTATTTTGCATATTAATGCATATTTTTGGGATGGCAGCATATTTAAGCATATTTTGTATAAAAATTCATTAAACCAATAATTTAATTTCTATTTGACCGAAGAAATTAGATTGTGATTTATGAGTTTATGATGAGAAATATAAATATTATTGAGAAATAAATTGTATATCCCTTGTCACATATTTTTGAATAGTTATTGGTTAAAATCTCGTTAAAATACCGAAAAGTCGCGGCAGTGTTCCAACTTTATTAAAAAAACTGTATTGAATTTAATAATTAAACAGACCACACAATTTTTACCATAGACGGTTAGGTAGTGTTTTGTGTGACGAAATAATGTCAATTACAAAAACACGTTGTCGATACCCGCTTTACATCGGGAAATGCTTTAAAACGTAGAGAGCAAATGAAAGCAAAAATCGATTATCTGCACACTTAAGATATATTAAGTTTATCTAATTGAGTTGCATTGATATTTATCTGAGAAAACATATATAATATATTATAATAAAACATGAGAGCATATTATCAACAAGTGCATGTTTGAATATTTTTTAATGCATAAATGCATACTGTTCTAAGCTTTTTAAGTGCATACCCAGGACCCAAATAATAACGTTATTATACCCAATCGGTGGTGAAAAAAAACGAAGGGAGATCTATCCCCGTAAATACTTGACTGTCCCGAAGCGTTTCCGAATACTTGTGGGAAAAAAAGCGACCGTAACACCAGTATTGCCGCGGTTTTGATAAGACATATTTTGTTTCTTATCTGCGCGCTATCATCGAACGCGGTCCGAGAATATTCTAGAACCGAATAATATTTTTGTTATCAGCGCTAGAGTATTATTACTATTATTTACGTTTTACCAAACTGTTGAAACCGTGTGAATTGTTTGTCGGATTGTTCGGTGTTCCTCGACGAGGTGGACCCTTTTCCTCAAAGCTCACGCGGTCGTAATAAAGGCCTTCTTCGCTGCGCCCGTCGTCCAATTACCAACCGCGTCACTGATATCATTGTCGCGCGATACCCGAGCGTGAGCATGAGTTTTTATTACGACGATTGAGTAAAACTGCGCGTCTTGTTTGTGAAACTCTGAACGCACCGTTTTCGCATTAATATTTCTCGTTCGGAGAGTGTTTGTCGAACGACTCGTTTGCCCGGCAGCGTATCCTGAAACGTCATGATGTCGGACTCGGTTCCAGCCATGTTCGGCTTGTTGGTCAGCGGAAGACTGGTAAGTACCTACTAGATTCCATTTATCTTACCTCGACGACCCGATGAACGATGCTGCGAAACCTCACCGTTCATCGCGTCGTGTTCAGTACTCGTTTACATTCTCGGCCTTAGCCGCACTGCTCCCAGCATTGGGAACTGTACGCAAACACGCGCTCCGCTCAAATTACCACTGTCGACGCGCGTTTACATACTCGCGCTGCCTACTTTTTTATGCTCACTTCCCTCATCACTGCCCACGGCAGTGGGCTGAATGTAAACGAGGTATATGATAAGACGCTGTTGTTCACTCGACTGCGAAATAGAATAATTTCGTTTTGCGTCGACACGATAATAACAGATTTTGTGAAATTTAGGTGAGGACAGATTTTGATCGTACGGAGGAAACGAAATTCATGATTACCATCAATTCGGCTGAATCTGTAAACTACATCTGTGTGTTTTTGACCGGTCTCGTACCGTTCCCCGAGGGAACATGTGGCGCAGGTAATAATAATAATAATAATATAATACGGTGTTTAAACAATCTTTATTTTATTACCGTCCTTATTATATGCTTAGTTTCGACCAAACAGTATTTAAAAATTATTAGGTAGTAACTATTATAAATACATAAACTATATTTTATCGAAGTTTATACTATTTTAAATTACGTACGTTTTAAAAGTAAAATTGCCTAATTAAGAATAATAGTGTATTTTGTTGTTTTTCTTTTACTTTAAATACTAGTAGATAATTAATAATATTTTAACTTGAATTTCACACTTTTTAAAGAAATTGCATCGTGAAGCCTAGTTATTTTAATTTTATTTAAAAGACCATTATTTGTATAATAAAATATAAATAAGTAAAATGTTCAGGTATCATTGGGTATGTAGTCTACTAAAAATTGAGGCTTACTAAAATTACAAGTTTTACTGTCACTGGTGTTATTTGTTTTGTGTTAAATACTAAATAAATGCAAACTAATGAACTATATCTGGGCTTAAAACTAATTTAATTTGAAGAATAAGTGACATTTCTAATTTTAAAATTTTTTAAAATCCGTTTGACATTAATTACGACGTATAAAAAACAATACTGTTTTTTTCTTTTAAATGTAAATTATTTATCAAATTTATTTTTATCGTTAATTTAAATTATAAACCATATTAAAAAGCTAAATATTAAAAATATTTTACTTGTTAAAAGTTAAAAATCATTTGTAAACCAAAAATTCAAGGTAGACCTCAGATGTAACAATAACCAAATATTAAAATCCAATTTTGAAATGTTAGTATGTGATGTTTATATTTATATTATATTTTAGTGTACTTCAGTTGGCCAGATGAACAGGCCAGACCAAACTGGCAACTTTTGGGAATTTTATCAAACAATAAACCATCTGCCATCTTCAAGCTTTCAAGTCTCAAACAGCACACTGATACATCCAAGCTCCCAGCGAACGCTTTCAGTCTTGTCCCATCGATCACTGTTAATGCTCAAATCGGAGTTTCTATTGAACCTATAGCAAACGCTGAGTTGCAAGCAACAAGCTTGGATACTTCTTTAAATGTATCGTCATTTGTTGAGTTTTCTCAAAAGATGGTACAGAATTTATTCAATTACATTTCAAGTTACGCAGTTGAAATTGGACCCGATCAGCCGGCTATGGTTCCTCTGTTTTTAGTTCAAAAATGGTATGAAAACTTTGAAAGGAAATTTAACTTGAACCCTAATTTCTGGAAATCCTAAGACTATATTATTTAAAAAACTTCTCGTCATTATTAATTCAAAGAATTGATCATTTTGCCTTAAAGATTAATTAATTTTAAGTAATATAATGTTTATAGATTAAGAGCCTCAGTACAACGGATGTATGTGCCTTACATTTTTCCTAAGACTTATAATTATAAATCTAAGAATTATACTCAATAATGATAATTTATCATTGATTGTTTCAGCGGCTTTTATATATATATTTTTTTCTCAATAAATAAGTAAATTTATACATTTATATGTATTTTATGATTTGAAAAAAAATATAAGATATTACTGCCAATTATTTTATTTTTTTTTTATCAATAATTTAAGAGTGAAATATAGTTTATTTGTTTTAACTTTACGTATGGTTTTCATATAAAAATGTTCATTTAAATCGGTCGAATTGATGATTGCGTCACGAGTCAGTTATTCAAAACTTTTGGATAATTGATAAAAACCGTATAATATAAATAGTTTTGAAAAAAAAAAATTTATTTAAAAATGAATACCTATTAAAATATATCATAAACAAATCACGACTCTCGACACATAGAAACACATGACTATGGTCTATCCCACGAAAGAAAGGAACCGTAGTTTGACCAAAACCCCGGTCCGTCTTACGCATACCCCACCGCACTTTGTCTAATTCCCCTACCACACGCGAGCGACAATTTCGTTATCCGTGTCGAATCGTGTGCTGGTTATCGGGTTGACCGTCCGGCAGAAGTTTGTAAGCTCCAGTATACAATAAATTAAATTGTACGTTATACACGTTTAAATTATTTTAACATTTAACTCAATATCAATACTTTTATAAGCGATCAACTTGAAACTTGAACACATATAATAATATACACGTTGGAAAATAACTTGTTTGGTTTGTTTGAAAAAAAAATAATAATGTGTTACTTTTTGGTTGGAATTAATTAAATGTTTAACTGTTCAACTCATTAATATGCCAAACCTTGGTATTTTTTAGTCGTACTCGTATTAAATTTCATTTAGAGATTCGAAAAAAAAAAAATTTGAATTCCCTCTACAAACTATAAAAAGTTTTTTAATAATTAGAGTATAGGCACAGCTCCAGGATTCTTTCAAACGTTGTTTGTATTTTATATCCATATATAAGTTCTACGGTGTATATTTACAAAAACAATTGTCCAAAACTTTTTAATGGATATCCGCCAACGGGGAGGGGTTTACACCTTCGTTGTAATTATGATTTATATTAAAGTTGGCAATTATTATAAAAGTGTTTTACTATATAATTATTATCTATATAATATATAAAAATGGAGACAAAAAATTGGAAATTGAATCAGTTGAGAACGGCTGGGCCGATTTGGCTCAAATTTTTTTTAAATGATAGAAAATGTCGGGGAGCAGGTTTATAGCATAAATTATGGAGAAAATTAACCCTAAGGGGGTTAAAAGGGGTAAAAATGGAAAAAATCCTGAGTCAATGGAGCTTTGTGGTATTAAATTTTGTCAATAGTTTCATTTAATATAGCAGAGGCCCCATGGGAAAGGATTTTTCGAAATTCGACCCCTAAGGGGGTAAAAAGGGTGAAACTAGAAAAATTCGCCTGGCTGGAACTGCTGGAGCTTTGAGTATGAAATTTGGGCAGCAGTTTCGTTTTATATATTGGAAAGGATTTTTCGAAATTCGACACCTACCGGAGTTAAAAGGGGTAAAAGGGGTAAAAATGAAAAAAAAACTGATAAAATAAAAAGTTATACTGCACACGGGCGAAGCCGGGTTATTCAGCTAGTATTACATAATAATAATATCAAATATTAATTAAACAGATTCATATGATATTTTGTTGAAATCTGAAGCATAATTACTAGGTATGCATACATTTTTACATAAATACCGGGCGGTGGGTGTTCACATCCCTCGAGGTACTTATATTGTTTAAAAATTTAAACTTAAGACTTTAAAGAATTTTACTATGTATTAAAATTATTATGATGATTGAGTGAATTTGGATAATAAGTGATAAAAGGTACTGTCTAAACGAGCGACTCGAAAAAGTGATTTTAAGTTGTAAATAAAGTTACTTACTTCCATTGCATTTGATCGTTCCACGATGTTGGACGTTAATCAAACCGTTTTCTAGGTTTTCATTATCCATGTGTCGAAGCAAAATTCAAAAACACTCTTCGGGCGCGGCAGTAGACGGGTGAAACGGTCGAAAATCAAAAGTTATTGCTTTTGTTCCGTCTTGGGCGCGATACTTCATTTCGTCGGTCGTTTGATTCAAAAAACGGCTCTGTCTCTTTCGGCGTACGGGGCCGTACTAAGCGTTTTCTATCGTTTACGTCGAAAACTTACGCACTTTCGTCAACCCGACTGAACGCGTTGTTATGTCGCTCCGGTTTGATAATAAAGTGAAATTGATAAAATTTGTAACAGCTGTTTACAAAACGCGTAGTATGTGACAGTAGCGTTTAAAACGCCGCGCACGACCCCGATATAGAAGATATTATTATGTAATTTTTCAAAAACCAGCTGCGTGTGTTGATTTTCAAATTCAAAATGAGCTTACCTGCGGTTTTTCTTTTTTCTCGAAACGCGGACGACGACGTGATTCCGCGACGTTGTTTAAAATCAACTGTCCGGCGAAAAAACAGACAATGCCACACGATAATATCGCTGGCAAAGTTTAGGCCCGAAAAATTCGGTATTTTTTTTTTTCTAAGACGCTTCTGGTGGTGTTTTCGACAAAAAGGTAGTCGAGTTTTCAAAAATTTCTACGCCGCGCACGGAGATTGCCCCGGGAGGATTTATCGATTTCAGAAAACAAAAACAATTTGAAAATATTAAAATGCGCTTAGGTAACCCGGTGTCGATAGTGGCGAGAATTCCGAAACGAAAAGCATTTGTTTTTCCGTTTTCAAAGTTCGATACGATTTTCCGACTCTATTTTTCCTTTCGGACGTTTTTCGACGAGATTGGATTTCTCATTTCGATTTTGATGACGTTTCCCTCGCGCGGCACACGGTCTGACGACGTACCGTAAACCTAGCCATGACGTCACGAGCTTTTCGGTTTATATATTTTATTCGCGATCTTATATACGCGTATTTATGGTGATTAGCAGTCCCTTATTTCGTCGGTTTCCTTTTTTTTTCTATCAAACATACGAGGGAGTCTCGACGTGTCTGAAAAAAAAAACAAAAAAAACGCTAAATCTATCTCGCCTCTACGAAAAAAAGTCTAAGCCCTCCTCGTTTCGCGTCCGTTTGGTAAAAATAATGCGTCGCTCGTGGTTGAAAAACATGCAAACACGATCGTATTTTTCGATAAGTCTGCTGCAAAATGATCAATAATGACATAAAACACAAACTCGACGAGTAAAATAACACACATTTTTTTTTTATGTTAACCACTTATATTAGAAAAAAAAAAATTATTCGAAATCAAATAAATAAATGAATAAATAAATAAATAAATAATAATAATGACATCATATGTATGTATATCATAATATTACACTTATATGTGAGAAAAAGCGAACGATACCTAATAAAAAAACACAAACGAAACTCTTATAATAATAATAAAACTAATTGAATACGAACAAAAGCTAAAAAAAAAACGATTATATTGTCGATTAATATAATAATTAATATAAGATATAAGATTACAATCCATAGAAATATTTATAAAAAAAAAAAAAAAAGGAAAAAAAAAGGATATTATCGAAACAAAATATAAATAATAATGTTTGTATAGATGCATAAAGGTGTAAAATATAATAATAATAAAACGATAAACACGTTGTTAATGAAAATTTTCAAACTCGTTACAAGAAATTCAAAAAAAAAAAAAAAAAATGATATTATATATGTATAATAATAATATTGCAATTGTCTAATGATAAAAAAAATATCGGTTAACTACACAATTAAAAACATGGTGTCTGTAACAACACCGTTGAAAAACCAAAGCAATAGTAAATAAAACTTTATTATCGCTTTGATTTTTGGAAAAAAAGGATTGAAAAATAAAACACCGACGACGACGTGTTTTAAATGTTAAATTCAAACGGGTTTCAATAATTATATATTGGCAAACCGAGGTATCGTTTTCAATAGTTTATATTATATTATATATTATATAATATAACAGACATGATATGAGTGGGTTAAAGCCATATAGAGGTGTAAGTCATGTATAAACCTTATAATTAGAGAAACAAAACGGTTTATTAAAAACTCGAAATAAATTCGCGGAGGGCCAAATTACAAGCAATTGTAGAACTTACTTTGCCTTTCAAAGATATGCCCTCAATTTATGTAACTCATTTTTACAAAAAATATGACTTACACCACTATGGCTTTAACCCACTCGTATATAATATACGTATTTATATCAAAGCGAGTATATTATTATAAAATATATCATATACTCTCGTCATACAGGAGACTAGATTTTTTTTTATATCGTGTGGCTGTCGATGAAAAGTCACGAAATAATAATAATAAATAGATAGAAATATATAGCGAAGATGTATGCATGTACATGTCCGTGTATGTAATATAATAATTATTGTAGTCGAGGAGGTACTTTTTCTTTCGTTATTTTTTTTGTTTAAAAAAAAAAAACAATTTATTCGGCGGAATTTAGAATTGTCGTCCTACCGCTATACCTTTTTAAATTTATTATTATCATAAGTATTATTATTATTATTATTATTAATTTACATCGATGTCGTAAACTATAATTAATTTAATATTATCACAGAATTTTAGTCGCCGAAAATTACTATGTGTGCGCACGCTTCGTATTCAAATAATTAATAGTCCGTGTATGCGTATATATATATATATATATATATATATAATATTTCGAATAATAACAAAATAGTTCGTATTCTTTCTTATTTTTTTTTTTTCGCTTTTTAAAACGTCGGGTAACATTTTTATCCAAACTTGGACGGATTTTACTGACGATTATTTCCCTCGTATCATAAACGTGGTGAAATATCAAATAATATTGTCGTATCAAAGTGTAATAGTGACGCGTTTTGCATCGCACGTCGTGTCTCTTTCGACGAGGCGACGAGTTTGCAAAATATTCATCCCGATAAAAAGATGTAAATATTATTATTTCCCAAGCCCCAAGACGCTTTTTCGAGAGACGAGAGTCGGTGTTGTATATTATTATCTATGTTACTCGTCGTCGATGGGAGAGACCGGAGCGGGGGATACTCTTCTTCGGATTATCGATTTTGTCAGAACGACGACGACGACGACGTGTGCCCAAACCGTGGGGACAGTTTTTTGTTGTTGTATTTTTCCGCGCAGACCTTTTGAAAATGTCGACGCACTCGGTATAGGCACACGTTTCTATAACGAGCGAATCGCCTTGAATCGCGTTTTAGTCCCCGCCGTCCGTCGCGCGTCGTTGCAAAATATAATCGCGTCGCTCGACCGGAATCTCGATGCCCGAGATACTTTCCACCCGCGTCCGAGTAAAAAAATTTAAACGAAAACCAACCGAAACACGCGATATTCACACGAAACACCTCGTTTTCAGAACACCAACACGAAACGATACGCAGAACGATTTGGGTTCTGGACGATCGGATTGTTATCGTTACACGTGTTCGCCATTACGTTGTGGAAATATTTGCTTCGACTATTTGCTAGTACACCACACGCGCGCGCGCGAGACAGGGGACTGTAAAAACAATCGGATTAAAAATACAAAAATACATACTTTTTTTTTTTTTTTACATATTGTTTTCGTATAATTAAAAACGATTCGTTGACACGGGATAATGTAACACAGTTAACAATTAATTTTTTTTTTTTTTCTTTCATAATCTTATAATCACTTGAGCACTCATTTTGTGCACTGGTAAAATATTATATGTATGGAAAATTTTTTATAAAATAAACTTATAACTACTCGACACAGGACACAGTAGTGCCGTCGAAACGGCTGGCCCGTGTTAATAATAACTAAATAGAGATAAATTTAAAAAGTAATAAAATAAAATTAGTTGAAAAACACAATAAACTCATTTATACTCATAAGGTGCTAAATTAATAGTAATAATGATTATAAAAAAAAAGAAAAAAAAAAAAGGAAAAAAATTAGAGAAAAAAAAAAGAATAAGAAGAAAAAAATTCAAACATTAATTCCAGTTTATAATAAATATTAATTATTTTTAATTAAGTGTTTCAAAAAAAATCTAATACAATACACGGCGGACTTTTTTCTCGCTCGATTTCGTCAAAGAAATACGTCAAGTACAATAATAATTGTTGTTGTTGTACCGGGAAAAACAACTTTGAGATACATTTTTATGTATTTCGTTCGAGTTGAGTCATTCAAACGTACGACGACACGTGGACGAGTAAAAAACTATACTCGCACACTATTTATGTTATTTTCGTCAAACGTTTGATTTTTCACAGAAACGGTACATCGTTCGAATGTGCGTAATTCGTGTAGTATATCGTTTTTGAAACACCTTGATTATAAATTAAAATCGAAAAAAAAATCACACACACACATACACAGACATGAATGATGGATGTACCAAATAGAATTAAAAACATAAATTTGATCAAAAAAAAAAAAAAAAATAAAAAAATCGAATTAAATTACCATTGTTAATTTTATATTACTATAATGAGAATGATAATAATAATAATAATAATAATAATAATAATGATAATAATAATAATAATAATGATAATAATAATTGTATTTGTAATAATAGTATAGTAATAATAATCATAATAATTATAACAATAATAATAATAATAATAATTATTATTTAAACACACACAATAATTGAAATCAAAGCTATAAATGTTAATGTACATAATACATTTGGTAGACCTAAGTAAACATTTCGAAACGATTTTATAACTTTTTTTTTTTTTTAATCATAGTTTAACTCGGTTACATAAAGTGATTTGATGGAGAAAGTTGACCCATAAACAAAATTTGACTAGGTACAAAATTAAAATACACAGAACGAAATCGGATTGGAAGACAAAGGAGTTCATCTTATTGTGTAAAAAATAGTTGCCACAGTTAGGAAAATCAGTTGGGTGGATTAAGAGGAGGATCCGTTGTTGAATGATTTAGTTCAAAAATTTAGACGAAAATAGTTGATTTTTTTTGTGCCGTCCATTCGGGTACCTGTATCCGCGTCGTACGGTAATACATTTAAAAGGAGATCTCTCTGGTATCGGAGTAAATGATTACGAAAATCAGGCACTCCACTCCGGCTCGAAACGCACACACAAACACACACACACACACACACTTCTCGCGGCTGTAAATCCACGCCGACTTTATCGCACCGATCGATTTCGACGATTTCAGGCCAGGAGTCGATCGCCAACAATATTATTTCACGAATTTGTGGATTTGTTTATTTGTTTATTTGTTTATTTGTTTATTTATTTATTTATTTATATTAACAAGACGAATTAGTTAACAAAGAGAAAACAAATCGGAAAGTCGTGTTTAATTCATTTTTAACACGAAATGATTTTATATAAACGTCAGCTCTATAAAATCAATAATTATTAAAACAAATTATCGAGACCTATAAATCAAATACCTATGCGTAGGTAGGTAGTAGAATGAAAGAAAGAAAGAAAAAAGTATATCGAATTATATAATTTGGAATAAAATGACGAGACACTACCCCCCTCATCGGGGTAGGTGGTCAAAAGAAGATAATAATTTACTGACAACACTCGTGTGCAATGCCATAACAAAGGTAAAAGAAGTCGGTAAAAACTCATGAGATCACAATGACATGGTCGTGGTACATATATGCTCTTAAAACAACCTGTTCGTCGGGCGCAAGTTAATAATAACAACCCTATTGAACTTTTACAAAATAACTATAAAAAAAACCAAAAAAAAAAAAAAAAACCATCGAACCTCGGAATCACACAAAGCTCGGCTCGGATTAACGCGGCGATGTTTCGCGTTACCCCCGCCCGTTTTCGGAAATCCGTCACTTTTTCCGATTTCTCAAAATCCAAAACGATTTGAAATTTCAAAAACTATTCTCTCATCCCGGGCCCGCGTATTAATTAAACAGCCTAAACAATCACGACAAAGTAGTAGTCGGTCACTCGTCCGATACTCGAGCCCACGTGAAAAATGTAAAAATCTCTTTTTGCGTTTCCGGTGAAAATATACTCGCGAAGGAACGATTGTTTTCAAAGAGTCCTTCGAAGGTCTCGGTCCTGAATAAATTTCGCGCGATCGATTTTTTTTCTTTCATAAACACCGAGAGACGACGAGCTTGGCTCGCGTTTACGTTAAATTCAAAAATATCTGCGCGGCTTCGTTTTTCTTCGCGTTTCTTTGGACCTCCGAATAGTGTTTGTAATAATATCTCGCGCGACTCTGCCACGTGGCACTACTACGTGAGACTGACGTGAATTAATATTCATTCGGGGATGTCGCTGATTAATAGGGGATTAGGTGGTTGGCTTTCGTTATTTTAATCTTCCTATAATTGCTCTTTTCAGATCGCGTGAATGTAAATCTAATGATTTTTTTTTTAATTATTATTTACTTGACATTGTAATGTTTTGTTTGTTTTTTTTTTAATCGCGATACGAATATCGTACTTTATTCAAAAATTAAACGACGTGAACAACAAAAAAATAACTATTATTAGAGTACAGCAGTACTCTCTGTCTCTCTACCGGGAAACGATGTCATGTTATCATTATTATTATTATTTTATTTTTACGTTAGTTCTTGCAAATGTAATTATGTATTAAATATATATTTTTAATTATTAATTTTTTTTTTTTAACTACAACGACATTTAAAACCATTTTCTACAAACAAAGTAGACTATGTTGGCAAATAACAAAACAAGCCCTCTAAATAATAAATAGTACGTTAGGTCTATAATAAATACGTCTCACCTTATCAATAATAATAATAATAAATACGAATTAAATTAACTTATAACTCTTTTTTTTCGATACCTATTGCCATCAGATTCAAATAATTAAATGTATTTAAATTGCACAGTGTGTGTAAATGAATTCCACCCCTCTCGTCGTTCGTTTTTCGGAAACCGAGGTCGAGACGGAATCGGGTATTCGTTTTCGAGTATTTTTTCTGGAGAGAAAATCCAAGGGGACAACGATCGAGTTTTTTTTTTGTAAATACAATTTTGCTGTTTTTTTTTTTTTTCATTTTTTTTTTCTTACAATTTATCATGTACGTTATATGAACATTAAAAATCGTGCTTGTCGACTGTGTGTATATATATATATATATATATCAATATTTTGTAAAACGATCGAATAAAATGATGTTTAAAATCGACGATTTGGATCACAGAATTTTTATATGTAGAAAATAAAGACCATCATCAACACATAAAGGTATAAAAAGGTAACGAATTCATGATGATCCCGCGCTTCGATATGCGCAACAAATAGAAAACCCTAATCTTCGACTGTGTTTATTTACAATTCGCAATATTTCATATTATCGTAACATCGTCGAACAATGATCACGAAAACACACGCGCTCATATATTATATATTACATAAACAAATAAAACGTTCTAAACCATATGTTATCTTACACTATGAGTCTTGCACAATTTCATATTAACCGACACTATATACAAAGTTACAATTATTATACTGACGTGGTCAATAATATATATTATATTATAATATATAATATACATAAATTGCTTGGAATCGACTTACGTTTAAAATATCGGTAAAGAATTCTTTTAATAATTTTAAGCACCAAAAACGGTATTTGCGCAATACACGCGCAGCGTCAACCTCAAAATCCGGATACATTATCATATCAGCAGTATCGTCTGGACGAGATGTCATCGAGAGATGTGTGTTTTTTTTTTTTTATTTTAACCCTATCGTGTTATTATAGTTCGTTTTACACTCTGGCCCGTGTTTATTCACACGCGAATAAACGAATAGCCTAACAATGCGTTTCGATGAAAGAAAAAAAACAAACAATACAGGGCTAATCGATAAATCAAACTGAAACGATAATCGACGGTCAGGTTATAATATAGACTTTATCGTAAAATAGATATTATCTAATAACGAGAGCCTGGACTCGAATGGATTTTTAAAAAAATTAGCTGAAAATGTGTGTTTTAATAACACGAGAATCTGAATAACTAATAATTTACGTTATACATTCATTTGAATTTTGAATTTTTTAGACCATTTTTTGAAATATTTAAAAGTTATATTTCGTTCACGTATTGAGAAATTTTTATATTATTTTACTAGCACAAAGGATAATTATTAGTTTTAAAGAAAACATTATTATATTCTTGCGATATTATTCTTTTTACCATGAAAGTCGGATATCTATTATATTTCATAAATATATATTTGAAATTTATTTTCACGATAAAGTATAGTACAATTTCGGATCGGTGATCTTAAATTATTTTTTGAAAACAAAACGAACGTAAATGAACGCAAGTTTAGCGTATAAGGTTAAAATTAGTTTGATTTTTTTAGTAAAATTGTTCATTAACAGGTTCTCCGATATGATTATTACCAAACAAAAGTTTACGTTGCAATAGTGAACGATATTTGAGTGTTGATTTTACTAGTTAACTTTCATCGTTTCCAAACTCAATAGAATCAAAAATGAAATCTATTTTAGAACATTATGCCAACATCTAAATGTAGGTGATTAGATTATTATTAGATCTGATCTCGTCTGATTTAACGTGACGATTTTTTTAGAAAAAAAAAAAAAAAAGGAAAAATTAAATACTCTTTGATTTTTTTTTTTCAAATTCAAGTCTGCATTTTCTTTGAAGAACCAACAAAGCGAAGAAAACGACGATTTTGTACGTTGACGCCTAACTTTCTAACAATAATATAAAACGTTGGATATTTACCGCGCACAAACATTCCACCCCTTCCCCAAAGTAACTGCGAAGATCAATTCTTCGTGTCCAACAACATAATAACATCGCGCGGGTTACTGTTGTGAAATAATTTCGTTTCATTAGGAAATTAATGCATATTTTCAACCTTATAGTAAAAAATCTAAAACCCTGCTTAGAATTTGATAATTGGAAAGACTCTGCATTTTAGTATTTGAATCCGAGTGGTCGACAGAAACACCACTATTATATTATTATTATTATTATTATATAAAACTGTTTTAGTTATGTGAAAAAATACGTAACATTCATTAATATTATTATTATTATTATTATTATATTATGTTGTTTATTGTTTATTTATGAAATATGAATGATGTTCCAGAAATGATTTTCATTGTCGTCAAATATTTAAAAAATATATTACGAAATCCAAAATACATTTATTACAAATAATATACAAAGTAACATATTCTGTAAATTCCAATAGGTACCGACTTATAAAATATGAATCTTTTACAAACCATGTTTTAAATATTCGAATATATTTTTATTTTTATTTTATTTTTTTAAACGTATTAAATTACTTTTTTTAATCTTATGGTTTAAAAGAAGTTTTCTAAATAAATTACTTGGTTAGTATAAAGTTATTTTTGAAAAGTATATACAGAATATTTTGTTAAGTAAAAAGGAAGCTAAATAAAATTATTTACTAAAATAAATCACCTAAAAATCATAAAGAATCGTCAAATATGTCGAAAAGCTAAAACAATCAAAAACACGACAAAACATGACGTCGATTTTGATCTCAGAATTTGGATAAAACGAATAAATATTAACCTTAAATACATGTAAGTAGTATAAATGTGCGTTATTTAAACTAGAATTTATAGATTAAAAAATCATAATTTCACTTGCAGTTTTGTAATATCTTTTCAAATATGATTTGGAAAAAATTTCATTATTCCCAATTCCACGTTAATATCATTAACAGAGTGCTAACATTTTATTTTTCGAATATTTTTTACGTTATTCTAAATTTTGCTTGTAACTTTTATAATAGGTATAAGGAAAGCTTATTATTATTAAATCAAGAATAATAATTCATATAATGTTTACTTATAATTTTCTGATCACTTAGTATTCCAATGCGTACAAATATATATAACTTATATAACACCTTATCTACACAAAAACTGGATATTTTTAATACTTTATATTATAGTTTGATTAGTAATAAATTCATTTTATTTTATAAATTGTTATGATTTTTGATACAATATTTTAAATAGGACAACATTTTTGGTACAACAAATTTTATAATAAGTTAAATAATTATAATGTTATCAATGTTTCTAAGAACGAATACTCAAACATTAACGAAAGTTTACATTTATACTTAAACGAAACAATCAAAATTTAAATAAGTAGATTATAATATCGAGTATCGAGATTATTCTAATAAGATATAATAATAATAATACTTTGTTAACGCTTATATATGATTGATGAAACTAGCATAAGGGAAAAAATCAAAATTTAATTTTACCATTTTTACATCGAACGTTTACTATAGATTTAAATAATTAATTTGTCTAGTTCAACTATTTTACGTTTACAAAAAACAAAGAAATCCAAAAAAAATTTAAAAAAAAAAACTAAATCTACACGAAAAATGTAGTTATCATTTCATCAGCAGAAATAAAATATACAATAATTATGGTGAGAAAAAATAATTACAAAAAAATGTAATATTTGAATAATTTAGCACCAAAAATTTGAAGAAAAAAAAAATGTATAAACTAAATATCAATATGACTAGAATGTTTAGTGAAATTAAGTTATTAACTGATTTTTAAAAAATGTCTATATTAATTGATCGTTGTAACAATACCTAACAACTCTGACAACTTGAATTGAGTTAACCAACCGGAAAAAAAATTATTGCATGTTTATAAAATACAAAATATGTATTATTATGAAAGAAAATCATAGTCAAACTACCAAAACGCTAGAGAAGGTAAATGGTTCGTTGAGATCTAAATGAAGTACATTTTTAAGCGATGGCACAATAACCACTTGGGTTTATTAATAATGAAAACGTTTTTTTTTTTTTTTTTTATGATTAATTTCTAAAAAAAACCGTATTGCAAATTGTAATTGCATATAGGTACTACTGCGTACTTCGAATTCAAGAAAAAACAATAAACATGGATGTCATGTGTATTAAAGTTTGAAAATATTCAACCGAATAGATTGAGCGTCGAATATAAAAATAGATTCGGCAATCCGGTAATATTTTAAAAAAAAAAAATGTTTATGAAAGAATTTCTCTTTTGAGCACGAAAGTTTTTATTTTACTCAATAATAAATTATTTATTATATTCGTTCTTATCGCAGTTTCTAATTTCTAAACGAAATGAAAGTTAATTACAAGGTGTTTAATTATATTATTTTTTAAAAACGAAAACCTTGTCAGAGATTACAGTAAATATTTGACGGGCGTAATCTAATTATTGATATTTGTCTGAATTTCGATTTTTATATTTTTTGGTTTCATATTTATACGTCGACAGAGTTTTAATTTCTTTTTCTAAGTGTATGCCATATGTTGACAGTCTTATATGTTGGTAAGAGTTAAATAACACTAAACTACTGACTAGAATTGTTTAGAAAATATTGCAACACTAAAACATAATATTATTAAGTCTAAGAAATGTCTAACTATCATTAACATTATAAATATTATTCACCTTTGGTTATCTTCCATTTTCAAAACAAAATGTTTATTAAAAGAACTCGTTAAAAAGCAATATTTAGCAACTTTTTTTTTTCAAATTCGATTCTATCGACTAAAAACAATGCAGCGTAAAACGTTTTAATTATATGAAGGGTATAATCAATCAATCAATATGTATATATATATTTATATATATATATAATTTAAAGGTATTTTTAAAAATAATTAAATAAACTAATTAAATAATTTCTTACTATACCGAGTTACTACTATATAATAAATCAGATCAAATTTTTTTTGTTTCCGAAAATGTAACAATAATTTTCATAGCATTTAGTAATTTTATGCTAAATTTTCTCAAAACACGTGTGAATAATGAACAAACCTACGAATCTACTCTTTATTGATTTTACTGCGCGCGAAAATTTGATTTCTATGTAGAAAAAGAAAAAAGAAAAAAAAAGCACCACATACATAAAATGCTCGAGTTGAATTTCAAATAAAAGATTTACGAATATTTATCAATTGGCTAATTATTTAGACCAGGTAAATGAAATAATGAAATATACGCTCTATATTTTATTTTTTATTTTTTTTTTTTATAAATGAAGGAACTCACCAATAAATTATATCATATTCTATAACTTTTACATTTTCGACGTCATTTTCCTAACTATTGTTTATTGTAAACTAATTTCAGTCTCTTTCTCATTATATTAAAGTCTTTTTTTATTCCATATGTTTTATCATAGCTAAACTACAGCAATGACGAGACAAAAAAAAAAACTTTAGATTTTTTTAGGATCCGCGTATATTTTCATTAACAAACATCGTGCTGGAATGTAACATTATGAAGGAACGATTTATCAATCAGACCAATATTCGGCCTAAATATGTAACTTAGTTGATGTAATCAGGTACTGATGTTTTAAGTTATAGCTACTACACGGAAAATACTTAAAAGACCTTAAATGTATTCAATAAAGAAGCAGAAATTAAAAAGAAATTTGACATCGAAGTAACTAAAAACCTGGTGGACTTAAAGAAGATTTTGAAGATATTTCCAATACTTTCAAATTCAATCTTTACGACTAGACGAAACAAATATTCCAATCGACGGGCAATAATTACGACTTAATTTCCACAGTTGTAAACCGATCGATTTGTAGTATTTATACAACTGTAATATAAATATACCGAACTCAATAATTAAAAAGTAAATTGCTGTTGAAATAAAACGTGTTCTCGTTTCAACATAATATAATGTATTATGTTTTCAGTTATAGTTTAGTAAAATCTAGAATGTATATATATATATATATAATATGTATATTAAATGTATTTAAGCATTAAAAATATCCAGTTTTGGTAGTGAGAATTTACTTTAGACTCGTTTTCATCAAATTACCCTGTGTTTGTTAACTTTTGTTTAATAATCTCCAATAAGTCCACCTGTTATTTCTTTTTTTTTTTTTTAAGTACTACGATCTGAATATTTTATTATACATACACATTATTATTATTTTTTCTCTCTAAACAATGATGTATTGAATACTGTCCGTTGAGATCAATAATCACACCAGTGTTTTTAATGCAAGTAAAAGCAAAAATTAAAACGAAATGTTCTTAATAGTATATAGGTACATTATAGAAATTGACTCGATTCTTTCAGAATTATTAATAAATGCAAAACGAACAAGTTTTCTGTGATAAATAGTAGTACTCCAGTGTTATTGTTAAAAACTACGTTTGTAATAGGTTCTCACTCTCGATTAAATTTCCATTCTCAACAATTTTCACTCAAAAATATTTATCAATAAAATAGTTTGAAAAATAATGAAATTTTTTTATCAGAAATCGTTATTATTATTATTATATAATTTTTATTTGGTTTTGTTTGTTTTTTTTTTTTTTTTGGATGAAAATGGGATAGGTTGGATTGGTTATGTATTTATTAAGTACATACAATTTACTGTTTTTCTTGTACCTAATGACATTATAGAGCGAGTAGAAAAGTAAAAATATTACATTGACTTATATATAGCTTTTCATGGACATTTTATGTTAATCGGTAAATATGTTATTTACCTAAATATAGTAAATACAAATGAATTTATATTTAACATAAACACACTTACATTGTTATGTACACACATAATACACGCACACATATAAATGGAATAATAGCAACAAAAGAAAAAGAAAAAAATATTAATAAATTATTCACGAATTTAAATTTAAAATATATAATATTAGGAATATCTTAGACTAGCAACGTTAAATAGAACAGAACACTATCAGTCAACATGCTTGCGCAATTATTATTTAAATCTGTTCCAAAAGTAAAGTAAAGAAAAAAAGGGGAAATTTTTAATATAAGATAGATACCAATAATGATTATATTGCACAAACATTAACAAAATGTTTTAGGAAATATTAACATTTTTTTCGAGAGAAAAAAAAAAAATTATAATTTGTATATTATTTATAATATGCCTTGAAAAGTGTTTATTTTGATAACTTTATTATGGTGCACGCGATTTAATTTAAATGTATCTAATTAAAATATAATAAATAAATAAACATAATTTACCTTCTTTAGACATGATAAATATCAGTGAATTCGCAAATCAGTTAAAGATGTTTTAGAAGGGAGTATTATGTAAACATTTGAAAATTGTTGAATATCGATGAAATTATTAACAGTCGGTTAATGAATCAGCGAGAGACATTAACAAACTGGATGCGTCTCCTTTGCCTGAAAATCATAACAACAATATCATGTATTTGTTTTTTTTTTCAAACCGACTGAAACTCGATTTAAGCTTCAAACCAATGATTACAATATCGTTGTTAATTTCTACGGCTATACGATTTTATTTCGAAAATAAATAGCTAAATCTAAAATTATTTTTACCTTTATTGGTTTTGAATGATACTTGAAGTACACGATTGCCTAACGTATACCCGTTGAGTGATTGAATGGCAACAACTGCTTCGTCATAATTAGTCATGGTGACAAATCCAAATCCTTTGCATTTGTTTGTTTGTAAATCCCTGATAACTTTTACACTTTGTACAGCACCGAACGGACCAAACAGTTGCCATAAAACATTTTCTTCTGTTTCAGGTGCCAAGTTATACACAAATATACACCAGCCAGATCCATTCATTGAATTACCAGGTAACATTGAATTTGCTAACAGATCACCGGCTAATGGTGAATATCTAGAATTAAATCACAACATATAATTGTATGGACTGATTACTCCGTGTTTTAAATGAAAATGATCAAATTGAATAAACTAACATAATGAAAAGAATAACCTATAGTTGATACTTATAATCTATATAATATAGGTACTTATAATCTCAAACAAAAACAATCTATATTAATATATGAGAATTAAATAATTTAACATTTAATTTAAACATATTGCACTAACCACAAGTTATTAAATCACATAACTATTTTTTAATGTAAAATAAGCCCCTTTAATATTTATAATTGCTTTTCGAAACGTTTTTATATTATTTTCAGACACTAATTTGTTCATTATTTTTTCATTGAAAGTAGTTTAATATCCTCTTAGATAGGTATAAAATTTAAATGTATATCAAAATAATTACGACTAATTGAATGGTTAACTTACGAATAAAAAATTATATGAATACATAAAAAGTTAACAATAAGAAATTATAATAAAATAGAACAACCAAACAAAACAAAAAATCATTGTATTAAAACAATTCAATTCATTATAATTTATTAAAATCATTTTAATTTATTACCACTAAAAGTGTGTAAATATATTTTTATAATAATTTTTTCTGACCAATTCAAATAATAATGAGTAAAAATAAGGATTTATTAATTTTAAACATCATTTAATCAAATTAAATTAAATCAACATCATTCTGTTATGGAACCAATGAAATAAATATATATTAATATGTTCAATACTAAAATATGTATTGATTAATTAATTAATTTTTTTTTTAACTATTTGCTTATATATTTTCAAAGGTCTCTCTAGGCTTAATGCATGCTCATTAATTATTTCAGTTGCCAGTTAATATTATTATTCATGGCTAGACTAAAATTAATGTTGTCCTTATGATGTCTCATAATTGATAAAAAAATATTTATATCATATAAGCTTACATTTAATGGTTAAATAATTAGAAGCTCAGGAAACGTTAATTTTTTCTGAGCAAATTTACATAATTTGTAATAACTCGAAACACAATAACACAAAGAAAAGTCAAAGAACATTTTTAGAGAGATCTCTAAGTATTATGAAGTAAATCAAATAAGAATATTTATCAACATGTTTTTTTGTGAATGAATTTCAATTTTAAAGTATTAATGTAAATACCATTAATTTAAAATTGGTCTGAATTAGAATTTTCAATTTTTTTTTTTTTAATTTACAATTTCCCTATAATTATATTTAATCTTTAAGTTTAGAAGTTTTATAAAAGAAACTATACTGACCTCTGTAAGCCTTTGTTTATGGCTAGCATGGTCTTTCCAGTGCTAAAACAAAATAAAATAAAAAATAAATAAATGTATATTTATTACATAAACAATAAAATCTATATAAAATAAATTGTACAACGAGCGGCAGCTTTAATAATTATTAAATTTCAACTGAAAATGAAATGTTTAATGTTTGTCTAAATTGTTAATAAGTTATTCAATGCAAAAAAGACAAAATAAAGGCGAAAAAAGGTAGGTACAAGTTTTTCTTGATAGCACATTGTGTTAAACAGTAGCACCTGGTTATTAAATCTATGTAAATAATACAAATATTCTAGTAAATCGATCAACTTATTTTAATGAAATACATAAGTAATTCTGTCGTACTATTGATATTTTTAACAACGATTATAATATTCATTACGAATATCTATAAATGAAATGGAATTATGTTCATAAACATCATGCATGTACACTTCAATGAATGACGAATAAACAGAATTACTTATGTTTTTAAATAATAGTCAAATCCAGGAATATAACACATTATAACTGATTGCTAAAATTATTTATTCAAATATAAACAATAATATTTATGCTTGAATCGGATAAAATTGAATAATTACATGCATATCATAGAATAATACTATGTACCCCCCTCTTTTAGACATAAAACATGAGCTCTGTTTTGCTATGTTCAATGTGCACAAATAAGGTTTACGGTGTGTTTTCGTCAATTCAATTGTTTCTTCCTACCAGCAATTTGGAGTGCTCGTCAGCACTAAATACATATAATTGGAAATATATTACCTATGCCATCTCGTGATACATCAATCCATTGGTTATTAATTACACTTTGTTATCCAGGAATGGTATGAACAATTTCTCCTCTCCATTGATTGAGTTATTGAGTTTGGAAAAAACTTAATTCATTAAGAATATTTTTTATAATAACTATCAATATAATGTAAATTAAAATATAATGTTGACCATCATAAATAAAGGAACTTTCGGAGTAGGAGTGAGTGAACTACAATTAATTATTTTTATTTCAAATACGATTACAGTTTTAAATTACATAATTTAATTTATGGTTATCAATGTGATCAAATTTAAAGCGTTTTATGTGCTTAAAATTTTTAGTCTCACGGCACGATTATCGAAATGTTGAACATCATGACAATAAATGGGCGTTAACCGAAGAGAAAATACTTATTTAAATTAAAACTATCGCACAACTGGAACTGAATCCTCCTAGCCCTAATAATTTTTTTTTTTTTTTTTGGGATTTGCTGTAATGTTCTTTAAAATTTAAAGACTTCATAAGTTAGGTAAATAATTGGATACTTTGTAGATAAATTATTACTAAGAGAATATTATGAACGTTATACATATTAATGTAATAGTAATTATGTACATTTAATGTAGATTTAAAAGAATTGAACTTTAGGTAGATATAAAATATATACTTATACCATCGAATAAAATGCTATCGTAGGAATGATTTAGAGGATAAGCCCGAAAATACTTAGAACTGTACACATAACACATTTCAATAAAATCAAAGAACATTACAACAACCATCATTTCAAAACTTCGATGAATTTCTAAAAATTAATTTTAATCTATATAGGTACATTAATATATTGATAAATGTAAATAATTAATGTGCAATCAAATAAAAAAAAAATAATTTAAAATAAAACTATTTATAAGCTGCCACACTTTGTAAAATAAAATAAAAAATAATAAAAAACAAAACCAAAAACAAAATAAAAAATATTTTCTAAAATTTTATCTGATATTATAGAATAACTTAAAAACATACTGTAATCACTAATTAATAAAAATTTAAATAATCAGGAAAATTTCGGTTTTTAATAATAAATATAGTTACGTAAAAATAACAAAAGGGTGTGTAAATCTGTACGTTCAAATAAAACATAAAATATGACCATCGTTTTAATATTTACAGGAATACAAAATTGTACTTTTGTTAGACAAGCAATTTTAGGATATTATTCAAACGTGATAAATATGTAATTAGAGCTCAGAGGTTCAGTATACAGTCTGATGACAGTTAGCTGTAATTAGAATACAATATTATTAAAAATATTTAAATATTGTTCTACAGAAAATTCTTTTCCCTTTGAATATTCGAGTGAGAAAAATTAATATTTTAGTTCAAATATTTTGAATAAAACTAAAAAAAACTCAAACATGAAACGTAGTTATTTCCCAAATCATGGTTTTAATTTAACACTTAAAAATGTTTTGCAAAATATTATATTTTATTGATTAATATCTTGTTAGACATTAAACACAAAATTAGTTGATTTAAACTTGTTAAATAATTTATCAAAAACATAACAAACAACACAAATGTTTAAAATAATTTTTCAATAGCGTGTAAGAAAACGATTATTTACATGTGTTTTAAATTCCCTTCGTATGATTATAAATATGTTATTTCAAATAAAATAACAAAACTGTTACTTAATTCATTAAATTTGTATTTAAAAATAACTACCTAGGTATGTCAAGCAGAAAACTAGTTTTGGTAATTTAAAATAATAAAATAAAAATTATTGTTCAGCTCATTTTTATAATCGTTATTAGTGGTAGATTTGTGATTACCTAAATACCTAAATAGTTGCGATCGAGTCCACATTTAAAAAAGTTGTCGGTAAATTTAAAACATAAATTCTACATTATTTTATACATGCTAAAATTTAAATGCAAATATTTAACAAAGCTTTTTAAAATATTGAAGACAATATGAGTAAATGGGTAGGTATTGTAAATTAAAAATATTACTAAAACAATTGAATCTGTGTTTAAAATAAAAATTCTAACTAGGTAATTTAGAATTTAAAATGTTTACTAACTACAATCTTAATTTAAGTGAACAGCACTCGAGAGACCATTAAAAGAATACTTGTGTTTTGGAAATTTGTAATAAACCAATTTATTCCGAATAACTTAATGAGCCACAAATAAATGTTATCATTAATAATTTTACTGAATAAATAAAAATGTCACTTTAATCATTAAATTGTCATGTTATATTTCAACAAATTCGAATTTTGTTTTATTATTTCAAAAAGCATACCTTCTATAAATCATTTTTTTTATGATTTATTACAATTTCCCCATTAATATATTAATTTAAAAAAAAAAAAAAAACAGTTCTTTTTAAAAATGTGAGTATTATTATATAGGTAATATATATTAGATTCAGAAATATATTTTTAATTTTTTTAATTTATTTAACGTAATATTTTTTTCCTTTTCATTTAACCAAATTATTATTTAAATTTTTCTAATAGCAATATTTTGAATAAATGGAATATTTTAAATTTTAATGAATTGATTCTAATAATACCACTGTAAAACAAATGAAGAGAAGAAATGGTCATACCTGGATAAAGGGGAGAGTGGAATATACCTGAAGCGCCCAGTAGGGTGATGAATAGGGCCAGCAGCAAACCTCCGAGCACCTTGAGGAGTTAAATAAGCTGCTAATGCAGGAACTGCTTTATTGCTACTGGGATTATTGGCAAACTTCACAGTAATCGATTCTGTTGAACCTTTTGGAACAGTTCCATTTAATTCTTGGATTGCTCGTTCTGCTTCAATTCTTTGATCAAATCTTATAAAACCAACACCTTTTGAAATTGCTAAAAAGAAATTGTAGTAAATTAAATGTATAACACATTCGACCACTTAAATACATTAAGTTGTCAAAATTTACCTAGTAAAAATAAATAATAATTATTATTTAAAACACACATTGTAATTCATTACATTATAAATACTATTTTGATACTTAAGTACTGCCTAGGTTTATACACATAAAACTAAAACTGTCAATAAAATGAGTACAAATAATTTGGGCTTATCTATAACTTATCTTCAAAACATATGTTAATCTAATGAAGTTTATTTGTTGATAAAGCATTAACAACAACTAAAATTGAATTTTTAAATCATAATTTCAACAATTATTTCATAGTGAAAATACTTTATACAAATCACATTTAATAGATATAGACTCAGTTAATAGATATACCATTAAATACTACACAACCTCCGACCAATTCTTCAATAACTATTTCTCACATTTTTACCATCATGACATATTTCAAGACTTTTGAAATCATGAATTTGTACAGTTTTTAATGTTAATAATCCTAAGACTTATCGATGAAAACTCTTTTACAGCATATCTTCATTATCTTTGTGTTTAAACACATAAACACAGTTAAAAATCGTTCTATACATATCTATGTTATATTCATCATATAATTTTTTTTTTTTTTTTATAAGAATCAATAACTTACACGGCGAATGATCTCCTCCAGTATTCCCCACAAACTGTCGGACTGTGAACATATCAGTAATATTTCTTCCATTAGAATATTTCAACGCAGACAGAACAATAATGAATTTATGAAACTAAACTCACCAGTCATATTATCACATAAAATTCTTGATGTAATTATTCGACCATAAGGACTAAATAAATTTTCAAGGTCTTGTTGTGTCATATGTTTTGGAAGACCACTGACATATAAATTAGCCCCTTTGATAGCTTCACTACTAGGTCTTGCAAATGATACCTAATAACAAACATTTACAAATAGATGAAATATAGTACAACGCTTAATTAATTTGATGAAATTATTAAATATATATATATATATATATAGTTCAATGTACCTTAATTGTTTTATTTTGTAATCTTAATCCATTTAAAGTATTAATTGCTTTTTCTGCATCTTCTGGTCGATGGTAGTTAACAAAACCATAACCTAAACTTTGACCTGTAAAACAATAAAGTTTATAAAATTATTATAAAAAATTAGCACGACCAATTATTAAAAACCAATATACATAAAACAATCAAACTTTATTCATTGAGTTATGTGAATTAGCCAAAGAAATAGTATGCATAGTATATGTATGTATGTTAAAAGCTCCTATGTATACAATGTATTATTGATAATAATATAAATATAACGTTTAAGTGTATAGACAAGATACAGATATTTTTAGGTATTGAATATTTGTATTGGTGAAGTGTCAATGTATTTATTATACCATACTTTAAATTTTGATTATAGGACTATAATTATTATATATTGTAAGGAAAAATAATAACAGTATTACATGCAACTTTTGATGCCTCAGTTAGTGTTATCAATATATAAAACATTTCAATATTACTCAAAATATCAACAAAAAAAACTAAAATTGTAATCATAAAAGAAATTAGGTAGTTTTAATCTAGATATAGTGATCTTGAATTAAAAATAAAAACTCATTATTAATTAATAATCATGAAACATAAAAGGAATTTGCATAGAGTGATGAATTCACCAAAGATTATTTAAAATATTTAATTGTTGTTATAATACAATTTTGAATTATACTTTTTAATTGATAAATACTTGACATTAAATTCATTTTTCAGGCATTTAAAATATACTCTGTAAAACGCCCAAGCATAAATGTACAAAATCTTAAGAAAAATCAGAATTAAATCAAATAGAAGTAAAAAATGTTTAAATTAAACCAATAATGTACATTGTAAATTGTATAGCAATTACAAACAAATATTTTAAACAACAATTTTATAAAACTAAACTATAGAAGTGTAGAGCAATAGCAATAATTTTCATTAATGCACTTCAGTTTAATTGATTTATTGTAGAATTTAAATACAAAAATATGACTATTAAAAACCAAAGGGAAGGTGATATTTAATTAAATTTTATTTTCAAACTGAAATAAAATGTAAAAACAATAACAACACATAATTTTAATATCTCATTTTATTTAAAATTCAATTTTAACGATATATATTTTACTTCTAGTATTCTAATAATGTAGAGATTAGACTTGAGATTGAAGAGAAGAAAATTAATTTTTTAATTACATAAAAATCCAAACAATACAATTTATTTCAAAATTCATTCGAGAGAACATATTCATTATTTTTGTTTATCGACATGATGCATTTACTTTTAATTTGACTAACACTGAGGTAGCTTTTAGTACTATTATTCTTAATATGATTTTTTTTTCACTTTCAAATGAATTCTCTTTAAAATACTAAATTTAAATTCAAGTTTAAATACAAGAATTTATATATATATATATATATATATTGGGTCGATAGGTACAAATACACATAAACAATACACTTTCAGATAAAGCATGATTGTAAAACAACCTAGTTTAAAATTAATAAAGTCAATATTAAGAACTAACAAGGATTTACATTACAGTACCTGATGGAAGAGATCCTGCTGTGAAAACGCATGAAAAAAAAATAAAAATAAAAACACTTGTTATTTATCTTATGCCATTACATGAAAAATAAATTCTTTCTAAACATAAAATATTTATCGTGAAAGTATTAAACATGATAAAATCATAAAAACAATTAAATTATAAAACTCAAGGGTAAAAATAAAATATAACTTTTTATTTTTTGTCAGTATATATAATAAGTACTTACATGTAAATTCATTTTTTATTTTTATTTTTAAATAATTAGGTAATCGATTAAATTCTAAACAAATATGTAAACAAATTTTACATCAAATTCTTATTCGTAGTGAACAAAATATTGATGATAAAATTAAAAAAATTCATTTGGTATTTATTTAGCAAATTAATAATATTTAAAGGTATTTCACAAAAACTACCAAGAATAAAATTATATTTTGAAGAAAAAGAAAAATTATTTGAACGATGCATAGAAATAACACCTTTGATGAAAAGATGTTTTTGATATAGAAATAAATGCAAATATTTCGAATTTATTGAGATTATTCACATAAAATACATAACCATTATTGTTGTATTATTTTAAAAGAAAAACTCGTATACATGGATACATTAATAAACACACCAAAATGTGTATACACTAAATTGTGTAATTACAATTTTTCTCCACAAACATTTTAAAGAAAATTTATTTTTGTTTTGATTTAAATCGCAAATCTTCCAATTACATTTCAAGGATATTAGATTATGTATTGGGTTCGTGTAAACCAAAATCGTTAAGTACAAATTTTACCCCTAGTAGAAAATATATAGATAATAAAAAATAAAATAAAATAAAAATCACACCTCCATCAGGTACAATATATATTTAAATAATTCATTATTCATTTTGTAAGCCAATATTTTATGAAACGATCAAGTATAATAATTTTGTTACTCAAGTAGGTACAATTTTAATATAGTAGGGATTCACAGTAAACACTTTTGAGTCAAATTTTTTTCCTTAGCCGGCTTAAAAAAAAATTACTTTTTAATTTCTAAAACATTATATGATAACTATTCAACGTTCATGTAATAATTTCAAAGTATTGAAATTTAAAATACATAGAATTATTACAGCAAATACAAGTTTATAGGAGAAAAATGATATCTGGTATTTATATCAGCCAATGCTGATTAGATAACATATTAAATGTTTTGAAATAGATTGTCTGATACTAGGGTATTTATTTATATGGCAGCATTAATCAATAGTGTTGTATTATAACAGTAATAAATGAGGGCTGTAAAATAGTTTTCTTTCAGTAGGTTATCTAATTTATACTAATTTATAACAACAACCTTCATAGCTACCAGGTATGCATTTCCAAATAATCTTACATGAGCTAAAATTATAAAATCAATTATTCAATTTTCAATTGTGATATTTTGAAAAAGTCATAACAATATGTACTTAAGCATGGCTATTTTAAAAATTTTGTAGAAAAGGAAAACACAAGTTATTTTTTAAGTCGATCAAGGGAAAAAATTACAAATTTGACTATATTTGTTTAATGTGACATCCTTCTTTTAAATTGCACTGAAACAACAATTATTTCATAATAAAATATGATATAATATATACCATTTAAATTCATAAAATGGCCAATCAAACGATGAAATCAAATTTTTTATGGTCATCTGATTAGGCATCAGATTTACTTTAGAACATATCATAACATGTACAATAATATTGGGATTGTTAATTTTGAAAACATTGCTTAATGTTATATTATTTACTACGTTCACACATGATACACTTCTATCCAGTTAGCAGTAATACTTTGGTATATTTAATTCAATATTGATATAACATTATATCAGGTATAATAGGTACATACATACATATATTAGGCATACATCGTAATAATTTAGAATTAATCGTCAAATTATAAATATTGACAGAGTTATTTTTTCAAATATATTTTAAAATATATTTAAAATTTAGGCCGTTTTTTATTTAAAATGTGTACGTTTGTATACCTATGAGAAATAAAAGTCCTAAGGCGATTCATCTGTGTCTAAAACTACATAGTTCAATTATTTAAGGCTATCTTATTGAGCATAACATTTACCAAGCAAATTTAACTTTTGCATGATGAAAACCAGAGACTGGAGACTGGATAGACACGATACCAGGAATGTCTTGATGAGTCGATAGTATAAATTACTGGAGAGTAAACACATATTCAAAATCGTGGAATCTATCATTTACACGTTTTAAAGGTGCAATTTTTTTATTTTTCTACGCGGTTTAATTATTTAGTTAGGATCTTGCAATTTCAAATATATTTTTTTCGATTTTATTTAAAGTTATATCTATTGACTAATAATTTATAAATAATAACACATTTATTCTACCTTTGTGGTACATTGTTATATCCCAAATAAATTAAAGAAACGTTTACTTAGTGAAGACTTGAAATATATTTATTTAGTTACACATTTGTGGACGACAAAATTATTATTATCACTGTCAACCGAGTGAAAACATTTTTTTTTTATTTGATGAGCCTAAGACTAATAGTTTTTCATGTGAGCATGTTGTCGTTTTATTTTTTAATCTTATGTTAAATACTTTTCAATAATAAATGACAATTTTATCACAGGCATTATAATAATCAATGGATTACTAGTATTTCATTTTTATTATAATTATAATAAAAGAATACATTTTTGTACCTAATGTAAAAATCATTTTGATTTATACAACTATTTGTTTGGGCGGGCAGGTTATTAAATAATAATTTTTATATTTTAGTATTGCATCAAAATACTTGAATTAAGTTAAAACAAAGGTTAAAATGAATGAAATCTCAAAACGCTATTTATTTTTTATTTTGTGAGAAATTACTTCTTAAATAAGTGGATCAGTTGTTTTAATTTTTTTATTTTAAAATTAGGCCAAGATACTTATCTAAAATTTAGTTTTGCATGTCAAATTATAAAAATATTAATGAACAAATCTTATATACTACCGTATTAAAATATAAAAATGTATACGATTTACTTAATAAAACAATTTCATTGAAATAAATCAAGTATACGTTTATTATATCTTAACTTTGGTAAGCACCTTATAGTTTATTTTCTAATCATCCTTTGGGTTTATACTATACTTTTTAATTTTTTTAAATATGTTTTATACAATTAATTTTAGCAGAATTTAGTTTAAGATGACTATTTTACCTTTGAGTGTTGAATAACTTAATAATAAATATTACAATTATTTATCACACCATCATTGTATAGTAGTAATTACTAAATAAATTTAAATAGGTACTTAAATATTAATGAAAAAATCTCAAAATCAATTATATATTGTAAAAGAATTTAATAAACTAAATCATAAAATTGCTTACCTGTAACTTTATCTCTAATAAGTTTACAGCTTTCGACTTCACCAATTGAAGAAAATAGCGATCTAATTTCTTCTTGGGTCATTGTTTGTGGCAAGTAATTTACAATTAGGTTAGTTTTGCTTTCTTCATTCAAAGAATTTCCTTGTGATGCATGAGAATTTGTACTAGAGGTGTGTATTGAACCATTATGTGGTAGTGAATCCATTCCGTTTTGCATCATGTTGAAATTAATTTTTTATATTTATTTTATTGACAACTTATTTTTGTTCTCGGTAAACAAATAAAATAAACGAAAACAATGTGTTCTGAAATAAAATAAAAATAAAAATTTAGTATTATTTTTTCATGGCCTGAGTTTTATTAAAAGCTAGTCGGATAATTGAAAAATACCTATAATTATACAAATATTTAGTTTAAAGTACGACATGGGGATACATAATATTCAACATACCTATCACAAAATAACATTATTTGCATAAAAATACTGCAAGTAGATACTACATATTTAATTTATATGTAATAATTATACGGGTTTCAATTAAACACATCATTTAAAAATCCTAATCAATTCAACATTGGTAGATAATTGATTTTTTAAATACGCTTTTCAATACTTTTGTGTCTTACGATATTTATTTTCAATAACGAATCTCTTCTGTTTATATTATATAATTATGTATATATTTGATGATATAAAAGCCAAACATATTTGAGTTATTTAAAAAAATAAATACGTCCACACAATACTTATTATAATGTAGCGTTATAATTATTGCCGAATTATTAATTGATCCATTACTATACTCGAATATTGTTCTGAACATTTATTCAAATATTTTACTTTAATAGAAAGATCCAAAACTCGGGTTTAATCGATTCTATTTCCACAGACGGGAATATCCTAACCTTTGTCACAGCTTTTGCTCCCATCGTCATGAAACTAATTTCAACTCGGGCGAAACGTCGGGCAAAAAGTACATTGACAACTAACAGTTAAACACAAATTGCTTTTATTATGATAAAACCGTACTTAGATGTGTGGTGAGAGGAGTGAAATATTTATTCGCATTTTTTCTCGTATTGTTCAAATAATTAGTTCCAAGACAACTCTAAACTAGGTACAACAGGTACCTATAAAATTATGAAACATTTTTTCCCGTAGTACCTCTGGTACATAATAATGATTGAATTTTCCAGTCGAATTTATCATAAAATCGTGTGCGAATATTATGCGAAAAAAGAAGAGAAATACGAAAAATAGTGTCGATCGAGGGACGACGACGACGACGTGCGAGATAACAAATTGTTAATATTCAAAAAAAAAAAAAAACCAAAATTTCGTTATCACTACAGATACCTTGTACATCGCGTATTGTGGCGGGCGTGGGAGAAGAGAAATACCAATAATAACAATCATTACCTAAAACTACGTCGCCGACTAACAACAACTCAACAGCTGACGACGGCTAATAATCGTCGACTTGCAGTTCTTCGAGAACTGCAGAGTTCAGTGACATTTTCCAAACGTGTACGTGACGTAGGCGGCGGCGGCGGCGGCGGCGGCGGTGTCGACAGCGGCAGCGGCTGTGGCGGTGGCGGCCACGGTAAACAGACACATTTTCGCGGCGCGACGAAACGAGAAAAAACCGTACCGAAGGAGTCGAGAGAAAAAAACGGAGAAAGACGTAAAGAATATCGAAATAGAGACACGGGTAAGAAAGCGAGACGAGAGAGAGAGAGAGAGAGAGAGAGAGAGTGAGAGAGACGGGAGACGGGAGAGCGAGACGGGTGAGCGAGAAAGAAAGAGAGGGAAGCGGACGAACGAGAATATCCGTGCGCGTGTGGCGCGAGTAGGGGATCGAGTGAGCGCGACAGAGAACCGGGGAAAACGAGACGAGGCGATCGCCGATATTTTTTACAGGTACGACGACGCGCGCCGGCCGCCGTAGAAACTTTGAAAAAAAAAAACAACCGTAAACCGGTACGTGTTTCAAATTTTTATTATTAATGATTATTACATAAAAATTACTCTACAATACGCGCGCGTGTGTGTGTGCGTGCGTGTATTGTACTGCCATTATTAATCGTATGCACCGCGTAAAAAGTTTCCACACGAATAATATATATAATATTATCTGCGCGCGTTTATCATTTCGAATAATTCAAACATATAATATAATATTTTAAACTCGCCGCACACACACACACACAAACCTATCGCGCTTATGTTTTTCGCTTCGGTACACGACTACTGCCGCTGTTACGATAGGTATTATTATTATTATTATTATTATTCACTGACTGTACTGTTGTTGTCACTGCGGTGTGTTCGAACACATGGCCGATAAGAATAAGTGATAAAGCGGGCGAGAGGAAAAAAGATTTAAAAAAAAAAGAGAGACACCGCGCGCGATTTGTGGCGGTTTCCGTGCACAGCCGCCGCCGTTTATAAAGTTTACGAAATGCCGTTCGGTCGCGCGTCAGCCTCGGTCGGCGGCGGCGACAGCGTTCCACCCTCCCCCTCGCGAGGCCCGCCCGCCCGTCGCCGCCGCCGCCGCGCCGCCATCGCCGCGCCGGTGCGTTGTGTTGACGCGCGCCAACGATCGGGAGCAGCGCGCCGCCGCCGCACAGTCCAGAACCCAATTTTAGCCCGACGAAACGATCGATGTATTCCTTTTCCCCCTCCCCTCTCTCCGTCTATCCGACGAATTCGGAAATCGTTTAAAACTCGCCGAACGTATAATATGTATAATATATATTACACAATCTATATATTTTTATCTACTCGAAACGTTCGCGCAATAATCGCGGACGATATCGAATTTTTTCGAATTTTGCTCTCTCCGAGGAGACTACGGTAGAAAAACGCCGAACGCGCGCGGACAATATCGATAGACGAAAATCTCTCGGCTGTCGGGCGTTTCACGCGAGAGAGCGCGCGTTGGCGTGTTACGCGGAGCTTCCTTAAAATACACCGTCCGAACGCGGCAATTTTTATAGACCTGGCGAGTGGTGGCCATCTAAGAAAACATATTTTTAGTGAATATTCTCCCCTCCCCACCCCGTCCACCACTAGAGTCCCGACGTCGTGTAGCAATGACGCAGACCTCCGCTAATATTTGTATTCCACGACCACCGCCATATGTACTCGAATCACAGACCCTGAATATATTAATAATATTACTCTTATGTTTATGTACGCGTATTGAGACCACGCCGCGTCGCATATCTAATCGCCGAATTGTTTGTTTTCTTCGAGATTTTCGCGAGATTCTGGCCGAAACGATGGTTTATCGTACATATACATATATTAGTGAAGAATATAATATAAAATGCCATATTCCTGAGTAATCGACCAACGTTAATGGAACAGTCGCATATAGTTTTTCGAATGATAAATATTAATAATAGTATATTATAATAGTACAGACGTATTTACGGTTTTTAGGTCTTGTATGAAAAATCGTCATCTTCAGAGTACGCACTCGAATGATACTTTATCCTATCTCTATGAATGCAGTGGTTTCGAGAAGAAACTTTATTAATAAAAAAAAATTTTTCACAGAGTTCGTTAAAAAATTTAACCATTGACTGGCATTGGCCAACGCGCTAGTTTTTTAAACGGTATTTTCGATAAACTTGTTTGGATATTTCTAATCGAAACAACAGTCTTTGTACTATATAGCGTTATTTTTGGAAAGTTTTAGAAAGACGTGTTTATTATTAAATTTTTCTTAACATTTTGTGTTATAGAGATAGTAGTATTATAGTACCTAACTATAGACACATTATTGTATGACTAACGTTGCGACAGGACTTTAGAAATTATTCGAAATACCAACGTTTCGCTTACAAAAAGTGAAAAAATTCTAATATTTGAATAACAAATAAATCGATTGTTTTAAAAACATTTAATTAATCTTATAAGTACCTCTATACTCTAATTTATTATGTTTTAATTATATCATAAATACAACAAGCGTTATGACTGCTGGACATGTAACACAAATTGTAACGATATTCAAGTAGATATTCAAAAACTGATAAACAAAGAATCGTCCAGTAAAAGTTAGTTGTTTTGCATTTTCGTTCAACTCGAACATTAGAATTTATCTGGTCCGTTTTGACTTTAATTTCGTGAAATTATCAATGAAACTCGTGGCTTTTTCACCGTCGGTTTTAAACGAAAAAAATTAACAAACAAAAACATGAGTCATGTGAACTGAAAAATATCCAATACGTTCACCGTACCTATGTGATGTTATTATAATATAACATGTGCGTTTGGTATATTTAACGATATTAAGTTGTTTTAATTTTACAATAGATGTGTGTTGTCGATAAAAAAAAAGGAAAAAAAAGGAATAAATTTAAAAAAAAAAGTGACAGTTTTAAAAATGCGCCGCACGCATTTCACATTATTTTACATAATTATTATTACTAAACTCCCTCGGACGATATTACACAATGCACCCCCTTCGTGTGGGTACCTACACAAACACGGGTGTGTGTTCGAGGAGTGTAGCGCATGCCAACTGCATAATACGTATACCATATTATTATAATTATACGCGTCATATGGTCTCCTGTGCGGGGACAACAACCCCGTGCAAAAATTACACGTGTAATATATCACAAAATAACGAAAAACACACATATATTATTTTCTATTTTCATAAAACGGGAACACCTTGTGTTTCGAACACACGCGCGAGCGCGGGCGAGCGCGCGCGCGCGTCGTTCTGCCGCGGCACGACGGACGACGACGACGTTATTGATTTTTCGAACGCGCACGGGGGACCGCCGCGAAATGTTTTTCGCAGATTTCCAACGCTCCCGCGGCCCGCTCTCGGCCCACCGCAGCCGCCGCCGCCACGCGCGCCGGTCGGCAAACCGCCCCGCCGGAAAACAACGAGGGTGGCGGCGGCGGCGCGGCGACGGTTCAATAAATAGAGCTGGCCAGGGGCGTATTTATATAAAATTATTTTATGCACATATCGTTTACATCGTATTATGTACGCGCGACGTGAAATTTCGAGAGGCTGCGCGTCGTTTGTTTTTCTTCGCCCGCGCTCCGATTCTATTCTCTATATTATACCGTGTCACCACTATGTACGTGCGACCGTCGTCGTCGTCTTTCCGGCGTGCTAACTATTACCGGGCGCGATCGCATTACCGGCCCGCAATATCATACGCGCGTAATACCACTCGTATACCCATTATCATCCATATCGCAGACGTGCATTATATATACGTTTTCAGACTCCAGAGTGGTCTCGAACGTGCGAACAGCTCCCACGGCCGTGAGATTTACGTTACTATCGATTGATGAAATATATATACTTTATAATAACGTAGAGTGGGCAAATGACGTGCAAACAGTGCTAGCGAATAAGTGTGTTGGGTGGGAGACGTTTTTCAAAGTATAGGTACCTCGGGGCGGGGGGGGGGGGTTTCGCACGTGCGAGTTTGTACTTTTTTTTTTGAAATAACAAAACGAGCGTTTTATAATAACTATATCAACGAAATATGATGCACTCGCTCGCAACGATCATTGCTTCAAAAATATAATAATATAGACTAATTATATACCTACTAATATTGCCGACTAATTTGGGACGACGCGTTTGAAAATCATAAAAAAAAAAATGCTCAAAACAATAATTTTCAACTAATAACATGGGTATTATCAAATTAAAAGCTTTTACAATAATGTTTTCTTTTGTAAAATAGTTGTGACAGACGGATACTTCATTTTAATTATTGAAATAAATATCATTAAAAGCGAAATTCTAATACCTCTGTATTTTATTAGATTTGAAATATTATTTTTACGACGTTGTGTAAAAAGTTGTGAAATCGTTAAAATAAAAACGACCACTTTTTTTACGGGCTCACATTTGTTGAACGGTCGTGGATATTATTTTCACCATTTATGTTTATGAAAATAAAAAAGGAAACTTTTCCAAAAAGGAGATCGTTCAGGCATTTCGTTATAAATGTTCTATAAAAATTATTGTAAAATGCTATGGTTAAAATTTTATTCCCAACTCGGTGGAATGTAAGACATCGTTTTCGATGTCACGACTCTAAAACTCTGGAAAAGGCCCAATAATGGGAAGCGATTTTTAATTTAAAATAGTATGAAGACTTGAGGTTATATTCCACTTGGAAACACACTTCTATATCGTCCGAAGTAGTTTAATTCATTTATCTTCAGAAAAGTTTTCGTAATAAATGTGAGTTTTATGTATTTCTCGATTTGAATAATCCGTTTTGAGAAGTCGAAGGAAATGTCGACCGGATTTTGACCGACTACTATAAGAGGAAATCCAAAATCTTGAGAAATAGGCAGTTCGGGTGTCACACACAAGCTCATTGTTACCGTAAGGCGGCATGCGCCTACAAGTTATACGCATTAACGACAAATTACTATTCACCGAATCGGTTAAAAAAAAAAACAATCCATCTATTCTAAGCACTCTAAAACTCGTAAAAAGTCAATTTGTCATGGTTGAATGATAAAATAAATACGGCCATTTCAAAATCAATATTCATAATAATACTTTATCCGTTGTAATACCTACGTATAATAATATAATATGCTATTCGATTTGGAGTATATTTTTATAATACTTTTACTCGGGAAAAGCTATTTTTTCTTTTTTTTTTTAATATTAAAAAGTGATTTTGAACTATTATTTCACTCGTGTTTGAAAATAAGAATTCACATTCTTAAATTGAGTATGGGCACACACGCGCAGTTAAACTATTGAGTATAAAACTACTATTATTTCTATATATTCACTAAGAAAAAAAAAAACGAATAAATATGATTTGCATATTATAATAACATATCAGAATTTTATAGAGACCTATGAAATACCCAACGCAATATTGTTTTAAATAAATTCATAGAATACAATACGAATAATTGAGAAATTTTATTGGAAAACTGTTGAAAATGAAAAAAATTACTGACCATATTTCTACGACCAAGATATATTTATCCAATTATAAATGCACATTATTGTAGTTAAAATTTAAAACTTAAAATAAATTGCATACTTTTTAAATTTAGTATTAATAAATTAACGGTTATTAATCATAATTGCCTATTTGAGAAATGATCACTAAAATTATAATCGGTTTTTTGTCGCCCGGTTTTTCAAAGCATAACTTTTTACGGTAAAAGAAAAAGAAGTTAAATCGGAGTATTGTAATTGTTTTGAAAAAAACTGAAAAAATTAATTAAAAAATTTAATAAAACTAAAGTAATAAAAATGCGATTAAACAAGTTCAAAAGTTACAAAACTTTTTCGTAGAGAAATTCGTACCTATCTAATGTTTTATTTCGAGCACACCCCCACCTACTACAAAATCACTAGTAGTTAATTAATTAAATTTGTCTTTTGCAATGTCAATGAATATTGTCTATTACTATAAAAGAACGATGACGATTTTAATACGATCGACTTAAATCAAGTAGCAAACGAGTTGGAAAATATAATAATACAATATTATTTCATCTCGAATAAAAATCTCGAATTTTACCATTTTATTTCAAGCAAAGTAGAGGGAAAGTGTAATGTAAATAAATCAAAGAACTGAGGTGACCTCTACTTTAGTTTTATATTTTATTATAGTATTTTATAATAACATATGCAAGAACTTAATTTTTAATTGGTATGTTAACAAATAATAGATTGTAATATTAAATTAATTTTTTTTCCATGTATTATTACATGTTTATATTCATAAATTTATACTCACAATAATATTGTACATGACATATTATTATGTATTCATTATGCACGGATAATAGAATTCATTATTGGATTTAATATTCATGTTTGGGTAATTTTAAATCGACCGACTATGCGACGGTTGCCATGGTAACTTTATACAAACTACAACTAATTACCTAGCCATATGATTTGTACACTGTCAATTAGATACATTCTGGTCTCATTGTAATAAAATTACGTTTATTTTTAATTTAAAAAACCGTTTTAAAATAATTACTATCGATTCAAATTTGATTGACGCGTTACGTTTTTGATTTCGAGTATTTTAACGTTCATAAAATCATATATATAATATATTAATTATTCTAAAACGTTCAAATAAAAGACAATCGTTTTTATTAAAAATCTAAAACACTTGGTTACATGACGTATACCTAGGTATATGGTACACTGAGATGTTTACATTGTTGTTAACTAACACAGACCAGTTTTTAACGGGCATTCGAATAGGCGTTGAAGTAATGATTTTCAAATATGATAATAAACTTTATTCGAAAAATATATTTATTTTTTTTTAATTGCGTGGGTTGGGCGGGTACTATAGTGTCTAGATATTTAGTAATCAAGTGTAATATAAATATTAAAAAAAAACTATACCCCATTGTTTAAAAACTATAATTATGTAATTTTCAAGAGGATATTGTGTAGGTGTGGTCCCTTCCAATTACAGATCAAATCATGGTAGGTACAAAACAGAGTAGAAGTAGACAAAATAAACACATTTATAGCGATCGATAAGTAAAAATTGAAAAACGAAGAATGTCTTTAATATTATATCATGTCATAAGTTTAAATTTAAAAAAAAATCATTTACCCAGATTAGTTTTTCATTTCGTTTTTTATACGGTTTTACTTTGGAGAAAAGAAGGCAATGTGTTTTTAATGATACGTGTAAATTTATAAATAAGAAAGGAAATTGTACAACGAAAGTGATGTTTTGGGTATTTTTTTCAAATTGAAATTGTATATTGAAACAACATTTGATCGTATTAAATATTTTACTTGTATGAAATTCAAATTAATACTACACGTTTGATCGTTTCGTCTACAGGCCGCACAGTGTTTATTTTATAACTAAGCCTAAACATGAACTAGTTAAAGTATTTTCCAATAATGATCTATACATATTTATTATATATATATATATATATATTATTATTTACTATTATCACATTATTTGTATTGTATTATTACTTATGTAATACTTTAAAGTAGCACAATTAAGAATTTTCTCCGGCAGGGAATCGAAAGTTTTCGAGAAATACATATAGTTGTTTGTGTAATTTAATTAATTTCGTTAGCTTTATAATATCTTGAAATAGGTATCTCTTACCAACGCTTATATTTTTGAATTAATTAAAAAGCTATCAGATCAATTTTGTATGTATGAGGCAAGGTAACGACTTTGACAATGTCAATTGTATGC
>OX402542.1:8424904-8494502 GCA_948098885.1 Drepanosiphum platanoidis | reverse complement strand
CCGCCGCCGCGTTATTAACACGTCCGTCGTTCGACGCGCGACGGGACGGACGGGGGATCCGTCGTCGGACGCGCGACGAGCGTAGAAAACGGGACGGCCGGTCGGCTCGGCCGGGCGCGGGCGGGCGCCGTTCCAAAGGCGGCCGGGCGGTTCCGCGAAAAGCCGGGGCGTACGAATACAGTAATCAATTCAGGGCCCGCCGCCGAGTAGTGCTATCTCCGACGGGGCTGTGTGCAGTTCTAATCAAAGACCGGGCGAAACAAATGCTTCCGCCGCCGGCGGTGGTGTTGCCGCCGCCGCCGCCGCCGCCGCCTCGGATTTCGCGAGGAAGGTCGTCCGCGTGCGCTCGCGAGGACGTGCGCAGAAAAATGTTTCGGGGGGGATGTTTTTGAAAATCGCAACTTTAATCTCAATAAACGTACGACATTTTATTACGAAAATCGGCGCAATATACTTACGATACTAATTTTAAATATAAAAATATTACTAAATCTAATTTTCGTGTTAAGAATATCTTCGCAATTGACTTCTGTGTCTCACTATGTATATACATACTGTTTTAAGACGTTTTATTTTTTTTCAATTACTTTAAAATAAAAACGTGTTAGTATTTAATTTTAATTTCGCTTTCGCCGGTGCAAACACAACGTAATATTATACCCGTCTATTAAAGTGTAATATAACAATATTAACATTGAAATTTCATAAGAAAATAACTATACGAAAAACCAAACATTTCGGGGGGGTGTTTGAACACCCAAAACACCCCCCTGTGTACGTGCCTGCCTCACTCACCCCCCTCTCTCTCTAAATATAAATATTCTAGTCACAAATCTCTAGCGAATTCGTGTCTTTTCGTTCAAAATTAAAACTGGTCCGACGGAAACTTGGCGATTTCGTCTAGCTTTTGGGTTGTTTAGCCGCCTTAACGTTAAAATGGACCGAGTCCGGACTCTATGACGGTCGAAATTATGCGAATATCTTTATGGACCCGTGTGTTCATCGACGCCGCCGCAGAAATATATTACTTGGCCTATATTGGCGTTTTCCGATATCATTATAGCTTATCCGCACACTCCAGCTTTTATGTCGCAACATAACAAAACTACAGTAATCTGTATACGAACGTGTTCTAAAGTCGTCCACACAGGTGTCTACATTTTGATTTTTTCGCAAATCCCGCGATTCGGATGTAACTGTTTCTCTGCAGGTTTATTTATACACGTAATAAATAATAATATATGCACCTTATGCATGTAGGTATGCACAAATACAACAAGTATTTATCGAATATAGGCGATCGTATGTATATATTATATTATATAGATTTGGCGTTAATTAGGTATAGAAGAATTTATGAATGACGTGTTGCGCATATTTAATTATGACGTCATAGATTAGCCGTGATAAATCGGCACATTAACAAACATTGTTATCGTGCTGCAGGGGTCAAATGTGTAAAATAAAAAGTCGATTAAAAATATAGCTTACGGGTTCGACGTTTTGTGAAATATCGTACAAACCTATTACCCGTGTACGCCTAGTGGAAATAAGTTTTTTTTATAATTTTATGTTACCTATAGTCAATAAGGTCCTTTTTTATGAAGAATACCTTACAATGTGTTTAAATTGCAAAACGAAGACTACATTTAAGTTAAACTGAGCACTTTACTTGCCCGTTATGAGTACACATAATTTTTATAGGTACCTTATCCGCACCTTCGAAAACGTAATTGAGGATTATTAAACAGAAAAGAACAAAAACAAAAATGCTTTACGATACACTATCGATTTATAAAACCTTAACTGTTGCGTTTCCTCGTTGACGCCGTCTCCTATAAACCCAATTAATTGATTTCCACTTCAAATGTGTTTCAAATAAGTATATAAAATAATATTTCTCGTTACGCGAGTAGCAAATAAAAAATGTACCGGCAAAATTGATCGAGAAGTCGTATGTATTCAAACTATAGGAAGTCTTTGTGTGTAAGTGTTTTTTTTTAAATGTGTTTTCTTTTATTCGTAAAATTACAAAACAAAGAAGTAATAATGGAAAACACGACGTATTATTATTTCGATCGAGTATGTTTTTTTCTCGTGTTTTTCGTGTGTTTATTATGTTTTCAGTTATGAATTAATAATTATTTCAATGATATCTTAAACAGGCGAACGATACTTGCGCGAGTTTTTCGTTTATTCGCACGTAAAAATAATTGACAACAACTTTGCACTAAGTTTGAAACTTCTAATTGCACCATTAATATTATAATGAAGTATGAAAAATAAAGAGCGTGCTTACTACGGAAAGTGTCGAAAATAATATACTAAATTTGAAAACAACCGTTGTACGATTTTTTTAATGATAATTTTAAACGGGCAAACGAATAAAAATAATACCGTTACGCGCACAAGCACGTAAAGTCAGAATAAATATTCGGTGGGATGGGTGGGGAGATTAAAATATTTTTGTCATAAATTAATTGGAAACACGTTGTACTTTTTAATGATAATATTATATACTCGTAATTAGTACAGAATATTATATTGTAATGAAACAAACGGTAAACAAAATAAAATATTAATCATTGTACAAAGTTTCAACCTTTAAACCGTGGCGTTCTGGATAATGTATTGATTATTTCTCAAATGTTTATTGGAATATTTCAAAATAAAATAACGCTCCGAAATAAAAAACCACTTTATCAGACTATACTCGTCGAGTCTGTAAATATGCGTTTATATAGTGTAATATACTTTGGGTCGAATTTGTCTATATATCGAAGTCATTATATCAAATTACTCGCTTGACGTGTATAAACTTACTTTTAAAATTTCGGGGGAGGGAGGGGGGCTGATCCCCCCGCATACTGTATTATTTATTACCAATGGCTTACTCGAGTACAGAAACAAAAGGTATTATTTTATATTACTTGTTTATAATGTGTTTTTCTACTCATAACAATCATACAATATTGCATGATTTGTTTTTACTATAATAATAGCAAAACTTGTTATAACTTACGCGAATCTATTTTCTATAAGCTATTTGCATGGCGACATTGACATATTTGTATAGGTCACAATTGAGCTTTGGGTGGAGTCGTAGGAACGTGCAGTTATAGATATATACAATTCCGTTCTGAGCAAATGTGGTTTAGAAAATAAAATACAAAAACGGGAGTATATATTGCATACTTCGACCTTAAAAAGAAAAAAATAATCACATAAATGTCATATTATATAAAAATAGAATATTTTTAAAAAAAAAGCTTAAGGAGCCAAAGTTGTTAAAGTGTACATTAGTCCTGCGTTAAATTATAATTCATTAAACGGCCAAACAACCTCTCATGTCTAATTAGCATTGTCAACAATCCGGAAGCCTACTCAACCGAAATTGGTGTTGAGACTTCCTCTAATTAAATTTTCAAACTTAATTTTTCCACTTTCAAATGACCTTCCCAGCCGTATATTACTATTAACTATTAAATGTTTTCCGTTTTACTGAGATAGATTTAATAACTTTAAATTTAATCTCAATTAAAAGCTTCTTTTTTCTCTCAAGAGACTACAAAAAGTATTATAGTTATTTTATCCGAAAATAAAATATACCACACTCGATGAAATAAACATTATTTCCAAAATCAATTTGATATAATTATACAAGCAAAAAGTTATTTTTATTGAAAAACTTTCAATGTAATCCTCCAAGGGCTTATAGTTTTAATTAATTAATTAATTTCAGAATTTTGTATGGACGTAAAATGTTGACAGTGAATAAACTGTACTATTAAACCCTTAACCCTAACTGATTGATTTATTTCAGTAATATTTGGTCTAGTTTTACTTGGAAATAACACTTTATGTACAATCTATCAATACTTTGAAATAATTATCAACGAACTAAATTTACCAAATAGTATTATCCAACGCCATCTCGTTTCTACCAGGTGAACAAGTTTTTCAATAACCAGCGTGGTTAAACGGTAAATCAATCACCACCCCCGCCGCTAGATACAAATATTTAACTTATTTCAATCGATAATAATTCGGTTTTTACAATTTTTTAAATCATTTAATTATCTCATCAACAAAAATGATCATTTTGACGACGAATTTCGTACACGATCGTTGCACGCCCATGAAAACGTTTTCATTAAAAAAGTAATAAATTAAAAATGAAAATTTATAATGTTACCGTCGTCGTCGTATTATAGATTCGACGAATGCAATATTATTATATTATATTAGTCGTTGCGTCACCGGTTGATATTCGTTTCCTGTTGACTAAAAAACGTACTTAATGACGTACAAAAATGCAGACGATAGTTAAATAAATAAATTATATACATAGTTTCAGAATTTCGTAACTATGAAACGTTGACGATAATTAATGGGTTTTTTTTTTTTTTTTTTCGTAATCTGCGATTTGGTTTTACTCGAGAAACACATTTTTTATGAAATCGATCAATTAAAATTTAATTATCAATAGACAAAACAATATTATGCAACGCTATCTCGTTCCTACCGGGTGAAGGTAGTTCCATTACGAGACGACGAGACTTATTCACAGGCACACTCGGTGAAGTCCAAAAGTTTTTTCAAAAATCAGTGCAATTAAACTGAAAATCGAACGAAAATCTTTGAATTATTTCGATTAATAATTCAATCTATTACACCAACACCAGTAATATTTTTCAAACAAAACAAATTACAATTAATATACAAGTACAAATATTTTTCATTTTATATGCTAATCGATAATAGTTATTACATTTGTATCTATAATATGTAAATTTACTTTTACTTATAGTACATTTTTTTATGGTTCGTTTTAATATTTTTTAAATATTTTGATTTATAAACGCTTTGAAATAAGCATATCGTGAGCTGTGCTAGTAAATATCACCCGTTGGTTTACAGTAAAACTATTTAAAAATAACTACATTCTTCGTGAAATTAGAATAACAAATAAGCTATCTAGAATCTCATATCTATTCGACACGCAGACTTATTTTTATTCTTGACGTCTCATAATGTGGTTCTTAAACCTTTTTTCGGTTCAATGTCGGACATTGCGTTATCGAAATCACTAACAAGTCGACTTGTTCATTTTGCTAAACACAAAATTTGGGGATTTTTATAAGTTTATGTAGAGTATTATAAATTTGAATGAAATTTTAATTTTAAGAACACAGTAAACGCTTTATTTTAGTATTTTACTTTATAAAATATGTTTTCAAAGTACATACTACATAATATTATATTATATATACTTTTCTTTTTTTCTACTCGTCTTGAGTTTGTAAGAAAAATTCATTATACTTTTACACTTTACTGTATATAAAAATAAATCCAAAGTACCGACATTATTGGTTTTTTAAATTGATTTTTCTTCTGTATTCGTTGTTTTGCATCTGAAAGTTCGCCTTGTCTAAAACGTACAGCCCATCGAGCGACCGGAATGTCTCTCGAAGAACAGTTAAGAGCCATTGTTAATTATAACCATTATGGCGAGACAGTAAGACATTAACAGAAACGACGGCCATCGGTCGTTAAATCGTTTGATATCGAAATATTTCAGTGAATAATATTACCATGGCCGAGCTTGACAAAGCACATTATTGAAGTTCAAGCGTCGTCATTAATTTTTTTCCTGACATGACGACATCGAGGCCCATTAGGTCACACACCCGCCCGAGTGGTTTTTGTTGTCGCGAGAGATAAAAAAATAAATTCTTGACAGTTGACGTACGTATAAAGTGCCACGGCGTTTACAATAAAACATTGAACTTGGGCACCGCAAACCAGGTATGTAGGTATTATATTTCTTTTATTATCGACAATACAATACATTATTTCGGTTTTCTTCGGTCTGCTTGTTATCGGTCGTTCATGAGTATTCGTGTCCTCGTTAAATTCGTTTCCAATCCGAATGCCACCTCGTACAATTACACGGGCCGTTTTTAAATATACCCGTCTACCGTCACAACGACGGCGTCACTTCGTTTCCGTTTATCCACTGTCCGGCGTATTGATCTTGGTCGTCAACTCGAGTATCGTTATTAAAATACGCCCGAAATATTTTATAAAAACACTAAAAGTGCTCTATAAAATGCGAATATAAATAAATAAATGTATGTATAATATAATACGTATAAAATACATTGCAAAAGTGCGTGTTATACGTGTGAAAATATAATTTATTACCATTTGAGCGATTATATATTGTACCTAATTTTGTCAATAATTCACACGAGAGCGTTGTACGTATAATTGAAAATAATTACATTTTGTAATTAATAATTCGGGAGTCGTTGAAACGTTGAAAAAGTTCGAATACCTTTGTGACAACAAGTCATAATGTAATTTATTTTAAATCGTATCGTCGTCGATCGGAAAAAATTCGTTTAGATTCTCCGAAAAAAAGCGAATACCCATTGATTTTACCGTGTTCGGATTTTTTTTTTATATAAAAATTAGCCATAATTATAGACACGGAGGCTAATCCGTCGGCTTTCTAATGCGCAAACATGAGTTTTTCGAAAACAATGTAACATTTTCGATTTCAAATTTTCAACACGAATCACTCCGACACTCGTTCTTTATATAATACTAGCTGAATAACCCGGCTTCGCCCGTGTGCAGTAAAACTTTTTATTTTTATATTCGTTTTTACCCTTTTAAACCCTCTTAGAGGTCGAATTTTGAAAATCGGGTGACGTGACGACACTCAGAAAGGTATTTGGAACAACTGTGTGAAAAAAAATTGGAAAAAAGTTAAAAAGGCCTGTTCTTTTATGTAATATTTAATAGAAATAATAGATTTCATCCGAGCGTCGTGTTTCGTATTTTTTCATATCGGTCACGATATTATTTTTTATATGTACGCGTTTTCCATAGTTTCTAGCCACCGCATTCGAAACGCGTTTTTCTAGTTTTTTTTTTATTATTTCAACGCGCCACAAAACGCGTAGTGTTTTATAAAATAGGCCATTATACGATAACGTGTGAGCGGAACGACAAAGTTGTTGTGGTCAAACTCGATGTGAATGCACTTGGAACGCAGGATGATGCACACTTTCATCTCCGTTACACGATATCAAATATTATATACATATTATATTATTTAGGTACGTATATACGTATACGCGTACAACAACAGATAATATTATTATTACGTGTGTGACGGGGAGAGACGTTTGTACGGACCTTGAAAAATGTGGCCAGGAAAAGAGGTAAATTTCGACGCGTCCGCCGGTGGCAGCACTGATTATTTGTTGTTCATGATAGTCGATTTATATACATGTATCGGACAATGAGTCCGCACAAACATAATGCCCGGTCAGCTGTTTGTGCCGTGCGTTCTCTCTGTTCCGCGCCCCGCCACTCCTCCACCCCACCCAGTCCGCCACAATCCAGCGTACGCACACGCACGCACGCACGCACTCGCGCACTCGCGCACGCACACCTCTGCACTGCACTGCGCTGCACCGTGAAAGTTTTATTTCTCTCGGGCCACAACAAGCGAACAAACGTTTCGATCGACGTCCGACCACGGCCGATTCGCATTTCGTTTTCACGTCGTCGTCCGGCTCAAGTCCCGCGGCCTGAGTCTACGGTCCGGCGGACATTTCGTTTCAATCGCGCGACACTCGGTCCGCGACCATATAATACACTGGTAAGTGTTGTTTTTTTTTTTTATTCACTCGTCTCGTCTGCTCGTCCATATAGTCGAGCGTACGTAATAATAATCGTATTAGGTTATATTCCGTGCGCACTACATCCGTGTGTGTGTGTGTGTGTGTGTGTGTACGGTATGCTGCGCGTTTATTCCGACGCGTTACAGATTTCTATGTGATTTCGTCGCGGTGTGCGAGAAATCCAGTGTTTTTTCCACCTTTTTTTTTTTTTTTATCAATCGCGTTGCGTTTATTCACTGTCTACACTTGGAACACTTTTCGTCAACGTAATTCCATACACATTCGATGGCGTATAGAGGCTAAACCGATCGGTAGGTTAGGTATTTATTATTGTGTATCTATCTATGTAGTACGTCGTCGTCGTCGTCGTCGTAGTGGAAATATAATATTCGCTGTCGATTTGCCGACGCCTTACGACCAGCGTGTATTATCCAGCAGTATTTGTCAATCGTCATGCTTTGCGAGTCCCGTCGGAGGTGTTTAATCGTAGAGTATCGCTATCGTTTTTACTCTCCAAATTACTTGATGTTTTCCGCAGGTTAACTTGTCGAAACACTCGGGTGTTTCGCGTCACTTGTTTTGTCGATTATGACGCTATCGAAAGAATTGTGAAGCCCGCCCCACACGACTCGACTACTCGATGAACATACACGATTCTGATGCTCACCGGGTATTCCAGTCTTCGCCTTCGGTGACAACTTTTTCACCGTACTCGTACATAATTATCATAAACTTCCTTTAGTATTTACACGACCTGTCCGTTTCGATTTCGTATGTTATTGGGTGTATACTTACCTTTTCTACAAAACTTTGATTTGCAAAACATACTTGTTTATATTCATTCGACACTAAGGTACACCAGTGATTTTTATATTAATAATTTATTTATTCCTATGATTTTTCTTATGGAAATAGTATAAATGTTCGTATGTACTTGTTTAGGTATATACAAGCCGCTACTGGTTATTGTACATGAGTTTTGTAGTTGAATTTAATCAGTTCTATAAAATCTATTGGTGTCTACTTATATTTGAAAATTAATGTTGTATTTATTTATGGTCCATTAATTGTATTACTGTATTATCACTTGTTGAGACCATTTACTCTGGCAGCTAGCCTGATAAATACAAATTATTTCTTTCTTTTGCACTTAATTTAGACACCGATATTAATACTGTTTTGTTTAGAAAAATTGTCATACACAGAACATAATATATAATTTGTATTTATTTAAATCAATGATCTGATTGAGGTATGTGACGATTCAATTGAAAACTACTTCAAGGTTAAAATAATCATCAATGACCTTTTTTCATAAATACTTTTTATAATAAAACTATTAGTGCTAATTATTCTATAAATCTTAAATTACTAACAATTTGCCAATGATTATATTGTCTAGTAAAGAAAATTTGTCAATATTTGTATATTAACCTAATTTATTACAAAAAAAAATAGTAATAATAATAAAAGAAGAAAATTAGGTAATAAATAACATTTTCAACTGTACAAATAATAATGTACGTATTTTGAAATTTGTTTATAGTCCTCACATTGTTATACATTAGACAAATGGTTTAAATGATTTAAATATTATAAAATAAATTACATGAGATAATGTTGATATTTCAATATATAATATAGTTAATAAAGTCGATTCGTGGAAATAGTGTAATTCTAATTTACTGTTTATCTATTTTAATTGTATCAGTTTCCTTACAGTTGTGTTGTATATGATGTTTAATAATTTTTCAAATTATGTTTTTGCATATTATAATGGTATTAGGTAACTGGAATTAAACATTTTAAAGTATTTGGATTTTAAAAAAAAAAAATGTTGATTAATAATATTAGATTTAACCAACATGTTAATTAATTCACAATTTATTTTATTTTGCAGTTTATCATTTCATCACACATACTATAAAAAATTTTGCCAAGTACAAAAAATCGTCCATTTATTTTGAATATTCCTTATTCTTAAACTGAGCTAATTATTGGAAGTCCACTTAAATCCTCAATTATGTCTTCTCAACTACAACGTTTGGATTTGAGCAAGTACGAGACCCGCTTAAAGACTTTCAATAGTGAATGGAAAGTGCCATTCTTAACACCGAGCCAAATGGCCAATGCCGGATTTTATTACCTTGGCGTTCATGATCGTGTTGGCTGTATATTTTGCTCTAAGGAATTTGACTCATGGGAACCTCGTGATGATCCTCTAGTTGAACATAAACGGCAATCTCCGCAATGTGCATTTTTCAGAGAATGTACAGGTAAATTTCAATATTATTATATTATTTTACATAGGTAATTTGTACTTATAATATTGGAGTCAAGTTTTAGCTAATATTATTTTGTTTTATAATTTTAAACACTTTTATTTCACATCAACTATTAAATAAATAAAAATAACATTGGTTAAACATTTCATAAAATCCAATAATATTTTTGTTGATTTTACTTTACTTTCATTATTTAAAAAAAAATATAAGGCTTCAATATTGTAAAATTTATGCTAACACAATTTATAACAAATAAAAAATTTTTTAATTGGTTTTAATTCAAATATCTATTACCGTCTATTACTGTTGCGACAGTATCTAGTTAAGAAATATGATCAGTTAATGTGTCAATTAGGTATTATTTTAAATTTTTTTTAAATTATTAGTTTAGAATCATCAAAAAATACCTGCTACACAGAATTTGTTGTTTGACAAGGTCTAACTAAGTTAGATAAAATAAAATTTAATATATGAAGTTCTATTGATCAAGTGTTTAAAATTAAATTTTCACAGGTTTCGATGTGTGTGGCCTTTATAGCGCTCTTCCTACCAATGATAATGATAATCAAGATGAGATAACTACTATTCAAAGTTACTTGAGCTCTGTGGGTATTTTGTTTAATATTGATACACCAAGGTTGAAAGCCTATGCTTCAATTGATTCGCGTTTGGCTACATTTCGAAATGTTATGTGGGCAATGGAAAAACCTCCTCATGAATATGCTGAAGCTGGATTTATATATATTGGTAAATAAATGATAACATTTATATTTTATTATATTGCCATATTTATTGATTTGTTTTTTTTTTTCAGGTAAGGGTATAACCGATGAAATGATATGTTTCTACTGTTGTCAAGGTCTCAAGGACTGGGAAGAAGGCGATGACCCATGGACAGAACATGCTCGCTGGTCAAAGACTTGTGGCTTTGTGTTGTTAAAAAAAGGCAAAGTCTTTATTGATGAAGCTCATGGTATAAAAAACAATTATGACCAACGTAATGAGGAGGTAAGATATCCATTAATTATGTTTGAAACAAACTTAAAAATTAATGAATTAATTCATTATTAGGAGTTGCCTAAGTTGATTGCTGAATGTAAAAATATTTCCATTTCTGACAAGAACATTAGAATTAATCTGATGAACAAGTAAGGTTTTTTTTATAAATTATTCTTTAATTATCTCCTTAATCATTTTTACCGTGTCTTTTTGTTATTTTCTTATATAACTATTTATTAGGACATGAAGTAATTGGGTTAAATAAGTATTTTATTTTTATTATTCAAATAAACATTTTTGAATTTTATCATATTTAATTCACCAACTTTAAATATTAAATAAATTAGTGAAAAAAAATGTATTTAAATTATTCCAATTGTTTCAAAAAATCCAATTGTTATTGCTTACATTCTATAAAATACATGGGAGTTAAACCTATATTTATAAATATTTGATTTTCGGTATTTATTATTTTTTCATCAAATGATAAAATAGATTTTATGTATTTATATGTAGTTTTTAATCCAAATGTATTCAAATTTTTTTCAGAAAACCCGAAACCGTTCGTGTTATGCCAAAGTATAGGGCAAAACCGAGATCTCAACAAGATCCGAATTCAATTCCGGATTATAGGCTTTGCAAGATATGCTATAAAGAAGAAATGAAATTGGCTTTTATCCCATGTGGCCATGTTCTTGCCTGCGTTCAGTGTACTATAACACTAGAGACATGCCCTGTGTGTAGAAATCCATTTAATATGGTTATGGAAGTAAATATCGCGTACAACGAAAAGTCTAAACCTTCTACTATGGTAAAGTGGCACTCTTCAGAGTCTGCTAGTGAAGCAGAAAAAGAAGAAGAGGAAGAGGAAGAGGAAGAAGAAGACCAAGACCCAACTCTTTGTAACGTGTGCGAAGAAGAAGAAATGGAAGCTGTGTTTATTCCGTGTAAACATGTTTATGCTTGTGGTAAATGTGCGGCTGATATACACAGTTGCCCAGTATGTTCAGTAACCGTCCGTGCTACTGTACAAGTTTACTTATAGAGGGAAAAGAATGACTTTATGGTACATGATGTACCATGCAATATGACAACTTTTTAGATCAACATACATTTAATATTCTCAATAAGACAAAATTTTTTATGAAGAAAACACAAATCTTAAGTTCTCTAGTTGATTAATGGTTGTCATATTTTTAGTCCAGTAAAAACTGCTTGGTAGCTTGGTGAAAACCTAAAATTTTTCAATGTCAGTAATTAAGAAACAATAAGAGACTGTTTACTTTTGTAATATTTATATATATATATATATATATATTTATTTATTTATTTATTTATGTATATGTACATATTATATATCCAAGAGTAACGGTTATTCAGGACAGACATCTTTTTATCGTGATAAATTAGCTCTAAACAACCATTTACCTCCATTTCAAGTAACAATTAAATAATTTTTAAGTTTTATTTTTATTTTAAACAACATTATTCTAAGATCATTATGGGATATTTTTTCATCTAATGTAAGCACTAAAAATATCATTCCAAACGCATTTCAAAACTTAAAATATTGGTGTTATTTTTAATAAGTTTTGTTTTGCTAGAGGTGTTATTGTACTTGTCCATATTTTTATCATTTTAGAGTGTAACTATTTTATTTTATAATAATTTGTATAACATAAAGTTTAACAATTTTGTAGTGTAAAAATGGAATAGGGTATAAATTTGGAATTACTGTCGTGGCACGTTGTCAATATTTTTAATCACGACAGTACATTTCGGTCAATATTATGATGTGAGACTGATTTCTTAAAACCAAATTTATGTCCCGTTAATAGTTTTATAGGAGATGTATTATTGCAGAACTATTTTAAGTTACATTTTTATTATTATTCATTTTATTTGTTTTTAACATTATTTGTATTTTTTAATTATTTGCATGTTCTACACTATGGTCTCACTACGGTCTGAATGAAATCATGACAATGCATTCAGTTCGTAGTATGAGGAGAGAGACTATTCGATGTAGAACCATTTGAAGTGTCATATTTAAAATTATTCATTTGATTGGTTTTTATTTTTATTATTATAATTAGCATATTTTTGCACCGAGGTCTCTAGCTGAATGACATCATAATGCATTCAGCTCACTGTTCGATGTAAAACCATTTTATGTCGAACTTTTATTATTATTCATTTATTTGATTTTTAATATTTTTATTATTTTATTTATTTATATATTTTAAGGAGTCTCTTGCTGAGTGAAACTGTGACAGTTCACAATGTGGGTTTTGATTCCTTAAGGCGAAATTTATTTCCCCGTTATTAGTTAAGAAAATATATAATTGTAGTGCTATTTTTATTATTTTAATAATTATTTCCATAATTTACTCTGGGGTGGGTCTCTGGCTGAATGAAATCATGGCGAGTCGTTCAGTCCATAGTATGAGGTGAGACTGATTTCCCATGACCAAGTTTAAATCCAGTTTATAGTTGTTAAGGTTTAATGTATAATTGTAGAGCTTTTTAAGTTACATTTGTATTCATATTTTTTTTTTATTTCCACATCTAACGCCGGGATAACAATAAGCTAAATTAATACCTTTTTCATTTGAATACAAAATTATCCGGATTTTTTTTTTTTTTTTTTTATAAACATTAATTTTGTTTCCGTTTAATTTCTTTAATTAATATAAGGAAAAAAAAACAAAAAAAAAATTAAGAGTTAAGAACTATTATATTATTGTAATAATATAATTTATAAAGATTGTATTCTTAATTTTAATTCATATGATTATATGTATGTTTTTAAGTTGAATTATAATTTTTAAATATAAGTAATCTATAGATTAATTGTATTTTTTTGTTTTTTTATAAATATCTATTTCCTCCGTCTTTTCTATATCAACAATATTTTTTAACGATCATACTTTTGTGCGGTGTAATTTAAATTTTCTCTTGAAATTGAATTGTTTTAAATCGAAACATTTTGGCCATGTATATATCATAAGAGCGGAGTGGCCAAGCGGTATAACGCAGCACTGTGCCGACGCGCAGTGTCGCTGGTTCGAACCTGGCCACGGGCGGGCAACTGTCTAGAGAAAGACGCGACCGTCTTGTCTTCCCTGCGCAGAAGGCAACGGGAAACCACCGCACAACAATCCCTCCCATGTAAACGGGCTATAAGCCTGTCAAACCGATGTAGACTTTTAAAAAAATAAATCATATTGAATTTGATCCCATGGGGATATTGTTTTAGAAAATGATTTGCTGAAAATATTTACCGACTCAGATAAAAATCTTTGAATAATAAAATGTTAAATAATTCTTTCTACGAGTTACAATTGATTTTATGTTACTTTATAAACAAGGACTTAGTTTTCATCGGTAACCTACATTGTTTTTAATGTCATAGTTGCTCCGCCGACTCTGAATACCCGCTCGACTGAAGCGCTGCCTGGCAATGGGGTATTGAATTTGATAAAAACCTATTTCGATTAAGTAAATTTAATAAAAAATAATTGTACGAAGTAAATACCAAACGTATACAAGAAAGTATTTGAATACTTTTACTCAAACACTTCGTAACACTGGCGGTTACACGATGGCAAATGTCAAAATTTAAATTGTATTTAATTTGTTAAAAAATTTGTATTTACATTCTTGTACGAGTAAGCATCGGCTCAATATTGTATTTACAAATTAAAAGATGTAATAAGGCGTTGTGGTCTTGTCTTAAACGATAGAGCACTATGCAGTATAATATAATAAAATGATACGCAATAAAATATAATAAGAACCAATTACCTAACTTAAATACACTTTATAATGATTATTTCACAAAAATGTAAGCTCATTTATACCTGCCGCTGGTAATAAATTGTGTTTGTGACGATACACATATTATTTCAGGTCCATTCGATTTGAAATGACAAGAATAAATACTGCGAGTAAAAATTGTTATATTTGTGTGTATTATTATGAGAAAATGTATGAACAAATTATAATTTAAGCTATAGCAGCAATTATTGTAAACTTAATTTTTTTATCCCTATACTTTACAAATTGTAGTGGATGATTGTTCCAAAAAAAAATCAGTTGATATTTATACCTTGAAAAGCCCTTGAATTGGGAGCAAAAGTTACAGCAGAACAAGAAGAATTGGAAGGTGGTCTATTTTGACCGATATAAACATATTTTTGTTTATACAGAGTTTTCAAGTCGAACGAAAATAATTGTAACATTTTAGATGAGGAAAAAATATAGTTTATGCCTTTGATATTTTATTTATACACTTGGGACACATAAAATATATTAAAATATTATATACTACTTTTTAAGTCTAAATCACTGACTTTATCTAATGTCATAATAATTGCACTAACCTTAGAGTGAGACTTGGTTTTTCTTCCGATGATATTGGCTTCTTCACTCGATTATTTGGAAGCTTTCCGATTTAATATATTATTTAAATTTTTTTAATCCGATCGAATGACCGTAAAATATCTCATGTAAAATATGCGCCGTCATCTGTCAAGTTCGATTCTAATCAATCGATTTATTTCAATTTATCAATGCGGGGATTAATATTATTATCATTTTTGCACATGAAAATCTCGTGATTTTTATCATCGTTTATTTTGCATACCTTATTAATATTTAAGGGGCGACACATGTGATCGGTGATTACATCGGTCGATTTTTATCAATAGTTTTAAGTTTTCGTTCGAATAAACTTTCCGTTTTCGTTATTATTTATTATAAGTGTCGTGATTCATTTCGATTTGAACAAAAACAGTTAAATAAAACATAAAACGATAAATCGGAGTGAAATTATTATAAAATACGCGTGTGAAAAATAGAACGTGTCCGCTCGCGGTTTTTTTTCTTCGATTTTTCATTCTAAAGTTGCCCCTCCCCGAGGTGCGTTTCCGTTGCGTCCCAAAGCTGCTCTCCTCGAAGAGGGATAAGGCCATTCGCACGACGCTCCCGCCGTCACTTGGATCGAGGCGACGCAAATATTCTTTGTTCTCGGCGTCGGAAATTACAATACGTCATGGAAAAAAACATTTATGTATATATGTATAAACATGGTAACGGAAAGCGTTTTGGACCGCGTTCTCAAAGTCTGGTACGGCGACCACCCGGTCACGGTGACTGAGTACCGGCCCATGTACCGTGGTAAGTATGCGCCGTCAGACGACGACCAAATCGTATACCACATCACTTACCACATCGCATACAAAGTCGGGTACGGCGACCACCCGGGTACCGTGACTATGTGGTAAGCGATGTGGTATACGATTTGGTCGTCGTCTGACGGCGCATACTTACCACGGTACACGGGCCGGTATTCGACGTTACCAGAGTGTCGGACAGACGTTACCGGGCGGCCGACGGTTATTTTTCTCCGGCGACCGTTGCCCGCAGGCCGTTTAGTCTCTCGCCGTCGTCGCCGCGTAATGGCGCCGCGTTGCGCGAATTTTTCGTCGTCGGTCGATCGTCAGTGCGCGCGAACGTTTTTCTTCCGATCGAACGTCGCCGATCGCCACCGCCGCCGCGCCGCGGCCGAAGTGCTCGAAATTTCGAAAACGGCGGCGCAGATCAAACGTGCAATCCGGAACGAGGATGAAAAAATGGCCGACGTCCCGTGAGTACCTACCTACCTATCTACTTACAATATACATATATACCTAGTCTGATTATCGCGTACGTCTCCCGTGTATCGTCCGGGCCGCCGTTATTTAATTATAGTTTGTCATTGAAAACAAAAATCGCACGAAATCGGTATGATTGTTAACAGCGTACTGTGTGATTATATTTAATAGCCGAATTGCCCGGCTTCGCCCGTCAACAGTTTTTCCCGGTATGAGGGAGGGGGTTTGGGCGTCGAGTTCTGAATGTTATTAGTTATATTTCTAGATTTCTCTATATACCTGTATATAGTATATTGAATCCATGGTTGATCATATTATTTAGTAGATACGTATGACAGTATGTGTATATCAGGGGCGGATTCAGGGGAGGGAGGCCCCGACCGCCCCCCTCGTCGGCCGTATCTAAATGTGTGTTATTTAATTTGTTGCCGACCGCTCATAGGGCTTTGTTCTAAAAACAGTATCAGATTTTACGTTCAATTTGTTTGCAATTTACAAATATTTATATGACCACCGTATTTACCAATAGGTATCTAAATTTATGTATTAATTTATAATATATGTATACTTATTTATATTCTGCCTCGTTAATGTTGGCTGAATCCGCGCCCGGTGTATATTATTATTGTATGTAATATAATGTACAGCTTTCGTTATCCAGCGTTGTCAAAGATATTTTATTAAATTGTATTTGAAGTGTGTTGATTTTTCCTTTAAATCTCGCTATAAGGAATTGTATTTGTTCACATACTATTGATATAACGAATGCAATAAACTTTCGATATACCGAACTAATTTAAATTCGTTATATCGCGAGAGAAAAAACCTTTATTAGCGGTTGCCCGTTATGCTATATGAGGTGATTTTATCGGGCGATTTTTTCCATTTTTACCCCTTTTAATTTCGTCCATTAGTGAAGTAGGTAGGTATTTTTCTTAACCGATCGCCAATAAATACCTTTGATTTTTTACGAATCGAAATTAAAACGCACCGTATAAATATTTCGGACATGTTAAAAACAGGAAGGTAGTTTTTAAACTTATATAAATGCGTCTTGGTATTATTTAATAGTTAAAACATATTTGTAATTTTTAATAACTAATTGATATCGTATTGTTGTATTAACTTTTATTTAAACATGAAAAAAAAAAAATTAACAAATACCTAATAATTAATACCCAACGTAAAAAAATATTCCGACTAAAAAATATTATCCGTCCGTATACATTAAAAATGCTGCAACTGCGTCAAACACTCATCTCCCAGACTCCAATGCGTCAAACGAGTAGGTTTTTTTTATAACAGCAAGTTTTTTAAATGTTTCAAACAATACCAGTTTTGTTGTTTTTTTTTTTTCAAACAAAACAACTCTGTTTTCGTATAATACAACTTGTTCTTGCGTTATAGCAGCCTGCCGTGTACCTACTCGGCTTTTTATAATTTCATTTCGATTAGATTTTATATAACAATTTTAATCTTGCGGCCTATGAAGTTTAACATAAATTCCGAACCATATATTATTATAATCACATTATCGTATTGACATTTGAAAATAATAGGTTTTAGTATTTATAACGATAACAGTAATACAGATAACATTATACGATCATAGTGTAGATACAATATAGTTTATAATTATATAATATACAATAAAGAAGAAGTAGACTGATTTAAAATGTGACATCGGCAACGATGATAATTTACAGTGTTTTATATATTTTTTTCTTGAAACTTCCAAAACCAGTTAGTTTATAAAATCATAATAAACGTCACTATATGGTCTATTACACTGGAGGAAGTGTTAATAGTATATTGAACTAACGTTTGTACTGATAACTATACAGTACAACTAGTGCGTTTGTTATTTAATTGTCAACACTTTAGCGTTAAGATATTTAGACAAGTATTTAGATACTATTATTTATTAGGGTTGCTTGTATGAATACCGTACATTACAATTGAGCTTGTTAGCGTTAAGTCGTAAAGTTAAATTAATTTTATTTAAGTACACATCTACCTACCGTCAAATGGAATAACACTTTCGATGGTTTATAACGTTTTTAAAATTAAAAAGAGTTGTCTTTCTTTTTATTTTTGCAATTAAAGCTGCACTAATTTAACTACACATTAGCCATAAAAAGAAAAAGAACAAATCTCGAAATCATCAGTTTTTAGATTTCGAGTGAATCGAGAAATGTATATTGATTTTACATATTTATGGGAAAGTCAGTAGTCACAACAAATTTTTAAAAGTTTTTATTCTATTTATCTTAAAAATACAACTGAATGTTATGGACACTGTTGTAAATGGCACAAATCAAATTTATAATTGACCTAATGACATTTAGTTTTTGACATTAGGCTTTGGTATACACATTAAAGGTACCCGTGTAATCCCGGAACCTTCAGCCGAAGCCTAATTATTTAGATGATGAGTGATGACTAATGGGTTCGTAAGAAAATAAACGTACATTTGCACATTTAAATCAACGACTAGATTATTTACTCAACTATAACCTAAAAGCCTACAACTAGCGTAATTCTAATAAAACATTACACATTGAGTACCTGAGTCTGGGTATAATATAATTATAAATATATTATGAATATAAATATTTAATTTACCCATTGTACTTACCTAGAAAATCGTGTGCTATGATAAACACATGAAATGATTACGGTCATCCAAAATTATTTGTGGTTGGTACTAGTTGATAATATATGCATTACTGAACTAGAAATCCACGCACTCATAGGTATGCATTTAATATAATATGTATTTATACTATTTACCTGTGTAAAGCATAAAACTAAAATGGTTCATTTCGTCAACACATAAAATAGAATATGGTATGACAATTTATTATTTGATATGTATTATGCGCGAGTACTTATATATATATATATTAGTAGGTATCTGGTATATATATATATTAGATGTAGTATTTTTTAACCCTTTTTTTTTTAAACGTATATAATATGTTGTTTAAATTGTGTCCCGTGTCCTGCTGACTGTACAAAGGAATAAATAAAACTTGCTGTAAAATAATTTATGCGGTGGTGTTAAGGGCATCGAGCAGATAGTTTAAAAAATACGCAGTACACGCGCCGAGATGCGTTTCGTTGAAAATTAACTACCTACCTACCGGTAAAAGGAAATGAGATAATGTAATTGAAACTTCAAACTCCCTATCATTATGTACATGATATAGATAATTGAATTTCTTAATGTAGATACATTTAATCTTTTTAAAATACTTTGATATTCCGAAAATAAAGTAGCATGTTTACGTATAAACGTTATACGTTCACATATACCTGTGTGTGTGTGTGTATGTGTGTGTTTGTGTGTGTGTGAGTGTGTTAATGCCTTGTAATGTAAAAGGTTTATAATTTGTTTGATGTACATAGTTTCAACGGAATTGTTAATGCACAGCCTTTGTGTAGTACACAAAATAACGAAAAAATATACCTAGTACATAAACATAAAATTGAAAAGTGTAAGTATATAGTGTTGTATAAAATACAATAGGTACCTTGTAATACATAATATAGTTAGGTAAATGTTATTCGAAATACTTAATTATTATGACTAGGTAGCTCTTTGAATCCAATAGTTTATATGCTTCGTGTTGAAGCTATATATGTAATATCATTACTATCGGCAAAATTCGAATTTACAAATAATATAATTACCTGTAATGAACCAATCCGTGCAGTAATAAGTTGGCGGTGACGTGGCGCGCATTCATTATAAGTTTCATGAAGTTTATAATATTATATGTGTCTACAATTTTTGTTCATAAAAAAACCGCATTGCGTAACAAACGATTATAATTTGATAGTATTGCGGGGCGGAATATGTTTCGTGATCCAACGTCCAATAGAGAAGACGCATACACAAAACATTAAGTCATATAGCAATATGATATTATTTTCATACTGGCTGTCGACTGATGATGACTATATTATATTATAAAATGTAATAATGCCGGCAAATTGAGTTCATACGCTCCGTATGTCTGATGTGAAATTGACGATTACGTCCTTCAATTTATATAAAACTGCTATCCAATAAACAATAATATACCTTTTTTTATTTACAGTTTTAATAACTTTATTACGACCGGATAGTTATTTTAATAGCTGCGCGGATTTAGTGTTATAAATAATAACACTGTTAATACTCGGTATACTAATACAAATTACAATTATTTTAACTCTTTAAATTCAAAATGCGCTCGTTTGTCAAAATCCTTATTTTTTTTTGAATTTTTTTTTTTTTACACAAGTATCAATTTAATAATATAAATACCTTTCTGTAATTGTAGTAATATCATGCACAAAAAAAAATAGTAAAGTTATGTTTTCACAACAAATATTTTTCCTACGCGTCGTTTATGCAGGTACAACTATGAATTATTAAGTATACACTGACCATAAATTATTGATTTATTCCTTTACATTATTGTTCGAATATCTTATGTTTAATTATGAAATTCGGCCGGTATTTAATATGGAGAAGCTTCTTATAAGCTGGACACATTTATATGTTTTCAAAATATTGTTCGATGTTTAGAGTTAAATTGAAAATTCACAAAACATTTCTTCAAAGAATCATTACTAAAAAAGTAAATTGAAGATTACAAATGATTGTTTTTGATATTAGGCATCAACAGGCCCTGATTAAGAAAAAACTGTATAGTAGGAAAGATTTTCCCGGTGCCTTTAAATGCTTACTTTATTGCCTGATTTAACAAATGTGTTTACATACACGCCATAAATGTCCCTGTTGTATTTATATTAACAGCGTGTTTAGAAACTAAAATAATTTACAACAGCATTTTTAAATGATGACATTTTTATTGACAATATAAAATATTTGATCAACTTTTTTTCGACCTTTTGCGGAGGCAAAACTATTCAGTTCATTCATCCATACTTCAAGATTTTAACAGATCTGCTTCAATACTTAACAACGCTAATGCATTACCGGTATGCGTGGCACTCCTCCACTTAAAATTCTTAGCGCTCTTGTGAAATGTCTACTTTTTTCTATAATACGTTAATCCAAAGTATGTAGGCGTCAAGTACCTATTATAGACTGAAGTCTGTGATAAATTGCTTTTGAAAATTAAATTAAGTAGTTGATGTTTTGTAATAATTTTATAAGTTATAACGTCAATTAGTTTAACTAGTTTTTGCGAGAAACTTTAAAGATTTAAAAAAAAAAGTACATATAATAATACGTATAGTTAGATAAACACAGTCACTTATGACTTAATTATGTACTCAATTGCAAAGTTGCATTATGCACAGTGGCGCGACTAGGCTAAATTGGGCCCTGGTATCGTTTTGAAGGAAGGGCCCTGTAATTGATGTTTTTTTACAATAATATACACATACTATTGTACAATAGTGTTCATTCATAAGCATAATTTTTTCGAGTCGTGCTCATAATAAGTATTCGACAATCGCTATTCACACACAATAAAATATTATAAAGGTACGTTTACACGTGACGGGTAATCGGTCGAGCACTGTCCTGTGTAAACTCAAGGAGGAACCCGGCACACGGCCCGGTAATCGGACGAGTAAAACGAGCGGGCGGGTGAATGCGCGTAGACGCCGACTCGGTCTATATTAGTGCTCGGCCGAGCGCTCGTCACGTGCTAAAGTCAGTGTTGGTTTTGAAGTTTAGCTGCGAAATCACAGCACCGCGCGGCACTTTGAATTTTCCGTTTCGAATATAACAAACGCGACGCCGTGGCCGCCGTGGCCGCGTGGCCGCGGTCGCGCGCCGCGGACGGAATTCCGGGTACCACGGTAATGGTTTTCGGAAAACGACCGTTACAAAAAAAAACGACTTCCATGAACTCTCGTAACTTTTCATTGGCTGTTCGTCTCGGCCGACGCGGGGAGGCTGGGATTTTCTTCCCTTTGTTTCAGTCTTCGTCGGTTCGCGCGTATGTATGGCGTTTTTGTCCGAACGTGTTCGAGAATTTTATGCCGACCGCCATCGAATCTCGTTTCACGACTTCAAAATTTCATTTCGCGGCGATGGTAATAGTAATTATCGACGAATAATCGCACGTCTCACGGCGGTCGCGTGGGTATAACCAAATTATTTGTCGCTTAATAACTACCGTACTGTCGTATGTTTATCGTATTTTCCGTCTCGGTCGCGTTCGCGCCGCCGCCGTTCGCCAAAACGGCTTGTGAATTTTACCGTCCGCCAAAAACAAACTTATCATAGTATACGTAATATCGTGGTTCGCGCGAGTAGTGAAATAAAGTGTTTTTATTCGAGTGTACTAGCACGAAATGCGTCGTGAAACGTTTCGGACCCGCCGAATGAAAACGGTCGTCAATGGAGTCGACGACGGCCCGAGGTTAGTGATAATAATATATTATGATATTATATCGATGTAATAAATAAGTACGACCGATCGACGCGTTATGCAAAAATTATTATTATTATATATTATTATTAAACCGCTGTTATACAACGCGCGTTGGAACTGATAAATTGCGCGTTATCGTCAATACGATTTTCGGAAATGAGTTTCATTTCGGCGCCGAGTAATATTAATAACGAGAACGGATAAAATCCATTACGCGCGTTCGTCGCCGAGTCGTCTATATTAGGTACGCACACTCTATAGTCATATGTTTATTTATCCAATCGTCTCCTATCGCGCGCGCTGAATCGCAAAGTCGTTCGATATTGTGTTGGTAATGCGGATTTGCCACAGCTTAAATAACATAAACGTATCTTGGGTCCCCACTAGTAAAAATTTAAGCTGTTCGTCCAGTGGCGCGACTGGGCTAAATTGGGCCCTAGTGTCGTTTTGAAGGGAGGGCCCTATAATTTATGTTTTTTACAATAATATAAATATACTATTATACAATAGTGTTCGTTCAAAAACATTATTGAGTAGCAAATCTAGTCGCTTTTCAGGTGAAAAACAATAATATCTGGTCTATAAGGTGTCCATATGATAAAATACATCTTTTAATAAATATAGATTGCTCTTAATATTTCCTTCGAAATGTATTCTGTCGGTTGGATAATTATTATGCATATTAAAACCTAATAAAATGAAGTAAACAATAATTAATCACCAATATAATTATTGGTACTTATATTTTAAAATAGATACCTATTCATTTACTATTCAATGTAATCAAAGATAAATTTTCTAATTAGTAATTACATTATACTTTTTACAGTCAATGCTTATTATCTACTATTATCTAACCCAGCCTATATTTATGTAATCCAGACTTGCATATTGCTCTTTAGTAAAAATTGACAGCATGTAGGTAATATAAACATATTATCTACTATAAATTAGTATTATTTTATATAGTAAAAAATAAAAAACAAAACAATTGTCATAGGTAAATAGAAACTCATAAATGAATAAAAAATATAATAATTTAATTTATTAAGTATTTAAATTAATTAAAAACAATCTAGTGTATTCAAAATTAACAATGTATGAAAAACATATAGGTAATAAAATAAAAACTTGACCTGTAATATTATTAATACAAGTAATACAACATCAGAAAATTTAGCAACACAGTTATTATAAATTATCATTATTTTTAGAAAATTTAATGAATTTCAAATAGTTTACCTGCAGTAGAATCATAAATATTTTGTTTTGGTATAAAATGTTCAACTACCTGTGTGGACATTTTTATATTAATTTTTAATGAATTTCATTTTCACAGGAGTTGCGCCACTGATTATACACTTTATAATGTTAAAATGTATTATAAATATTTAATAATAAATTATGAATATAAGTAAACCAAAGTAGTGGTAACTAGATATTCATTTTGAGGGTTCTAAAATGTTTTTAAGTAATATAATATTAAAAATTTATGGTTATAGGCTGTGATATGGAAATCGACTGTTGGTTCGCCCACGATAGACACGTCTGTGATTGATTTTGAGGGAATTGTTATAAAACGTATTGATTTTACAATTTGTTCTTTTTCTTTGGAAATATATCTCGAGCCTTCAGGGAAAATATATTGTTTCTAAAGTTTGATATAAAAAATACAAATAAATGCCGATTGTGCTTTGTCTCTTACGTCCGCGTCATAAAAAATAACTCAAACAATATATCTAAATAAACATAATAATTATTGATTCTGTCAAACTTTGAGTTTTCCTCTATGTACATATGATTTTCAAGTTGACGTAGGTTTTATTATATTTATACAACACACACGCATTGATTAAATATGCATGTAGGTATTTTTAAATTGTATGTGACAGCAAATTTAAAAACTGCACATATCAATCATTGTTCAAAAACACACATTTATTTATTCGAGTACTTTTTAATATTCTCCCTTTTAATCAGTAAAATATGATAAAATCATTAATTTCATGTCGGTATATTATGTTTAGTTTGATAAACAATAAATACTAAATTGTTTTATATTTAATATTGATATATTTTAAATTTAAAAATATATTTCTAGTTTTAATTGACCTCGGCTTAACATTTAATGTCTGACAACAGATCAACTTTTTAATTGTGTTTATGTAAAATCTATTTTGATCACTGGGCGACAAACATTTGTTTATATAGTAGTAGACAATAGAATAGTTTTTATGATAACAAATTAGTATACTCGTATATTCATTAAATTCATATTATTTACGAGTATTATGATTTATTTAATTTAAAATTATAATATTGGCGTACACATTTTCAGCTAGGTCAGAGTTGCCGGCATGTTTTTTAAAGCTTTTTAGTCACTTTTTGTAATCGGACATGTTTTTGTATACAAATCAACATAGGAAAAAATTTTTACATTCAATTTAATTATACATTTATACAACAATGAGTTTATATTTTTACCACTTTATTTAAACTTTAAACCAACATACTTACATGAAGTTCCACTTGAATAGAAATTTCAATCGAATATATTTATCAATATCTTCTGCAATTTATAAATTATGTATTAAATGAACCAATTGTAAAATATCAGAATTAATAATTCCAATAGTAGAATTTTTTTTCCGAATGAGTGAAAATGACCAAGTGTTCAGAATATCGACATATTTTCATCGATTGATGGCATTTTTATTGATAAAATATTACGATAATTTATTTGTTACTGGCTACTTATACCTATACGGTTTACTATCTAGAATCTAGATTCTAGATAATAATTCCATAAAATACCAGTAAAAATTGTTTATACACCAACATGCACTTGGATGAATTGTTATAATATTCTAACTCGTAAGAATTTAAAAATCGTTACAATTTATTTTTCATAGTGCCAGCAGTAGAGATACATTCGGTATACATGTTATAATATGTATAATACACATAGTGGGTACACGTAATATATAATGTACCTCCTATGTATATTATATAATATATATGTGCATGGACATCACATTATTGTAGTATTATTACCATTACCATGTATGTGCATTTTCTTTCAACCGTAGAAACATTTTATTTAGAGGTATTTTATTGTATCCATTATTATGTTATAGGATGATAAAAATATTCAATTTAAAAAAAAAAAATTGCGATTTAAAAATATGTTTCTCTTTTGGTATAGAAACATAAATATACCTACGTGTTGAATAAGTTCTAAGAAAAAAACAAGTATAAAAAGATGGAAAATGTTTTCTCGTCTCGTTTATTTTTACCGCCACCAAATCCTTTTTACGTTTTCTGACTAAAATTATATGTTTATTGTTCGTAAAACTTAACACCCAACTGGTAAACTAAATATAGGATGTACATAAATAATAAACAAACATCGTTTTAGTATCATTTAAAAAGAATTTTTTTTTTTCGATTTTCTGTCGACTATTTTTATTTAAATATTTTATTCGTATCAATTACTAAGGAAAAATAACAGTAAACATTATTCCAAAGCGTTTGTATACGCATTTTCGAGGAAATAGCTATATTATGGTTATTTCGGTAAGAACGTGAGCCTCAAAAATTCTTGGTAGTGTGTATATTAAATATTGAAAATGGCCAAAAAAGGTAATATTCTTATTTTTTACATTATTCCTAAAAGTCTTATGCGGTGTTATTTGTCAGGTTAAGTTTTGAGATCTAAATTATAATAGTCAATCCAAATTTAAACTAAGTAAATTATAAAACTCTAGATCATTTTTTTTCAATTACAACATAACGTTTGATATCAATGGATTTTCTCTCTAGTTGATATTTTAAATGCTATTTCTAAACAAATTAAACATTTTATACTCTATGCATTTTTTATGTGAGCAATATAAAATAAATTAAAAGTTGTGACAAACGATTTTTTGTGGGGTTTTAAATGTACTCGATGGAAAAAACATTGACACGAAACATTTAATTTAAAAATGGTATTCGGATGTAAAAAATAAAAATAGGGTTTACTGTGATTAGGAGTAAAAGTTATAAAATGTGCAAGTTTAATAAATTATATAAGTAGTCTAAGTTGTATTATTTATGAATAAAAAGTTATTTAAAAGTAAGCCCGGCGTTGCAATAAAATATTATTTCTGGCGTCATCGTCAGTAATAAGTAATAAATGCTGGTGTTTTATTTACTTATAGTCGTTAAAAATTTATAAATTCAATAAGGATATTGAATTTTTTTTTCTTATTCGAGGCTTTTTTACTCTTACAAAATATATATTGATCGAGCCAAATATTTTGGTTTAAAATTTCTATACTTTTCTCGAACATTCAAATATATACAATAAAAACATTAAAAATATTATGCCCTAAACTAAAGCACGCAAAATCTAGAATGAAATTCATCGATATCATTAAATGCACTACTTTAATCGTTATCTGTATATATTAATACAGGATGGACATTTTTCAGCATTCAGTGGGTAAAAAATGTTATATTTTATGAAGTATGCCAAGTGTTTGGTAAATGAATACTGACAATATTATAGTTGATAGGTAGAAATAATTAAACAATTTGACAATTGATATTTATTATTAATTAGTAGTTACTATAGTTTTGATTAATAAAAAGGGTTATATGGAGCCCCCCGTGAGTCACATTTCTATACGATTTCTATCCGAGTAGCTTGACTTCTGCATTTTATAGTGCTTTATGATTCAAACAATTACCACAACACGGTACGCGGATTAAACTCTAATAGACCTCTAGGGGTCCATTGGACGAAATCTAATTGTGGGCTAGCAAAGCGTCGACAACGTGAAAAAAAATATATAATAACGTTCCATATGTTTTCCATTTCCATTTTTATTAACAATTTTAATCATATTATAGTACACGTTGTAAATATACAAATAACCACCATGTTTTACCATTATGAGTGGGTTTTTTTAAATTAATTTTTTATAACTCTTTGTAACCAATCCATCTCTTCTCTTTCATTCAGAATCTTTTTTTCATTTTTTTTGAGAGCAATATCACATTGGTTTGAAATTTAAAAGACTAATTATTCAGCATTATCAGTTACCTGTCACATGTATAACTGTATCTTATCCAAACCATGTATATGTCACCCTTTTTTATTTTAATTAATATGCTACTTCTTAATCGTTTGGGATAAAAATCATCCAAAATAATTTCTCTGTAGCTAGTAATTATACATTAATTATCATAATATCATATCATTTTATTTAATTAAAAATTCTCTTTAAGTCGAAAAATGCTAATTTATAAAATAAAATACGGCGTGACGGGCATAAATTATAAATCATGAATTATTATAGCATTATTATAGTCTACAACAAATAAAGGACCATCAATGAATTTTAAAAATTTAGGATTTTTAATATTTTTGTACTAGATAATAAACTAATAAGTATTTGGAAAATGTATCGCTGTTAAAAAAGTAAAAAGAATAATTATATGTTATACGTTTTGAAATATATTTTTATTATTTTGCCACAAACTGCAGTGATGTAAACCCTAGTCACGTCACTACTACACTTAACGTGAGCAAAGTTTCTAAAAGTAAAAAAAAAAAAACGCATTAAAATTTCAACCCTAATGGCTTACACTAATTATACAAGTGCAAAAATGAAAAAAAAGTAGATATTTAATTTATAATTATATATTAAGGTTTCAGTATTTAGATACTTTTTTTTTCTAAAGCACAAAATCATACGACATAATACTTTAAAAAAATGTTGTATTTTCTGCAAATAAACTATCAATATGTTGTGTTTTTATAGGTTTTATACTTCTTCAAAGCACTTTTGAAATGTATTAAAAAATATCATTAATTATACTTTTCGATAGGAATTTAAATATATGAATTCATTTAAAATATATTTAAAATACTTTTAATAAGTAATGTTAATAATGATCAAGCAGCCTGCAAGTGGGTTGTAATATACATATCATAAGTGTGATATTTATATATATATCATAGATTCATAGACCATAGTACATTATTTTAATTTCATTTATCACACGAAAATGTACATAATGTATATACCGAGTATTTTTTTAACTAACGGAGACGAAATCGAGAATAATGCATTTTTGTACTTTTAAACATATATTAGGACTTGAAAATAAGTTTAGTATTTTTTAGTATCTATTTACGAAAAATGATTTTGGATTCTTGACAATTAGTACGAATGAGTTTCGGAATTATCGTGCTATGAAAACGATGAGCAACGATTTTTTTTATCGTAAAAAGTTTATAGAAAAAAAAAAAAACATACGGATGACGATGATAATAATAATAATAATAATAATAATAATATCACTACACTCGCGGTTTTAGAACGACGACGCAATGTGACGCGTACCCCCTGTCCCCTGTAGATCGGTGTGGGCGGCGGGGGGGGGGGCGCGTTGCCGATGCACGCGGTATGCCGAGCAAATTGCAATCAATCGCGGGGGGCTGCGCACGTGAATCACAACGATTTTACGCGCGTGCCTCACTGCCTCCTATCGATTTACTCTATCGCGGCGGCGGCGGCGGCAGTCGGCCACACGCGATCCACGGCCACCGTGTTTTCCGGGTCGGTTATTTTATTATTATTATTATTATCATCATTATTATTTTTCTCTCGAGCCGTAGATCGATTTAAACGCAACGCGACGGACAAAAATGTCGACGCGACGACTGCGCGCGCGGTACAGCGCGGACAGGACCGGGCCTAGAATTTCGTACTTTGCGCGCCCCCCCTGCCCTCCAAAGAGACAGAGACCGTGTGGTCTTAATTGACAGGTGGAAATCGGGAGGGGGAAAGACTTGGAAGCTAAGCTCTAGTAAAATATGCCGAGTCTCTCGAAAAAATTATCGCGATGAAAATATCGAAAATAAAGTATATTACCCGCCTGCCTATAATATATGTATATTTCGTGCGTATTTTTTAAGTATATGAAAAAAAAAGGTTATATATACTCGTACATTAAAAATGTAAGTTTATTGTATAATTAATGGATTGCTTTCGCGAATGTCTGACACTCGGTGTCTAGTTAGGTCTAGATCCTTGTTGACTTTAAATATAGTCATTTGGAATTCTTAATAATAATAGGTCGAAGTGCCGAATGGAACAATCATATATGGGTATTAAGTATAAATAATAAAAACAAATGGTCGACTATTAGAAAACGAGAAGTAGGTGTAGTTAATTTTATTTTAAATATTTGGTACAGTTATACTTGAATAAAGAATTCGTTATAACGTTAAAAACTAAGGTACAACGCGCGTTTGCATTCGATCCCCTTCAACATTTTCATTGAATTTCCGCCTACGGGTAAATTTAAACGTCCTCAAAGACGCTCGCGAATCGTCAAACAAGCATTTTAATAAGCGTTCTCGTTAAATTCATAAAGTAAAAAAATTACAATTAAAAAAGAAAAGAAAAAAAAACATTCGAATTCCGTCATATTTCGGTTCTGCGTTTTTTTCCCTTCGAACAAATCGAAAACCGGACCAAAATACTTCGAAATGGTTTACAACAATGACTAATTTACTGGTATATTTTACAGTGTCGTCGTACTGCACTGCTCTGTAGAAAATTCGGTTGAAAAAAAAAGAAAAGAAAAAAAAAGCGTCTTTAATTGTCCTTTTAATCGAATGCACTCGATATTAAATTGTGACCCTCACGATCTATTATAGTCACAAGTCTCGCGCGTACGTCAAATATATAACATTTTTTTTTCATAATAGACTGGGGTACGCAGGGGTATGCATTTGAATTCCCTACAAGTAGACTCTTTTTTTTTTTGGAAGGCTTGTTGACAAAGTTCTAAAATAACATTCGGTGAAAAAAAAATACAAAACATGTACAGGTACGATTGATTTTTACGGCTTAATTAAATATGATTACATGTAAGTTCGTATAGAGGTTCGCATACATTTCGACCTCTTTTCGTTACTATTATTTTTGCCCGCAGACCACATGCGACCTTTTCGACGTGGTTTGCAATAAAAATGATCGCATACAAAAGTACAATAGGAAGTATATTTAGGAACACTTTTGGACCAAAGTAAAATGTGTCAATAAACTGATTGTTTCTATATAGGTAATACCTGTTACTATTTATTTTATTGTTTCACCATCATGATGTTATTTTTTAGTATTTTATTGCCATTTATACTTATGCTTTACTCGAGAAAAAAACCGATTTTTCCTAATAAGCGACTGGTTACTGTATTAATTTTATTTATTAAAAATAAATCCGCTCCGAGACATTTTGTTTCAATAACACGATAGAATCAATTATCTGTGTTTTTAATAAGCAGTTTCTACTGTATTTGTGAAAATTGTAAAATTGTTAAGGAATTTTTTACGTTTAAACGCAAATGGAATAATATTACATTTTTACAGTTGATGTTGGTCTCATTAATACCAGTAATTTGCTTATAATAATAGTAGTGAATATAATAACAGTAATAATGTATTAACATGCTAAGCGATATTGATTTTGTAATTTGTATTGAAAAATTAAATAAACCCCCCTTCCACGTAATCGCCACTGACCATAAGGATACCAATGTCCTTAGTGATGGGCGAAACAGTTTTATTGCTATTATTATTAATATCGTAAAATCTATTGTATATTTTAATTACTGCTTAATAAGTGAATCGTGCAATCATTATTATTATTATTATTATTGTTAATTATAGGTATAAATGAAAATTTTTTTTTAAACAACGGTGCTGTTACAAACACATTATCGTTTTAGGGGCCTTTACGAGGTACATTTCGAGGGGTTGACACATGAAACGGCACACGTTTTTTGAGACATTTTAGTGCTCACAATATGACTCCCCTTCCACATTCCACATACATAAAACAAATTTCAATAAATGTCCGACCACTTTAATTTACATACAATATATAATATGACTATATTTTTCAATAATTATAGTCATACCGACCCAAAATCGCACGCCCCCCCCCTCCACTATCCGGGGCCCTGGATGTCGCGCGGCTCGTGCTTTCCGCGTACGATTTAGAACGTCGCGATTGAAAACGTTGGCCCATTATAGGAAGGATTATAGTCTGTCGCGTCGTCGTCGGCGAGATTTTCTCGGTAATCGGTACGGCTCGCCGGACCAAACCTGTGCGCGGCGGGTTCGGAGAGAGGTATGCGGCGCGCGCGCGCCCGTCTCCGTCATTACGTTATACGACGACGTAATACCCGTCGTAGGTGCATAATATCGTATTAGATCGGCGCACGTTTTTTGCGAGGCCTACCGCTTTTTTTTTTTCCCCCTCGTCATAATATTGTTATCGTCGTCGGTAGGTACAGCAACACGCAGAGTACCACCCGAGGTACGCGCGTGAAATCCGAGCGGTGGATTTTATTCGTATTATTTCGTCGGGCGTTATTGTTAATATTTTATTGTTCTGCGGTCTCCCCGCGCGCCGGCCGTGAAAATACGCGGCGAGCGTGTTCTTTACACGCCGCCGTCGAAATCGAACAATAATAATACTAACGATAAAACAATAAGACGAGGGGCCCAATAATAACAATAATAATAATAATAATAATAATATCTAATATATAATTGTTTATTGTGGTGAAACAATAGAAAGGTAAGACGACGGTGACGAGTCACCGGAGGCGGCGACGGCGGTGACGATCACACACACACACCACAACATTCAGACACGCTAGAGCGTCGTCGCGGCATACGTAGTGCTCGCCGTGCCGCCGCCGTCGTCGTCGTCGTCGCGGGCGCGCGCGTACGTAGTGATCGCCGGGCGAGCGATAATAGAAACGGGGGACGACGACGACGACGACGTGTGACGACGGCGCGGCGACCGATAGGAATCGCGTCTGGTCGAAGGTAAAATTCCGTGGGCGGTGGTAGCGGCGCACAGGTGTATTAAGCACCGCCACCACCACGTCCCGCGGTACCGCCGGCGACGACCGACGATAACGCCGCCGCCGCCATCGTTTAAATACTACCGAAACGCACGGGCACGGCACGGGGCGACCAGACTCCTCTTACATCGGCGCCGACGACGACGACGACGTTCCGAAAAACTATGACGTCCCTTTTGTCCCCTCGGCGCCGAATATTCGTCTCGGTCGTCGCGCCGGGGGGTTTTTTTTTTTAATTTTTTTCCTCGAAAACGCGACGACGTTTCGTCATTGTTATGGAAATTCCGCGTTTGGTCACCACTGGTATGCGGGGCTATGCGGATACGCGTAGTGCCGCGGCGGCGGCTGCGGCGCGCATGCCACGGCGGTTCTCGCTGCGGCGGCGGCGGCGGCGCTCGAGATACGTACTACGACTCGACGGTAAACTAGCCGCGCTCTCGGATACGTCGCCGTCGGTCGCCGTGGCCCGGTACCCGTTATATTGTAGACCGCGGCGGCGGCACCGGCGCGGCGGGGCAGCAGCAGCAGCAGCTGCCGCCGCCGCCGCCGCCGCCGCACAGCAGCGCGGCGGTGCGAGCAGTTCTTTTTGTTCGTACGGTTTCTCTTCTATGGAATTTCTTTTTTTCCCGTTTTACCCCTCTGCCCGCCCGCCGGTCCGCCGAGAACAAAACTCCACAGTGCATAACACACTCGGCGCGCGCGTGTGTATTATACGACACACAACGCTATACACATATCTCGCATTCGTTTGTATACACTTTTATATACATATATATACATACGATACGCCGCGTACCATTATTATTGTATATGATAAACACACACACACGCACACACGCGCGCGCGCGCGCGCACACACACACACACGAATAGTACGGGAACGACTACGCACGCACACACGCGCACACACACGCTCGTACACAATACGCACACGGCTCGTCGCGGAATGATCGGACGCAGTTGTCGTACACGACGTACCTAAGTAGTCACCCATCGTCGACGTGTGTATTGTTATTTATTTTTCGTCCGTTGTTATTATTATTATTATTACCATTATCATCACTATTATTATTATAAATATTAATCGTCAGTGTCGTGCCCCGAAATGATTATGTCGTCGTCGTCGTCGTCATCGTCGTCGTCGCCGCCGTCGTACCGTTGCCGTCGTGTCGATCGTCGTCGTCGGGTGTAGCCGTCGCGGTTATTTTCAAATGATATCGCCGTCGCGCCGTGCACGTATCGCCGCCACAACGACAACGGGAACTAACGCCGTCGTGACTTCGCGGCAGTGAACGCCACCGCCGTCGCCGTGCGAAACGCCATCGACGATAGTTTCATCTATCGTCTTCTACGTCGACCGCTCGACGACGTCTCCTCGTGCCGCGTTCGCGCCCCCGCGACCACTCGCTACGACCGCGCCGCCGGCGTGCGCCCGTGGCCGTTCGCGCGCGTGTCGCCCGTCACTATCCCGTCGGTCGCGTCCGGTGTCTAATGTCGACATCACCACGCTCGTTACGCGAACGCCGTACGTACCGGGAACGACAAGCGTCATTCAGACACACCAACGGCGGTCCGGACGCTCCCTCGAATGTCCACTGATCGCGTCCCGACGCGCCAGCCACCGCAGCCGTCCGACCACTGTTGACCGGCCACAACCTGCCGCGCAGCCGATCGCACCTTCGATGCACACCCGGATGAACATGGATTTGCAGCACGTATCGTTATAGCAAACATAAAAGGTAAATTTACACTATTCGATAGTCGTGGACCTATTCTAAGTTCAAAGTCTATCATTCCCTGTTGTCTTAACAATACACTTGCCTTGTATTTGTACTGTACTGAAAGTATCGGTATGCTTAAACCGAAATTAACTTTGGTTCTTCTGTAACCTACCGCGGTTAAGAAATATTCGAGTGGCTATTTACATACCATTTCATGTATTTCTAATGTTTTATCTAACTCTATGAATACATTACGGTCTACATAACTCGATATAAATGACAGTCGATTAGTTTAAATCATTAAAAATACCAAACTAACATTTTTAAGGTTTACATTTGTTCATTTACATAGAGATATGACAGCCTATATTTATGATTATAAAGTCAGAATTAAAAATAATAAGTAGTAATAAAAGCATAGACACACTGTTTATATGTCTATATGATATATATTCTGATTTCTTGTATTTTTAAGGATTTATTCATTTTAATTAGGTACTTTCATAACTATTATCTTATATTGGCTAATTTGGATTAAATTAAATGTTTAATTTGTTATCGTTCAATTAATTTTGATTTTAAAGTACGGCGAAAAGGTCAAAATGACTTAAAACTAACCAGATTGTGTGATAATAGTTCTTTCGTTGTTTTTTTTTGTCGTTTTAAAAAGATGCAAATTATGTTGGATATACTGATAGTGTTAAAAAGTCATCCAAAAACGCTTATTTCACGCGTATTCTCTATATCCCCCTGAAAACCTCATTTCAATACAAGGTTACTGAAAATGTATATTTAATTTTACTTTTGAAAGGAAACACCGTATACCTTAGTATATTTAGGTAATAGAATTAATATTAATTATATATATAATCTAACTTAGAAGTATTTCAGGAGTTGTACTATTGATAGGCCTAATTTTTAATAATTTTTAACCTCAAAAGTCTCAGGAATCTTACTTTGAACGTGTTATTTGACTCTGGATCTCTGTAATTTTTGTTGTTGTTTAAAATAATTTTTACGACTTAGTTTAACCTGATCAACCATCTGAATTTATCATAGATCCAACTATAACTTATTTTGCTCTATCTAACGAAATACTCTTATTATCATCTCACTAGTCACAAGATTCTTGGGCCATTGAGTTGTCTCTCATAGTTTCTTGCTCATTATAGCATATAGACCGCAGGAGAAATGTTAATTTTAAATAAATTAATAAACTATGTATAAATAACTATCAACTGCCTTGCTAGCTAATTTATAAGTCGAATAAAATATTGGATATATAGTTACCTAATATTTAATCAATTTTGTGTTCAAATTATTGATTATGTATATTCTATATTTATATTTAATGTAATAAATAATTTTAGGTATATTACAATATATATAGAAAATTAGTTACTATAAAATTTAAAAATGTACTTATTTAGTTAGTAAAAAGACTCGGTGAAGGTCAATATGTACAAAAAGTACCGACTTATTATATTTTATTATGATAACTTAAGTTATTATTGTTCTTAGTTGTAATAAGTTATACTCGTATGCATGTTTAAAATAACAGTTATAAAGTATACCTACTCAATGAGTCGGTAATTAGTGTATTTTGTGGAACTTAATTGCACAACTATAAAATAAGGGCCATTTATTTTTTTAATTATTTTTCAGGTATAACTACCTAAATATTTCATAAACAATAAATTAAATAATGATTGGTATGTTATGTTACATTCAGTTTTTATCTTGGTTTTAATTTTTTTCTTTTATCATTCTATAATCCTTAAGTATTTTTAATATTTGTATTTGATAAGAATACAATTTTCTACACATTAAAACATTTAAAATTGTTTACATTCAAGAATATTGTAAAGGTATTTATTTAATCTTTTTATTTTCTTCCCTTAAAAAGTAATACGTTTTTTTGTGTAGGTAATACAATAAAATTAAAAAATTATCAGTCTTAAAACTATTTCATAAAATATAATTTTTCATTATGAAAGCTTGTACCTACGTATATAGTTTTTATATATATATGTATGTATTTAATATAATATTTGATTCATTTATTAATTGTGTGTTAAATAAATTAAATGTTATGTCATTATCATTTACCTTCAATATTTGTATTAAATATCACTTAATTAACACTTAATACTAGGGATTTAATGTACCTGCATAGTTAAAAATCTTTAAAAATGTTTTTAAAATACCAAAAATCAATACAAATTTAATGAAATTGTTGTTAAATAAATATCTTAATTCAAAAATAATATTTGAAGAAAAAAAACCTTCTTACACACTGTTGAAATACAAAAGGTCTTTAACAAAAAATTATAATATTATAATGAATAATCATAGACGATTATCCTAAAATCACTTTGGCTGATGTAATTTCAACAATTTATGGACTCTAAAACTGTACAGTTTGCTTAAAATATTTAAACAGTAATATTTTATAAAAATAGTGTTGGTAGAAAGAGTAGGAGTAGATGATACCAACTTGTGAAAAACTTGGTTTTAGAATTTAAAGAATTTCAAGTGCCTATAAATAATTAATATTTCATTAAAATATTACGAAAATATCAGTTAAGTATTGATATAAGTGTCCATTAAATATTTTCAATCCGTACTTAAAGAAAAACAATAAAATAATTTATTTTGTTTAATTGAAATTCATTAAAATACCTGAGGAGATACCTAATTTCATCAAAATTTATTTTTCAAATATTTATTAACAAACATTTTTGTAACTTCCAGTAAAAAGATTTCAAACTACTAGAAAGAGCAACTTTTTGTAGAATCTTGTATTCAATTTTTAAACTTAAAGTGTTAATATTGAAAATTTTATTAATTTTGAACTACAAAAGGTTTGCATATTTTCGTGAATTTCCCAAGGTTTTTATTAAAATTAAAATTTTAAATGCTTATAAAAAGCACTGTAACAATAGATTTTTTTACATTTAGAAGACAAAGTTTGAGGTACTCTGTATTACATTTTCTAGGTTTTTTTCTCCATCTAAATTATTTTATTGAAATTTTATGAAAAAAAACTGAGAAAACTTAACAATTTATACATGTCTATAAATAGCACAAAAAAGGTCAAAATCTGTTGAAATTTATACTATTTAAATAAAATGGTCATTTTGACATTCGGTGAAAATTTCATGTCTATGATTATTTCTTTTTGAATAACAATGAAAAATAATTTCCGATTGCTTTGACAACCAGTGTGTATAAAATATGAAGCAATCGTAAAGAAATATTATTTTTAACTTTACATTAATATGACTAAAACTTATTAAGATATTTATGAAATAATCTGCCTGGTATAATCAATTAAATGAGTTTAAAAAGTGCAACTATTGGAATATAACTAATGGAATATAATTTAAGTTATATTGGCTGATTAAACTGAAAAATAATTAAAATTTAAACACATTAAATACCATTGATTATAGAATAAGTTTATGCAGTAAGCAACTATTATACTCCTTTGTGTCTTTTAAATTGGTTTAAATCATAGTATGTACAATCATGTTAATGCACGTTCATAGAATTAGCTGACTAAAACAATTTTTACATTAGAGATCTGTTGACCTAATGATTAATTGGTGAACAGTCTAATGATGACTTTGTACATAAGTAGTTATTAATGTTTTGGTATGTCTACTGATTACCATTGACATTAGCCCAATGTTAGGAACTGGTTTTATTTTGTCATATATTTCCACTTAAAATTCAAACATTCAATTAAGAATAATTTTTCTAATTTAATTTTAATAATTTAGTCGGAAGGGATAGTAATAGTATAAATACACATTTCTTTGAATATTTACTAGTTTCATATTTGGTGTTGCATTACTGTTTCATTATGAATATTAGTAACTTAATATGCTAAGAACCTTTATTACTAGAGCATGGGTGTTGTGTTTGCGACTTTTCTTCCACTACTCGAATTTATTGCTAAGTAAGTTTTTAATCTGTTTCATTTAAGTTAAAGTTTAAATCAGGATTTTCAGTGCAACTTTTTGCGATTTTCGACATAATATTTTCAATTTTATTTGCAATTTTGTTGATATTTCACATTTAATAGTACAATATTTTTATTGTTTTCAATTGTGTAACGTAAAAATTTACTGATTATGAAATCATATGAAATATAAATTTAACGCTGACCGGCAAAAGAAAATTGTCGGTTTACCTGATTTTAAACATGCAAAGCGTTTTCTTCTATCATAGTGGAGTGGAGTTTTTTGGTTTATAAAAATGTATTGGCCACTGCAATGATATAATATAGGATTCATGTAATTTTTAATAAACTAAATAATTAAATAATAAAACATAGATTCTATTTATAAACCTATTATTTTTAATAGTTTTAAATTTTAAACGTAGTGATTTTAAAATGTTTTATTCTATATCTGTTCTAAGTACTGGTCACTGCTCTAGGCAATGTTAATAAAAGGAAATAATATATAATTTATAATGAATTTTTGTTATTTTTATTGCAATATTTGGTATTTTTCAGTATTTTTCGCTTTTTTTTTTTTTTTAATGTAATTTCGCAATCAATTAAGTACTTTTTTTACTGCAATAATAACCGGGTCCTATATATTACATATACTCAAATAATTAATTAAATATTTAATTAACTGTTCTGAACTGAATACATGAAAATACTGAAATTACCACACCTAAATATTATAATTTAAATTTACCTAACCTGCCTCATAAAAATTGTTAAATTTTCTTGATGTTAAGTATATTACTACTATTAAGAGGTTGACTATTGTACTGTTAGCTCATAAATATTTTACAATTAAATTATTGGTTGTCATTGGCTATTAATTTTTTAAATCTGTCTTTAAATATTAACTCTTTATCATAAATTTCTCTTACCGACACGTTGTGAGTTAATGCATTGAGTATAACCTGTTGTTTGTCAATATAAAGTTAAAAAAATTGGACCAATGATGTCTCATGTATAATAAAATTGTATAAAATCTCTAATTTACAATAAATCTAAATTTAACAAAAATACAAGTCCAAATCTATATGTCAACATACTAAGTGAAGTGATGTACAGGAGCTATCTGTGTTTGGACCAAAATATGCTGTTTAGAGTCCCCTTCTGTGATCAAATAGGTGATGTCATCTTTTTTAGTTTATCATATCGATTAATATGATTAATCTCGGTTAATGACAATTTTATTGGACATATTTGGCAGTTGATAATTACAACCAAGTGTGGGCACTAGGTTATTTACAACTGATTTTAATATATACATTATATATTTAGCAATTCGGATTTAGTGAAAAGTGAGTAGTGATATAATTCAACAAATTATTTTCCATTTATCGAAATAACGATCTCATTGTTTTTCTATCTAATCATCATAATTTATATAAAATGCACCTAATCACATTTTTTTCATTACTTTTTTCTTTAGTATTTCTTTTGTAATGTAATGTTTATTACTTACATAACTTAAGTGATTGTACCTATAATCTATTTACAGTATTTATTTTGATTTAAAGAAGCATACTTATGCTAAAGTATGCTGTTTTTAAAATTAGTTTTTTGCTGTATATACTACTAAAAGGATACCAAAAATTAAAATGAAGTCTTAAATTTTTTTTAAATACAAGTAAAAGAAAAATAAATAGAAAAAAAATGATAGGAAATTAGTGTATGTATTATCTAATTATAGTAAAAACAAAATTAATTAAAATATTTAACTTAAGTTTAGTCCTACAATAACAAAATTATGATGGGTTAATTATTTAAATTACTTTATATATATATATTAATAAATTTCTCAATGTAATAAAAATATATTAATTTGATCTATGGTGTACTTATAATCATAAAAGGGGTTTCATGTCTAAATTCTACCTATTAAATTTTAAAATACAATGTAACTAAAAATTGCTCTTGTTTTATTGCAAACTGTGAACAGTTAATTAAACAAAATTATTTTCGGATTCACCAATAATGAGAGATTATTAATATGTAATGACATTATTTTGCATGCGGTAATTAAAGTGATATAATATTTTCAATGACTGAATTTTGTCCTTACATTTTATTTATTATGGAATGTAATTCATTTAAATTTAAATACATACAATTTGTAAATAAAAATAAGGGATAAAACACAGAATTACTAGTGACAGTTACACGTTACCTTTTTGTTTAAACTACTTTTTTTCGTTGTAGTATGGTCCTGAACATTATTTACATATTTATTATTAATAAACTGAAATCAAATAGTAATATTGTAGGAGACACTCATTTATGTATTAATGTTTAATTTTGAATTTTAAAAATAAATATATTTGATTTAGTAAGTGAATGTGTATCATATACACTATATATTTACTGTTATATTTTTTAATTAACTACATATTTGACCCTCATCCGAACTTGGTCAGTGGGGCCCATTATCTTTTATATAAATTAAATAAATAAATAAATAAACAACAATATACGTTGAAAATACATTCATTATGATTTTTATTCATTACAATATTTCGAAGAACACTTAAAATTGTTAAAAAAAGTGTCAGTCTATTTTACTTAATTTTACCTAGTAAAGAATTATATCTGTAGGGACTACAAAGCTAATTTTAATTAGCTACATTAAATATAATGCATAATATATTTATTGTTTTTCAGTAGTTTTAAACTTCATATTGAATTACCTTTGTATTTTAATCATTATTTCTAATTATTAATTTTTTCAACAATTACTAATAAATTCACCAAACTTAAAAAAAATATTTGTTTTAATTTCAGTGTCAAATAGGAGATGGCAAGATTGAGCCGTGCAAATGTAAAACTTGTATTCTTCTTGTTGGCTGTTTTGTTTCCTGTCGCCGCCTTAGCTAAAGGTAATAGATAAAAATAAAAATAATTTTTTCTCGTCTACATTTTTGACTTTAATGGTTTATTATGATTTACAGATACTTCTCGTTATGATACTGTTTACGCCTGTGAAGGAAAACTTCTCAAACTGGAATGTAGAGATGGGGAAATTATTCATTTGGATCGGGCAATATATGGCAGATATTCTATTACTGTTTGTAATGACCATGGCAATACGGACTGGAGTGTTAACTGCATGTCCACAAATACATTACCTCTATTGCAAGCCAGGTAAATATTTTTAATTTATTTATTTTAAAATTCAACACAACTATACGTAATGTAAATTAATCAATTTTTCTAGATGTAATGAAAAAAGGAATTGCAGTATACAGGCAAATACTAGTTTATTTTCTGACCCATGTCCCGGTACTATGAAATATCTCGAGGCGCAATACCATTGTGTTCCTGGTAAATAAATATTTACAATTTGAAATCGTTTCATTTTTATTAATCGGTTTTTTTTTTTAAATTTTATTTTAGCGTCATTATCCACTACAACGCTCAGACCAAATCCTCCGTGGTTTACGACATCACAACCTAGTGTTTGGAATGCAGATAAGTTATTAACCCTTAAACCTGCCACTCCTCTACCTCCGATACTGTCGTCGCCACAGTCTGATGATTTTGGGTCTAGCGTTGAAGAAGAACCTGTATCAGTTTCAACGACTACGAGTACGAGTACAGCAGCCACATCAGAAACGCCCGTTGTTATAAATACTTACAAAGAAAACAATACCAAGACTGATAATGAACAACACTTACAATCAAGTACGTTGTACACATTTATTAAACAAATAAGTAATGAATTTCCTTATGTCCTAAATGTAAATTTTAAATTATAGCCGGTCAAGTAACGACTGAATGGGTTGTACCTACCAGTGATTTACCGCCACAATTAAGCATAATTGAAATCGAAGGAATAGATGACATGTCATGTTCTCCTGAAACTTCAAGAAGTTTATTTTGGAATTGGACTAAATCAGGAGAAGAAGCAGTACAACCGTGTCCTGGTGGTGCAGCTGGTGTTGCCAGGTATTATCAAATATTAATGATAAAATAATAAACATATATCGATGCTTAGAACATTATGTGTTATTTTATAGGTGGCGATGTCAGGCATTTATTAAAGGAGTTACGTTTCGATCGCCTCCTACGCCAGATCTTTCTGAATGTCGTTCAGTATGGCTATCAAGTTTAGAAGGTAGACTTCATCAAGGAGATTCTATCATCAATATCGCAAATGATCTCTCACAGGTATAAAAAATTATCGATGAGTTAAATATAATTAAATTTGAAGGCATTTTCATATTTAATTATTATTTAATTTACTAAAAAAATGTTATATAGTTAATGTGCCTAAAATATTGTTTCATAATTAATTTTATGCAATAGGTGACTGACAGTAAACCCTTATATGGAGGCGATATGATGACAACCACAAAAATGTTGAGAGACGTTGCCCAAAAAATGGAAAAAGATATGGTAACGTTCCCCGATAAACAGCAACAAGAAGCCATGGTTTTTGATTTGTTACAATACGTGGTGCGAATCGGTAGCAATTTGCTTAATTCTTCCCAATATCCTTCGTGGAAAGATCTTCCATTTAGCGAACAAATGCGCGTGGCGACAAATTTATTGATTGGCTTGGAAGAAAATTCATTTCTACTCGCAGATATTTTGATACGAGAAAAGACAATCACTCATAATGTTCCGAATATTTGTAAGTAACTGTAATAAAGTTTTATTTTTACCGTTATCTTTACTTAATTTTTTTTTTTTTATTATTATTTACATAGTGTTGAGCATAAGAGTTATTGCTACGAACAATGTCGACACTGAAGTTTTCCCACATCCACATGAAAACAGAACTTTCATAAACAATACCTGGTTACAACTGCACAAATCCGCATTGCTCGAAAATAGCGAATCTGGATATATAAGACTTGTTTATATAGCATTCGACAGTCTGGAAAATATACTTCAGCCTCAATCGGCAAACGGTATACGTATAATAAATAGTAAAATTGTATCGGCGTCTCTCGGTAAAGGAAAACATATTCAGCTACACCAGCCAGTGACATTATGTTTTCAACATCTTCAGATCGATAACGTTAGTAATCCCACGTGTGTTTTTTGGGATTATACAGAAAAGTAAGTGTACATTTTTTTGTTTATAATTGAAATGAATCGTATATTAAACTTTGTAGATATACTTATTGTTTTGAACGCAATGTTATTAACATTTTATTAAAATTTGGCAATAATATTCTCAAAACAAAAAATAAATTCATATGTATTCGTATTTTCTATAATATTACCAATTACTTAATTTTCAACAATAATCAAATATTCATTATTTTTAATATTACAGCGGTTGGTCTGAGGAAGGATGTTCAGTAATATACTCGAATCAAACTCATACATTATGTCAGTGTAATCATTTGACAAATTTTGCTATATTGATGGACCTGAAAAACGCCGATAGCGAATCCTTGAGCATCGCATCGAACAATATGCTCATGTATATTAGTTGTATATTTTCTGGGATTTGTTTCCTATTGGCTGCGATTACTCTTCAACTGACTGTTAAAGTAAATATATTGGTATTTATTATTGTTTTTTGACAAAAATGTGTTAACGCCTTTACACTTATTTACAGTCGAATCGAACAGTGATTTTGAAGAATATATTTTTCTGCCTCTTCTTGGTGGAATGTTTTTTCATGTTTGGAATCACACAAGAGAATATTGTATCTATTTGTACAATAATGGCAGCTATTTTACATATTTTGTTGTTATGTTCATTTACTTGGACGCTTATTGAAGGTGTGTATAGAATATTTGTCAACGACACGGTCATATCATTTTGATTTATAGAAATAATGGAATAGAGTTACTCTACTGTCATATAGTATATCTAAATACTTACATACTTTTTTCAATATTGTTTTATTTATTTATATTTATTAACAATGTTATTAGCAAACCGATAAAATAAAACATTATTATTCGTCCTTAAATTTGTTATATTATGGCAAATTTAAGGTTTTTTTTCTTTCAAAAAAGTCTCAACATTAATTGGAAGTAAAAAACTCTTTAAGACACTTTAAATATTGTAATTTAAATCCAAGCATTTAATAGTATTTCTGAAAATTAACTCTCACAATCCATATGATTTTTGATTATTAAATTATAATGAAGTATACAGACATTTCAGTAAATAAAACACAAATTGTACTGAGATACTGTGAAAAAAAAAATTAAATTCAATCAATTCCTCATAACAATTGTTTAAAATATTGTGTTTAACATATTTATTTGTTTGAAATGTAATTGTAATTATTGATAAAACTATTGTTAATGTAATTATTTTACAGGATTCCATTTATATGCTACACTAATTGAAGCGTTTGATTCGGAGAAATTGCAAATGCGTTTATATTATTTAGTTGGTTATGGTGTTCCAATGACAATAGTTATTATAGCTTGTTACATGGATCCTATTATTTATAACCCAAACAATTCCTACTGCCTGCAAGCTAATACTATCATTATTTACAGTATAATGTTTGTGGTTTCAGTAAGTCGTCGAATATTTATTATTTATTGTCCGTTTGAAAATGATTTTGTCTAATGTTGATGATTTTTTCCACAGGTAAATCTAGTCTTTCTATGTCTATCACTATATATTATTAAAAGTAATTCTACTATGATGTCTATCAAATGCAAAGAAAATGTTAAAATAACCTCATTGAAGTGAGTCATTTTTTTTATTACTCGAGTTACTGAAAATTATCAATAAGTTTTACTAATTTTTTTTTCAAAATATTTACAGGATGTGGTTGAAAAGTGCAATTTTATTGTTTGTATTCATAACATTAACGTGGACTTTAGCGTTTCTTTATGTAGCATCATATTCCACATTTATGTTGTATATATTTTCTGCGGTAAACTGTTCACAGGGATTGTTAATAATTATACTTTACTGCATTAAAAACAATTCGGTAAGTCGTTTGAATTTAATAAATGCAATATTTGAAAATAAAATAACTGAATGTTATTAACTTTTATAGGTGTATAAGGTTTTTTCGGAGTTGACGATAATTTCGTTTTTACCGTGGCAGTGCTGTTTAATAAATTCTGCTCCAGAGATGGATTTGAATTATAAAAATCAGCGAACTAGTTTGTACGGCACCTCAGTTGGCCAAAACAGTCAAGGCAGTATAGCCGAGTCTTCAACGCCGCGTTCTTTGTCTTCTCATAGAATGAATGTAAGTTATTTGATAATATATATTTTTATAATTTTGTACAAACGTGGTAATTTTATTGTCGATTTTGTAGACGTTTCATCAGCCACATGAGAGACACGGCGTGACAAAAGTCGTCGACATTCAAAATGAAATTGATCTACCCAATTTGGATAGTTCAATATCAAACGAAGATCAAAAGTCTGGCATTTGTGGTGCAACGTTACCGTACTCTCGTTCTTGCCAAAAAAGTTATACGCGAACAAAATTGCCAAAAAACACTGGCGTTTTTAGTGGCACTCTTCATAAACAGTCTTCTTTGGTAAATGTCATTAATGTTCATTCATAATTCAAGTCTTTTCATTAACAATAATAATTTTTTGTTTTATAGAGCAAACCAAACATCCAAGACAACTGTTTTACACTAAATAAACCACCATATGTACATAGTAGTGTACATAGTAGTAATCGCGGAGAACCTAAAATATGTCCGATTCGATGTAATACTATTGGTGACGGTGGTTTTGTTGACAACAATTGTTCGTCAAAAAAGTACATCGGAGTCAGCGGTGTACGGGCCACCAGTCCATGGAATCATACGTACTCTGAAATAATGGGTGGTATATCTGCTTCTGCGGGACTAGACGACCCGGTGTATGAGGAGATTGAGCGCGAACGTGAACGAGAGCGAGAACAAGCCGCTCTTGTCTCCGACATGAGTGATGAAGACGGTCGTCGAAACAGTGATATGAGTCGACAATCGTCAAAAAGCTACGGAGACCACAGGCCACTTATCATGGCACCAACACAGAACCCAGAAGCTCATAACTTCCACACGGCTCTCAACGCAGCATTTAGGCAGCAACTCAAAGAACAAACGGCTAGGACGATCGCTGTCCTAGACGGGCAAACGGTTGTGTGTCATTTGCAACCTGAACAACAAAATGATGTATTTAACTCTCAAACTATTCAACATTATTCGTATGAATGTTGATGGCTTATGAAGAGGGTACCTATTTATAATTTTCGTAGGTGTAAATATATACTTTTATACTGCTAAACCTTAAACACGTCTCCATAAAAGTTACGTTAAAAATGAACATAAATGCATTTAATTTTAAATTTAATTAAGAAATAACTGATAAAAACCCATACTGGTTTATTATAACATTTACTTCTTCTTTAGTTAGTATGAATACTGATACACGTGAAACAATCGCGATTGAAAAATTTGATTATAACAATATAAAGCGCTCATACAAGACTTAAATTTTTTTTCGAAATTCGACCCAATACCTATTCGTAAGTATGATGTATTAATTTCTTATTGATTTTGTCTTGACTAGATTCTTCTCGATTCTTTTGTCTAAACTTGTTTTTCAAACCACTTGTGGTAGGTACATAGTACATAGTAAAAGTTCTTACTAATATTCCCTTAAGCATCGATAAATTGGACTTGAGAAAAAATGATAACACATTTACACACATTTTAATTACATAATGAATAATTTTAATTAGTCGAGACGAACCGCGTTAATCTTTGAATCCGATACAATTTTGTCTAGTCCTATAAACGATAGCAACAAACATTGAAATCTCTCTTGAATTATGTCGATTAGAACAAGTGCAATAACAAATAGATTATATTAAATGACATATTCAAGTTTGAAGTTCACATTAAATCTCTATATTAAATACGATTAAATATTATTTTATTTTCTCAAATGACCATAAATGTGTTTCGCGTTGAATTTAACATACATAATGTCCCGATGTTTATGTAATTCCTTACATGTGGTTTAAATACTTTTAAAAATTCTATAACTGTATAATTGTGGCACGCGTATAACTGAACTCGTGTTTATCGAACACGATAGTGTTATCGTAGTTAAACTAATTCTTTTAGACTCAAAAAAAAAAAAAAAACTTAAATTTATGACCGGTTTATTAATAATTATTTATATTGATCAGGAGGACACGTGCTAATCTCTAAAGAAATTTTATTTACGATAAATACATTTATTAGAATTTGTATCTATTAAAAATGTCAAACACAGTGATGATTTCAAATAGTTATCTAGAAACGTAGAATTTAAAACTATATACATTCATATACGTGGAGCAAATGATAGGTTTTTTTACAACTTTTCGCAATAATCGACGTTCCATGAAAATTATTTTATTTCGATTGTTAAATAAAATAATTTATTTTTCTCACTATCGCTAGTTTTACAGTTTAATAGAGACCAGAGAGTACATTGTATAACCGCCTATTATTATTCGATTCAATTATCGACTTGCCATTTATTTAGAAACATATTTTATAATGATTTGTTTTATATTTTTTTTTTCGTAGATTTATTCTTCTCTGATTCATTGTAAATTTTAATAATTTATTATTTATATTCAAATAATTTAATTGAGACTGATTGAGAGTTGAGACTGGCTGTTCAGTTTGTTTGTTTTATCGCCAAATACAGCCGTGTGAACATTTCCGTTTTTTAAACAAAGTATAAATAGTTTGAAATTAAAATTACTATAATACAATAAAAAAAAAAAAAACAATTAACATACAATAACGATATTTAGTTAATTTACTCCGAAATGAAAAAAATTCTAATCAAACGTTTAATTCATCTATTCAAAAACCACGATCCTCCCTCCATGAGTTTTAAAATATTATGTTCTTTCTTAAAGGTATATATAAATTAATTAAATAAATAAATTTTAAATTATTATTTCGTGTTAAGTTAGTTCGAGGTTTTCTAAACATTTTAAACAAATAACGATGATAATAAATATAACTATTTTACATGATACTTAGGGAATATTTGATGCATTTATATTACAAAACATTATAATTTTCGACAATTATTAGTGACAACGACATGTTTATACTAATAGTATCGTTAAAACCGTTCATTGTTTCGAATAATTCAAATAACTAGGTGAATCTAAATAAATTCCAAAACTATTTAACATTATGAGTTTAAAAATTGTGTATTAAATTTAGAATTTTAATTTAATTATTTACATTAAACTAAAGAAACAATATCAAACGACTATATTGTTAAGTATCAAATTTTATTTTTGTTCAAGCCGGGAGCTTGTTTTCTTCCCCCCGCTAATATTATTTATAATTTTTGTCATAGCATTCTATTAAGATGGTACAACTCTTAAATATTTTTAATCGAAGTATGCAAATTATAACGCGGTTACTTCTTATATAGCAAAGCTTTTAACGTAAATCGATTCTGTACGTGATTGTTTACTAATAATAATCGCGAATAAATTATATTGAAAATATCCAAACTTAAAACATTCATCATTTTTATTGTTTGATAAATAAAATGAAAATCAAAAACTTAAATACGTTTGTTAAGATATTATTATAGTTATTTAAATGCTTACGACTATGTTAAATGTTTCAGACTTCTGATGAAAAATCAATATACTTAATACTCTGATCCTTCTTACTCTACTATTATTCGATAAACTTTTAGAAAATACTAGTAGTCTATATTATACATTTTATACATAAATATATTATATATATATACATAATTGTGGACTCGTAAAATAAATAAATTAATCGCCGTGTTTTAAGTAAAAAAAAAAAAAAGGTGGCCAGTAAAATACTTATATTTATAAATGTGTTTAGTTCACATTGTATCATTCAAATACTACATACCTAATGTTACGTTTGTAATTTTAATATTATTTCAGGTTTTTGAAAATTGTTTTGTCTAATAATTACGATTCGTTAGTTGCTAAAAATGACTGTAATGTGTTAAAAGTTGTTCAGATATTGCCATTTTTTTTTTTTTCTACCGTGTGAGTGTATATTTTATAGATCAGTATTATTATGTGTTGCTTTTTCGGCTTCTTTTTATACGTATAATAAATTCAGTATAGGGTGTTATTATTATTCTTAGTCGTCAACAATTTTAATCGTGTTGCTGTTACGTAAATATTTTAATTGTTATTTAACACGTCGATGTGGACGGAGTTATTTCGATGAAACGATTTTTGTTACTATGCATTTGTGACGCGTGCATTACGATAACGATTTTGTATATCTTATGTTAACACTCTTAATAATTGTCTTAATGGTTTATGTAGCTGTACATAGGTTAATGTCGAAAATAATGATTAATAGGTATCCTTATTACAATAGGTTTGTCATAATTATACATGATTGACGTATGCTGTGATCATATACATTAGTATTTATAACATGTAAAAATTGTACTATAAATTATATAATTAGATAAAAAAAAAAAAAAAAAATAAATCCAATTAATTTTGTATTAAGCCCTCTCATTTTTATACTCGTTCTTTTTATTTTTCACGAACAATATGGTAACGTGTACATAATGTAAATCAAAATGTATACAGTTGATAGACTATAAGGTTCCTTTATGTTTCTTTTTATTTGTATTATTTGTCTTAAATATTTCAGATTAAAATACATGAATATGATTTCGGATCAGTCGTATATTAATAATAAAAAAAAAAAACATAAATACTTTTGAACACGTTTAAATTATTGTGCTCCGTGTGGTGTTCGACAGATTCTTCTTCTTTACAGTCTAAATATTTAATTTGTGCGTAGCAATATGTAATATGGAATTTAATTGGACAGTTTTTTATTCATAGCTTGGACTATATTCAATACTCGTAAATAATCAGCGGTGATTTTTAAAACGATGCAATATTTAATATGATTTTTTTTTTTTGATTTAAATCTATGTGAATATGATGGGCCGAAGCCCGGCGTTACTGTTTAATTGTAATCTATACTATATAACATAAAATATGAACAACAATAACAATGATAAACAGTAATAACAGCTCTAATATCAATCCTGTCTGTTTAGGTTACAATGTGAAATTAACATTTTTAATTAAGGCGAGAAGAAAAAGTCAGCGTTTGAGTTATTGTTGCAAAGAAACGATACTTTTGGAGAGTTAGTGAGATAGTTTGTACTGTAAAAACTGGCATATAAAACTGATCGGCTGCCGTGAGAAGGAACATTAAAAGGGAAAAAATTTGTAATGTATATGTTTGCCTTCTATATAATTTTTTTGTTTTAACGGAGAAGGGGTTAATTTAAAATTATCTATTCGACTAATTTGTAGTTAAATTGGTATTTTCATCTGTTAACCGGCCGGGTGAAAAAACTTTTGGAACTTTTTATTTCTTTAAAATCACAAGATAGTCTCCGTAAAGTCAAGTCACAGTGAAAATTTCAAATTATTACAGTTGTAAATCGAATAATTGGTTTTATAATAAAAGCTAATGTGAGTTTATGTAGGATAAGGTAAGCTGCACTCGGTAATTACATTGACTGCTAGCGGGTTCTATGTTAAATACTCAAATAATATTATCATCGTTGGTATTCTAACAGAAAAAAGTGATCCAGAAGCATCCAGAGTGATTTCCATACGTTGTACTCACTTTGTAAAACCATAACTGAATGGTCCTGTTTTGAAAATCCACGAAGACTATCCAAAAATCCACTATTCAGATCTCTTGGCGATCCATGAAGGCATCGATCGCAGTAAATCCACATTATAGTTATTGAGTTCATACGTAAGCAGTTGTCAAAATAATACCGTTGATTATAGAATAGATACAATAATATATACCTGCGCGCCCGATAAGAACGAAAATCGTATTATAAATGTTGATAGAAAAAAGTCAATACAACAGTGTCACACCTATCGGCAGTTTGTGTAAACATGATTTTATAGTAATCGAAAACTTCCCTCACCTCCGGCCCATAATATCTGTCCGTTCTATAATCAACGGTTTTATCCGACACGTCGTCATCGTACGATACGAGGAAATTCTCCGAAACGCTTTATTTCTATACACATTAGCTACGCGGGTAAACAGGCCGTTAATTGCCCACGCGCACGACGTTTTCGCCGTCACTACGGTCGTCGAAAAACACACAAACGAAAAGCATTCTCCGCGTCGCGCTTTCAAACTCGCAAACAGCTGTGTTTTGCTCTCGCTGTGCATACTTACCACGGTATACGGGCCGGTACTCGACGGACCGTACGTTACCAGAGTATTGTTCTCCGGAGACCGTTGCCCCGGTAGGCCGTTCAGTCTCTCGTCGTCGTCGTCGTCGTCGTCATCGTCGTCTCGCGTAATGGTGCCGTGTTTTCCGCAAAGTGTTTTTCGTCGATCGCTTAAACGACCGTTAGTGCGCGCGAACGTTTTCATTCCGTTCGATTGTCATCGATCGCGCGAACGTTTTCATTCCGATCGATTGTCGCCGATTGTCATCGATCGCGCCGCCGCGGGATCGACGTGACGCGGAAATAAAATCGTACGCGAGTGAAGTGCGCGAAAACGGCGGCGTTACCAGAGTTGTCGAACCGAGGTAACCGATTATTTTTCTTCGCCGACCGTTGCCCGTAGGCCGTTCAGTCTCTCGTCGTCATCGTCTCGCGTAATGGTGCCGTGTTTTTCGTTTAAACGACCGTTAGTGCGCGCGAACGTTTTCATTCCGTTCGATTGTCATCGATCGCGCGAACGTTTTCATTCCGATCGATTGTCGCCGATCGTCATCGATCGCGCCGCCGCGGGGTGGACGTGACGCGGAAATAAAATCGTACGCGAGTGAAGTGCGCGAAAACGGCGGCGTTACCAGAGTTGTCGAACCGAGGTTACCGATTATTTTTCTCCGGCGACCGTTGCCCCGGTAGGCCGTTCAGTCTCTCGTCGTCGTCGTCGTCGTCATCGTCTCGCGTAATGGTGCCGTGTTTTCCGCGCAGTGTTTTTCGTTTAAACGACCGTTAGTGCGCGCGAACGTTTTCATTCCGATCGATTGTCGTCGATCGCGCCGCCGCGCCGCGGGGTGGACGTGACGCGAAAATAAAATCGTACGCGGGTGAAGTGCGCGCGAAAACGGCGGCGTAGATGGAACGCGATATCGACAACGAGAAAGAAAAAAATGGCCGACGTCCGGTGAGTACCTATTTACATCACCGATTATCGTGTACGTCACCCGTATCGTCCGGGCCGTTATTTAGTTGTAGTTTGTCGTCAAATGAAATGCCCGCAAAGTCGGTGACGGTTGTTAACGTTCTGTATATTTAATTATATAACATTTTTAATATAATATCGCATGCGGCGGAAACAATCGTCGGGCCGGGGGGGGGGGGGGGGGCAACGTTATTCAAAATCCGCACCGCGTCAGTTTTCACGTATACTATTAGCGTTCCTGTAAATTATTCAAAATATATAATATGACCGAGAAATAACGTTTTGCGACGTCTCTTTAAACGCTTTGCAGGTTGCAGCTCTCGCCGTCCGGAGCGACTGCTCTTTCCCCGCCCACCCCTCGATGCGTCCCCGACCGCGGGCGGCAGGAAGTTCGCGGAATTCGAGTTCCAAAGCGATAAAAATTTAAAAAAAACAAACGCGGCTGTTGTTCTAATCCGATACCGTCGTCGGCGCGCGTATATTTTCGGTATTGCTTACACGAAAAGTCCGGCCGCCGCGTGCTCGCACGTAATGACGTGTACGTCGCGGTATTATCTCGGACGGAAATCGGTCCGGGGCGCGATGCCGCCGCCGCGATAGTGAAATTTTCCCGCGGCCAAAGTCCGCCGCCGCCGCGCGCGCGGTGTAACGGCCGTCGCACGTGACCGCGACAAGGTCGAGGCAATTATTATTATTATTAGTCCGCGGCGGTCTGGCGCAAATGCGATTTCGGCGATGATTATTCTTATTACTTATTATTATTCATTATTATTATTATTATTATTATTAATGCGCGACGGCGGATGGTCGCGCACGCCAACCGAGCGCGAGAATTCGTATTTTTTCTCGATTAGAGCCGAATAATTGACTTTCCGAAATTTCCAAAAAAAAAGAAAAACGTTCGCGACACGAACTCTAAAACAGAACCATAAGCGTGCGCACGGGGTAATAGGCACTTGACTACTCGGCGAGCTTTTCTTTTTCTTTTTTTTTCAAATATTCAATAATATCATAATAATCATAATATAATGTTCGACACTGTAATAAGTAAAATGTCATTAAATTATTTATTTATTTAAAAAATACCTACTTTTTACCATGGTAGATGCAGTTTAAAAAAAAAATTTATCATCCAAATTAGTTGTTTTAACAAGGATATATATTAATATAATATATTTTATATATTTTATATAATTTATATACTTTTGTGTGTTATGTAATAGCCAGTAATGTCTGCGCACGCTTATGAACATAACGTTAAATCGTAGGCACATTTGTTGTAGATACGTTTGTTTGTACGAAACGTGACGTATAAAGAATTAAATAGACGGAGAGACGCGTGTTTTAGGCAGTAGGTACCTATGGCGGGGCGGAGAAAAAAATAATAAATTTACGCGCAAATCAGCATTATTATACTAGCCAGTAATCAGCCGACTTAATGGTATATATATATATTCATGAGGGATTTTTAACATTCGAAATTCTAGCTAATAGCCGGTAGGTACCTACTTGCCGACAAACACGATTAGCTCACAATAACATTGTATAAACAATAATGGAATATTACCTATAATTACGTGAAAAAAAAGCTCGGCCCGAGGGCGATCGCCCGGGTCACCCTTCTCGTATTCGCCACCGGACGCATCGTAAAAGGCCGTTCGTGCAGACGTGTTTAGAGCCCTGTATAAAAACCTTAAATCCGGCTCTGGGCGTAACTCTTACACGCGGGTCAGTTTAAAAAAACCTAGTGCACGTGATATTTTTTTATTTACTTTTTTTTTCTTTTCGTTAAACGCTATTAACATTCGTAGTCTCGTGTACAAAGTATCGTCATCGTTTTACGACTGCTTTTGTTGTTCAGCCGTCGAGCAGTTATTTATATTACTTGGATGTGATTTACATCGCGATGCATTCCAGTAGGTATGCCTACGCGAATCCCGGTAGGTCGTCCAGATCGTCATCTGTATATATTCCCGACGACACCTCGTGATGACTTTATTATAGTCTCTTATTATTAAAAGTGAAAACCGCGTGGTGGAGGAACTATTATGTATATTCGTCGTTTTCGGCACGCGGATGAGACGAAAGTGAAAGCGCCTATCTAACGAACTCAAACACTGCAGCTTTGGACAATGGAATAAACGTATCTATTGAGCGACGAACATGGCGGGTGGGGTGGGTGGAATAAAAAAGAGGATCGTAGTTATATCGTTATTCGTATACCTAGCAACAAAACCCACGTCTGTAGCACAAATCACTCACTCGCCGTTTTTTAAATAGCCGCGTTTCGTGCCGAATCTCGCAAAACTCGCGCACGAATCCCGCCGCTCATCTAAAAAAAAAAAATCGTAAAAATATTAATATAATGACATTGTATGTTCACGAAAGTGTCGCGTCAGCGAATAGTCATAACGAGTTCGGATTATAAATTGACAAAAAAATTGACGAAGAAAACGTGTGTTTAACGGTGGTGGGGGGGAGGAAATCGTCCTCTGCTCAGTGTGGAGGGTATCGCGCGCCGTCCGCAGGGTAATATTATATTGTACTTAAGTACACGCGCTCGCGCGTGTTCGCGGTTGTTATCGATGGAAAAATACGCATAAAATAATACCGTAAACGTACACACACACACCGCGACCACGTCACCGTCATATTATTACAACCCTTTATTTATAATAACATGTTGGGATTCCGGAAACGGCATCGTCGGCTGCGGCGACGGCAACGGGCGAACGAAACGGCGTGCGTATACGAGCAGAAAGCAAAAAAAAAAAGCTCACGAACTTCTTTACGAATAGAAAACATTTCTATACGTGTGCGTGCACTGATAAGTATTTTAATATATATTTTAAGCCGACCCTCGAATTCAGAGCAGGGTGTTTACCAAGTCTCTAGCGAACCTCTCTAGAAATATAATGCGACGGGACGTTTCGAAAAAAAAAAAAAACAGAAAGAACAGAGTAGATGTTTATTATTAAATTTTTTACTTTGAAAATTAATACAAGTGCCGTCTATAATTTTTTCGTTTTGTCGTTTGAGATGGGTCGAGAATCTGTGTTCGAAGGGGCCGAGCCCTCGGGTGCCCCCCCGACCAGTCGCGCTTTCGACTTTCGTGCGAAACGGCCATTACGAAGGAGAGCGGGAGCGGAGCGGCCGTTTCGCGTCGCGGTGGAGCGGGGTGGAGGGGGGCACGCGCGCGCAAGACTACGCGTTTTTCCTTCGCTTTTCCTTCGACTCGTCGTCGTCGGCGCCCGTCACAGTCGGTCGCGGTCCGCAAACGACGCAATACCTGTGGTGATCTTGCGCTCCTCCAACTCCGTTAGTCGCACATCACCACTACGACACACACACCTCCACGTCACCGCCGCGGACACCATAATGGCCCGCGATAACCGGCCGCTGGTGCTGGCGCTGGTGCTGGCCGCCTGCAGCTGGCTCGTCGGGGCGCAGAGGGCCGGCGGAGGCGTCGGCTACCGCGAGGCGCCGGCCGTGAACATCCGCCGGCAGGGCACCGTGTCCGGCGTCGAGGTGCCGCTCAACAAGATCGGCCACCGGGCCTGGACGTACCTGGGCATACCGTTCGCGCGGCCGCCGATCGGCGACCTGCGGTTCGCGCCGCCCGACGTCGACCCGCCGCCCGCGTGGAACGGCGTCCGCAACGGGTCCGCGCACATGGACGCCTGCATATCCGACCTGCCCGTCCGGCCGCATCCCGTCAACCGGCTGTTCACGTCCATCGCCGTGCCGCCCATCGAACAGATCAAGATGTCCGAGGACTGTCTGTACCTGAACGTCTACCGGCCCGAAGGTATAACAATGTGCTTTTATTTTTCTCTATTTACTATCAAATTGTCGCGAGTAAGCGTTACCGCCATCGACCCGATAAACAACTAGATTCGTAAATTATTTTCCACGGCGGTTCCGGTACGCGTTCACGTCATTGTGTTCCGCGGAACCTTGATTTTTCTAAAAAAAAAAAAAAAAAAGGAAAAACCAATACTCCGAAAAATGTTTCAACGATATTGTTAATATCGATTTTATTATTTATTAAAATTAGTTCATTTTCACGTCATTAACGCAATGACAACGTCTATAGGTACTATATTATGTATAATGTGAGTGTTAAAATTTTTTATTTTGTTCAATTTCAAGTACAACGATATTATACTAGTGACTATAAACTTTTTTAAATAATATAAATAATCCTAATATATAATATAAAACGATTTTCTAAATAATCTCATACGTCTGGCGGAACACACTTTGGGAAACGCTGACCTATACTATATTGTATACGTAATCGGTTATCGTTTTCGAGATAAATTATCATCGTAATCGAGCGAGGGGCACAAAGAAATATCGTTTAGATTCGAAGAGCAACTATTTTAGAATTTATTTTAGTATTATACGCCTTCTAGGAATGGCGAATCTATATATATGATATGACACTCGAACATTTCTCGAGCCGCACGCGTCGATTTGGAAATTAAATACGTTCGTTTTTAACGGAAAGAATTTATATATTACATTAAATACACTCTTAAATTATTGAATTATTTAGGTTTATTTTTTTGAACGAATCATATAATAGCAATTTCCAAACATTTCAATATAAAAATCAGAAGTAACGATATAAATATTATATACTTTTATGGTCTTATAATGAATTAATACTGCAGATGGATAATAATAGGTATTGAATATTAATTATTTGTTCTTCAATTTGGTCGACTCATTTCGTCTTATGATGTTTTTAAAATTATATAAGTCACTGACAATTTATTTTTAAGTGTTTTGGACGCGAAACGTGAAATTTATTTTAATTGGTATATCGTTTTTGTTATAACTGTTTTGTTGGTATGTATATGAGAAAAAAAAAACTCTTATTCGATTTATAAACTTATACAGAAGACTCTTTAAAAAAAAAAAACACCCATAGGTGATGTTGGATTGATCGATACACGTAGTGGCGTAACTAAATTTAAAATTAAATAATACCTTAGTCACGTAAATAATTATCAATCGTACACGCGTGTTAATCTCGTATGCGTTACTTTAAATATTAAGTAATCGGCTTGCATGTATTACGTCAGATGCATATATATTTGGAAAAAACAAAACAATACCTATTGTTTGTCGTGTTGTCGTCACTGTTTTGTAGGAATTAAAAGTAAATTAATCGCCAGATGTGTCAATATCGTTAACATTTGAACTCGATGTCGGTTTTCATGAAAATATTTTCTGTGATAAAATATACGATACGAAATGTAATATTTAAAATTCAAAGTCACTTTTTGTTTGGCACACGTCGCGCGTCGTGAGTAGGTGAAAAAATATCACACTTTAAAAAAAATACTGAACTTGAAAATTTACGGTAAAAAGATTTCGATACAAAAATAAATTTCTCTGGAGCCAAAGTAGACGATATATTTTAATCGACGTCAGGCGTGTTTATAGTGTTTAATTATATTTTTTTTACGTTTGTGTTAATCGCGAAATCGGCGCGTTTCTATATTATATTAGGTGTCTGCGCAATGACTTACTGTTTTGACTTACTGAAACTAAACCGACGCAAATGTAAAATATCTGCGACTAAAACGGCGGTCGTCGTTATTATAGTTTTTTTTTCCGTGCGTAGATTGTAATAATACATTGTGCTACACTTTCCCATTCTCGGAATGAACAAATATTGTTGTAGGGGGTCAAGCAACTCATTAATGTGTCAAAAACTGTACTGAGAAATTGGATTTTATTTTTTTTCATATTTTTTTTTTAATTTCCACGGCATAATAACAAACGACGTTTGAACGGAAAACGAATTCCCAACTGTTTTGGAGAAAACAAAGGCTTAGGCAATAAGATTGTAATCTAAAACCATAAGTACATCAAATACCCGTCGTCGTCATAATTATTATTGTTCTTCGATCCGCGGAAACCAAAACGCAGTTCGAAAATTTGCGTTCGTTTTGTTCAATCGCGCCCCACATTGTTGTCTAATCTATCTACGCAACAGTGTGCTCTCGAACGTTCGGGTAATTTTATTCGAAACCAGTGAAAATTAAAACTATTATTACAAATTATTACCATTACTCAGTATTTATGTCATAATAAATTAACACTGTTTTTATCGCGCACATTTTTTTTTTTTTTACTTTTCTAGTGGCACACAGTTATTAAAAAAGAATAACAAACAATTTTTCGAGAGATTTTTTTTTCTTCCGCCTTTTACAGATTATCTATAGTTTCACTATATTTATCCAAGTGTCAATACAAGTATACCAGTAAAACAGCTTTCCCGGCGACAAAAAAATACATTTATTTTCGTTTTTTTCTTCTTTAAATCTCGATCGATCCCGGTGGACATTTTTTGTTGTTGTTGTTGTTTAAAAATTTTCCAAACCGTTGTCAATTAATTCAAAACTGACGTCCTATACTATACGCACACGGTCTCGATGTGACGGACTATAATATAAGCAATTTAATCATTTTTTTTTTTTTATTTTAAACCACACGCAATCTACATTACGATAATATAATATAATTGTATGTAAATTAATTCCAAAGTAGATATACGAAAGAAAAAGAAAAATAACGTAATTTACGAAAAGATTTTTGAAATACCTTTTTATCGTTGCGCGCATATTAAATTATTTGGTTTTTTTTTTTTTTTTTACTGTTCTCATTGTTCCGAATCGTTCGACTGAAATACCGCGCCGAGACGATTGATCGGATTAGAGACGTCGATCTGGGTCGATAAATCGGATGACTTCCTTAACCGATCAACGTTGATCCGGTACGTTTACTACTTTTGTACACGTCTCTCAAAATCTACGGTCGGCGGTCACGCTGTAAACGTTCGTTTAATATTGTTTAGGTAGGTAAACGGAATTCACAATATTAATATAAATTGCATATAAAAAAAGAAAATGCTCGAGTAGGGCGTAGCCGCTTAATAAACACAGAAAATCTTTTCATTATATAAAATCGAAAAAAATAAATAATAAACAAACGACTTGTTGTTGTCGTCATAGTAGTTGTTATAGTCGCTCACAGAGGAAAACTCGCGTAAACTAATAATAATTATTGTTACAAAAGATTTTCTAGTCGACGCTTTCGACTTAATTTAAATTTATAGTGATAAGCGATTACAGATTAGCGGAGTTTCTGTTTTTTACGTTGTCAAACATACATCACTTCCTTTTGAAAACGGTGTTTACAAAACGACAGCGTAGGTAAAGTAAAAAAAAGATTTAGTCCGCGATAACGCAGTTCAATTTAATTTAATTTTTTTTTTTTTCGCTCGAGGGTTTTTTATAAACGACGAAATACCACCGAACACATACACCAGATATAAAACGAAACGATTTAAAATGATATATTTATATAAAGTTCTCTTGAAGTGCAGACAGCGTATATAGCTACTAATTACTTGTCTTATTAATCAAGTTCAACAACATCGCGTGAGAATATTGATGTGCCGTACAACAGTCACGACAGTATAATATTCCATAGTTGTTCAAAGTATTTTCCGGGCGTCACCATCATGCCCCCCCCCCCCCCGTGTAACGTAGTTGTATTTGAAAAAAAAAAATCCCGTCGTCGCGCGTCGTTTATACTAATTATTCCGTTTTATCTGATTTCGTTTTTAAACTTTCGGTAACACGGTCACAGACTGTGGTAATTTAATTTAACGCGCACGAATGACGAAATACGTATACACTCGGGTACGGCACAACGCGCACATTATATCTACAGCCGGTGGTGGTCTGTATCAGTAACACGTTCTGGGTCAATCGGTTTCTTCATGTCACAGACGAGCTGTTTTTTGCTTTTTTTTTTTCTAGTATTCTTACGTTTTTGAAAACAGTTAGGTCGGCGACTCTAAAACGGGTTCGAAACGAACCTTTATCGGCTACTACGCACACGATTTTATTGTTTATTTTTTGTCGACGCTGGTTTTTGGACATTTTCGCTGGACACTTCCTGCCGTCGGTTTCGACTTCAGCCGAATGTTTTTGATTCGTCGGTGGTCGAGCGTAACACACACGCTGCGACACGTCAACCGCTTTCCGACCACTTGCCACCAGCACTAAATTTTATCATTATTATTTTATATTTATAGTAATATCATCGCATATATTAATTATTATGTGTTTCCTCTTCAAAGTCCGTTTTTACACCAAGCAAAACATGTGAAATAGAAATTAAGAGCGTACGCCTTACGCGTGGCTGTGGTGTGGTAAAATAAAACGACGGAAAAGTCGTTCGTGTGAGTTTAGCCTAATAATAATTATTATATAATAATATATACTGCGAGTTTCGGATCGTCTCGTAATATCAAATAGAATTCACATACCGTTTTCGGGTTTTTTTTTTTCCAGAATATTTACCCATCGAGTTGACAGTATATTTTTCTCACGTTGACCTTTCTCCGCGTTTCTAAAAATAATTATTCTTGCCTAAATCAACACATATTTTTCGCGCATACCTTTCCATGTGAAACATTGAGTTTTCACTTTTAACTGTCAACGTCGTCGTCGTCGTTTTTTTTTAATCGCTCGAATTACATCGGTACTCTTAAACTTAAAATCTTTGTGAGCGAGCGTCTAAATCTAATGATATAGATTTACCAGACGACGCGATTTGTGTTGACCCGATTTTAATAATTTTGTTTTGCGAGTTCTGTAATACGTGACATTCACTGTGACGCGGGGTCGTTTTAAAAGTTGGCTCGACGTATGGCGTTTTCCCGAACCCGGTGAAAATAATAACGAAAAAAAAAAAACAAAAAAAAAAAAACTCGCAGACAATAATTCGTTTGCGCCGGGTTTACGTTGCCGTTTATTTCGCCGTACACGAAACACTAAAATCGTCTGAATTGTCAATTCGAATCACGCAAGACAACGGAACGACTGAAAACACGGCCTCGTTTATTTTTCTCGTGCACGCACAAACTAATCCATAATATTTCTATATAATAAAAGGGTTGAAAAAATCCGACACGGAAACAACGCGGTCGATCCCGCGTAGAGTATAAAAATCGGAATTCCGAATTACGCGCGTAGACAAGCCTCTCGGCGCGGCGGCAAATCGAATTAACACCGAGCGTACGATTAAATTCAACCCCGTACTTGGGCCGATAATTATTAATTATATTGATTACTCGTCGTGAGATTTGCTGTCGAAAGTCACTTGTATAGTTCTTGTGGTTTTTATATGGGTAAATTTAAAAAAAAAGAAAAAAAAGTCCAATCGCGTTGTAACAAATAATTCAACTCGTCCGAGTAAAACTAATGTCATCTTAATTTTAAATTCGATCGACGCTCTGAAAACGTTTATTCATTTTTACTGTCAATTTTCTGAAAACAATTTCGAATTTCGAGTTAGAAAATACGTAGGTAGTCATTATAGATCTCGCGCCCATTCTTGCAAATTATCAAACGCATCATTGACATCATTCACAACTAGTACTTACAGTAATACAAATTCGTTCTCGAATGAAAATCGTATATAAATACACGAGTATACGTAAATTGTCCAAGTGTTTAGAAATAAAGAGTCGAGGGAAAAAATTCCATCGCTTACCAGATGGTAAGACGAAATGCTAAAATCAATACCTTTTACACGATGTCGTTTAGAATCTAATAAAACGTGACTTTAGTTATTACTCCAAACATATCACGGTAACGCTGTTACAGCTCGAATAATAAAAAATAAAAAAAAAAAACCATCGGTTCAATACAATTTTCTTCAAAGTATAAAACGTCACGCGAATAACTCAATAAATAAATAGATACAAAGACAATTTAAATTTTTTCAAAGTAACGAAATTAAAATTCTTATCTTTTTTTTTCAATCTTCAATTTTTAACGATAACATTAAAAATTTTAACGCGCGATTAACAAACAAACGGACGAAATTATAACATTCAAATATATTATATAATATGGTCTACATAATATATTTTTTCAAATTTTTACAAATTATTTAATAGTTTTACGATTTTTTTCTTCAAAAACGTGTTCGGTTATGGGAAAAAAAAATTCTTCCACAAAAGTTTTCTACTGAAACTGGAGGAGATGAGGGGTGCTTTAGGGTTTAATTAAGTTTTTTTTTTAAACGTGATTTAATATTTTCTTTTTTTTCTATCCGACAATTTATTGTAAATATTTCAAAGATATTATACGAGACTTTACGTCCCGAGTTGTGTGAGCGCTTTGCGAAAGTCGGTGAAACGTACACAACACTGTTTGTCTTTTGTCTGCACTCTGCACTTACACGTACTCGAATTAGTTTTATAATATTGTTTAAAAATTCTATTTCACTGTAAACAACACACACGCACACGCACACTGTTTCATAAATAAATTATATATCATATTGAAATAATATTATGTTACAATCTGATATGATTATATTTTTGATGAAATAATCTCAATTTTTAAATTTTTTTTTATTTAACGTTATATTTTAACGAGCAACAAACAAACAAATCAGTATTGATTGACAGTAGTCAATCGTTTTCGTTGAAAAACGATAATAATAATTATTTGAACTGCCCGTAGATTTAAACGCCGAAAAAATGGCGCAACAACATCCGAACGTAAAAACACTGGACGTCTGTAAATTATAATTGCACTCTGCGTCGCGCGAATTACTGCTTTGTCCTTGAACAAACAAATTTTATTCATGTTACTCACGAGTTATCGTTTCCTACATGCGATTTTGCGGCGTGCACAACCTTTTCGTCGTGAAATCGCATTTTCCAAAGCTAATTAACAAATGGCATACGCACGTAATACGTAAATTACACGTCACCAAACCCCGTGTAAATATCGCGAGTTTATATAGGCGTCACAGAGGGGTGTGCGAGGTTCGTACCTTTGCGCGATTCGCGGCACCGATTATTTCTCTTGTTGACTATTTATTCGTTCTGCGCGAAACAGAAAGATCCGCTCAACTGCGTAAAACTGTATACACTTCATAAAACGTATGGCGAAATGTTTTTTTTTTTTTTTAAAAAGCGTTTGTTATTCGATATGCTACAACAGAATCGTATGAAAAACACCAACCTGATTTGACGGGGTCTTTAAAATTTTTAAAAATCGCTATTGTCGCGCGTTTCGTATTTATCCGTTGTCGATTATTAGTAAATACCTAAAGCACCGGGTCTCCACGCCCGCCGAGCTAACCGATAAAATATATTTTAGTTTTCGGTTTATGAATAATTATTGTCCCCCTTATAATAAATGATTAAGTAATAACTAAAAAATATAAGTAGCTCCTTCTGGTGATGTCGTCGACAGCTGAAAACAGCAAAAACCTCATCGATCAAGAATTTGTCTATAATAGCGTTTCGAAGTCAAATAATATTGTTTTTAAATTATTGTAAATAAAGGTTGGACACCTAAAGAATTCGCTCTGAACATTCGATAGGTATTGGAAAAGCTACCTTTCTCGTCGACTATAGTTGCCGAAAAGTAGCAAAAGCCACGACGCGGTCGTACTATTGTACCAGACACAATCGACGGTCGGCGGGTGGGTGGCGTACTTGCCGTGTGGGCGCCCGGGTATTACAGTAATACATAATTACTAATAAACACGCGCAATAACGGAATAGGCGAAATTACGCTCGAAGGTATAGTGCCGTCCGACGGGGGTAGCTCGGAAATATGTTGGTTTTTTTTCTCTCGAAAATATTCGAGGTCGACGACCTTGATATTTCGTCGTATACCGCATGAATAATGGATTAGGTTTATAATAATATTATATTTTTATTCGCAGAGTTTGCCGCGCGAACGCGAAATATAACGTCTGTAATAATAACGAACCGCGGCGTTTGAAGAGTGACTCCATCATAAAAACCAACCGTCAGACGACGACGATTTTAACGATTATTTAACGTTTCGGAAACAATTTCCTCGCGGGCAAATTGAAAACACAACGTTGGCGTCGATTATCAAAGTAGATATACGCATAATAACGATGGCCAATAGCGCACGCGATCCTCGTACGTAACGTTATTTTATACCCTTAACCTAACTTGTATATTTTTCACGCGCGCGGCCAACTTTCTTCCTAAACGCCGCCGCGTATATATTTTATATGTGTGTGCGAGTGAACGATCAATTATTAAGTATAATAGGCGGCCGACAGCTTTTGAAAAAGTTTTTTAATTAATAAAGTACGTTTTTTATTATTATTATATACTTTCTCCGATTGAAAAAAAAAAAACACGAAAATGTACTCGTCCATGATTAGTCGAAAACGTTTTCGATATTTTATTCAAAACGAATCAAAGACGGGTTCAATATGCGCGTGGTCGTTTAATTCGTAATTTTTTCATATTCTGAAAGACACGGGGAGACGTTTGGAAAAATACTTTTTAGATTATAATATTCAAAGTTTTTCACACGTTGATCGTAAAAATTTGTTTCGAACGCCATCGCGATGAAAAACAATACGCTTTATCAAACTAAATTATCCTCTCTCGGGACATGTCGAGTTTTAAAAATATAGATTATTTTTTATTTCGATCGAGTTAGTTTTGCCGGGCTGAAATACAAATTTAGAACCTTTATTAGTGCTTTGATAAAAATATTATTTTAAATTGTAATATCGATTGAAACGTCGACTGGAACATATGCAATTTGTGTGCAATATGCTTGCACAGCTTAAAGATAAAAATATATAAGAGATGTGCACGAAAAAAATACTGCAATTTTCTTTCGCATATTACGTGTTTAACGATTTTACACTCTCGACTCAATACTATTATTACGTTTTGTCCGAATTTTTTTCGTTTATTACAAACGTCGTGACACCTTAGAAACGCCTACTTTTTAATTTGAAAAACTAATCAACACGCGCTTTTATAACTCAAATTTAATTAAAATATAACATATTATCATTAAATAAAAACGGGTTTGAATAACATAACAATTACGTTTGGACATATTTCAATATAGCTTTGTAAGACTTAAAAGTTAACGAACATATTATAATAGCGGCAAAACTTAAAATTGGCAGTTTGATCGAAATACTTATCTCATCTGCCAATTAAAATCAAATTATGTTTGATTCGAATATTATAATAATTAATTTTTAATCTCGCATCGTTCCGCGAGATGCAAGTGTTTTATAACCGACCGAAATTATCGTCTATAAGACGTCGAGCTCGTAAATCGATAACTCGCGGCAACTGCGTAGGTAATTTTAAATGAAAAAAAAATTTAAATAATAACTACACGGTCGAGCCCTGCTGACCACCACGACACCTTCGTAAATCGTGCGGGTCCGTTTTCGTATTATTATTGTAATATATTTTGATCGTATCAGGAAAACTTAATTCGTCCTCCGCACGGTATATATAAATAATAATAATTACGTCGTATTTGCGCACTTTGATAGTTTTAAAAATAATTTATGTTTCTCGTTCGCCGCAGGTGCTGTTCCCGAAGAAAAGTTTCCGGTCATGGTTTGGTTTCATCCCGGCGATTTTCACTGGGGAACGCCGATGTATTGGGACGCTTCGGTTTTGGCCGCCAGACATAAAGTAAGTGACGGACAAAAAGGAACGAAAACCTCCTTGGTGTACCATCATCATCTCGTGTACAGTGTCGCGTAAACGCGCGCTTCGTACCTGTATAAATCGATCGACCTCGAACCGTCTTGATAATATCTAAATGTAATCGTATAATTGACAATAATGGTTATAAATTACAACAATCTATTGTTGTGCATCAAGACGTGACTGACGGGGACGACGACGACGTACGCGCGCGGCATACACGCGAACGCGGGTCATAGGGCGTTCTGTTGTGGGAATCTGCTGCAGTCGAACACCGCGTAATTTCCATTGTTTAAACGTTTTTTTTTTTACGACAATTTTACGAATAACTATACTAAAATATTTCAAGTACGATATCGATTCGTGCGATCGTCGAATCCTTTGAAATCAAACGCCATAGCCAAACCGGTCCTGTGTGCAAAACAATTCGATTTCCGTTCTCTTAGTGAAAATCATTGCTTTTTCAAAACTATTTCGTCATTTAGCCCAGACGATTCTCGAGACGTCGCGCGTCGTCGTGCATTTGTCGTGGTAATAATCACAGGATTTCTATATGCATTCGCGTGTTTTTTTCCCTTCTGTCCAAATCGATCGGTTGTCAGACACGTCATGTCCGCGATTTGGCTCGATGTCGATTAAATATAATCAGTTTGTTTTTTTTTTTTTTCATGCATATTTCGGTAAATAAAACGCGTGTTTTACAATTTTTTTTTAATTACGAATAACTAATATTTCAAGTTTACATTAAAAAATGGTACAAAATAAAACGAGCATCATTTATGCGATTGTCGAATCCTTTGAAATCAAACGCTATAGCCAAACTGGTCCTGTGAAAACAATTTGATTTCGGTTCTCTTGGTGAAAATCATTGGTTTTTCAAAACTATATTCGTCTTATCGTCGAAATTACCGACCACGTGATGGCCGATGATGACTTGTGCATGAATTTATGGTAATAATTATAGGATTTTTTTCCTTCAGTCCAAATCGATCGGTTGTCAGACACGTCATGTCCGCGATTTGGCTCGTTGTCGATTAAATATAATCATTTTTTTTTTTTTTTCATGCATATTTCGGTAAATAAAACGCGTGTTTTACAATTTTTTTTAATTACGAATAACTAATATTTCAAGTTTACATTAAAAAATGGTACAAAATAAAACGAGGATGAAACAATTCGATTTCGGTTCTCTTAGTGAAAATCATTGGTTTTTCAAAACTATATATTCGTCTTATCGTCGAAATTACCGACCACGTGATGGCCGATGACGACTTGTGCATGAATTTATGGTAATAATTATAGGATTTCTATATGCATTCGCGTGTTTTTTTTCTTTCTGTCCGAATCGATCGTTTGTCAGACGTGTCAATTTTTTTTTTTTATTGCATATAAATCCTGGCCCTAGTAATGCATTTGTCAATCAGACACCACGCGATTTGTAGACCATAGTTGTGCGTGTTTGCTCGCATTGCAAATGACGTCTAAAATATATTATATTCTTTCAATAGTATTTATAATAATAATAATCGAACAAATAACATTATCGCTCTGCGTATAGTGGTGCTGTGCCGCAGGTGAAAGCGGTCGAGCCGAGTGGGAAACAAAAGAATTTGTTTTCGGCGGCGCACACGAGGCGTGACAGATAAAATAATAATAATAATAATATATATACGATCATAATGTGTATTGTTGTTCCTGTATGTGTGTGTTGAATCGGCGAAAAAAAAAACATTTCCTTCCGAATCGTCAACAGAGTAGTAGACCCGCGGCGGCGTTTCCTACGTCGCAAGCGCGTAAATTGCTCGCGGAGGATAAAAATTGCCACACCTAATTACCGTGCGTCGCCGTAATATCCTCGATGAAAGCGACGACCGACAAATTTGTCGCTTTCTTTTATCACTTTTGATCTGATTTTTCGTCCGTATCTGAAAATACGTTTCCGAGCGTTTGTGCGCGCGGAAAGTTCGACGTTTGTCGGGTGGGAAGTGGCCGACAAATCACGACACAGGTGGGGGGAGCCGTCCTCGTGCCAAGTCCGAGTTCCGAGAAATATTTCAACGCGACAATTTATTTCTGTAAATATTGTTCACGAATAACGAAGTCAATTTCGTCGTCGATTTCGAATAAAACTCAAATCGGGTACGAAAGTAAGCGATTTTCAGTCGAAACAATCGCTTTTTGGTATGAATATGTGTCCGCCTGGGACCTAAGCGTAACAAACGCCGGCACGCGGAATCGCACCGTCTCGCCGGCCAATTATTATGTGCAAAAAGCGCGCGCATTTTTTTTTCAAACCGAAACGGGCCGCCTCGGATCTGTCTGAACATATAACTGGTCCGCGCGTTATTCCCAGTCATGTCGTCGCGTACTAGTCGTTGTACTAAACTAAATAATTTTACGACAGAGGTGTTGAACACGCGCGTTACAACTATAGTGTTTAAATCGCCTCTTCCGATTCCAAATGTAAAACGTGACTAGCACATATTATACTAATCGATTAAGTATTTTTAGTACGTTAAAACTATATTTTTAATGGCTTCGTCGCAGAGCTCGAAATTCAAAACTACGTAGGCGTAGGCGGCCGACTCGGTTTCATAATATGTTTATGACAATTAATAATATAATTCTCGTCGACTCGAAACTATATATAACACTGGCTGTAGCCGCTTTGAGCGCGAGACAAAAGAGTCTCATCTGAATTCTCGGGAGTAATATTTATGTAATTCGTAATTTGACTACTTGTGGTTTGAAATAATATTGGTATTGCTGGTTTTTCGGAACTCGGCGGATTTCGTTTGGCGACTGAAGGTTTTTGTTTTCTTCTAGTTCATAATTCGCACTCCTAGAACAACACTGCCACAACTCAAAATTTTGATTAAAGTTAATTTCCAATGCAAGAGAGCCATATTTACTTTATGGCTGTATACTTATTTTAATTTATCCAAATTATCACTCAAGTCAAAATTCAAGACTGCCTTATTTCGACTTGTGACGTTCTTGCACTGAATAAAAACTAATTATCGTGTGATATGTTGAGTGCAAAACAGCAATATTTAGAGTTGTGGGGCAGTATTGCGTTTTATAATTTGTGATAGTGCAGTCACATCACAAAATATGGCAGTGTTGCATTTACTTGAAAAATTGTAAA
>OX402542.1:8230746-8424704 GCA_948098885.1 Drepanosiphum platanoidis | reverse complement strand
AGATTTTTATATATTGAAACCTAAATTTGAATTATTTAACAACCCAATGACAGTTGATATCTCAGTACAACCTCCCGATTTTCAAATGGAGTTATGTGATTTACAATCAGACTGTTTTCTTCAATCAAAAGTAAATCTGCCTCCTGAAGAGTTTTGGAAACTGTGTTCACAAGAAAAATTCCCAACATTACGGAATTTTTCTCTTGAAATTTTGTCATTATTTGGCAGTACGTATATTTGTGAATCGGCATTTTCTACAATGAATTTAATAAAGTCAAAATCAAGAAATCGTATTCACGATTCGTCTTTAGAATCGTGCATCAGATTAGCCACCACAGGGTGTTCAATTGAAATTGATAAATTGGCTACTGAAAAACAATGCCAATCATCACATTAATAGTTTATTTTTTTTGTAATGTATTATTGTAATTTTTTAATAATAATTAATTATTTGTGTATTATATAAAATAAAATATAAATAGGTAATCATATAATTTTTTTCATCTGGCGGCCCCCGGTGTTTTTATGAAAGTGTAAATTGGCCCGCCAACTACAAAAGGTTGGACCACCCTGATCTAAAGACTGGGTATATCAGATCTCGCGAGATAATTATAAATATATTGTTTATAATTTTATTAGGGCTCGGATTTTGTAGCAAAATAAATCCTTAAAAAAGCATACTTTGAAGTAGCCGAAAAAAGCAAAAAGAAGCATTTATTAAATTTAATTCTAAAAAAAAAAAACAAATTTCAATTACACGTAAAATTAAATATTAAAAAAGGAATTTACGACCACGTATTTGGTCAAGATACTTTCATTAAAACTCATTCTATTGGGTGCTGCTAATATAATATTATATTTATACGTAGAAAAAGACCTTTCCACATCAACCGATGTAATCCATGCATATTTCATATAAACTAAATCATTTAAAAATTATACTGTTATGATTATTCATTACAATTTCGGTATTACTGGTTTTTTCACTGGTTTTAAAATTTCTGGCAATAATGATTTATAGTCCAAGTATAATATACATAAAAATAAGTTAAATTTTCAAGAAAAATATGTAAAAATTAAGAAAAAATAACCAAACAGGGGAAAAAGCAATAAAAAGCAAGTTTTGTGGAAAAGAGCAAAAAAAAGTTTACTTCATTGAAATCAAAACGATTCAAAACGTATTTATCTATGAGAATTATCTTTCTACCACACACCTCTCAAAAGAAGCATTTTTGCTACAAAATCCGAGCCCTAATAATTATATTGGTTTATTTCATTTTTCTTTTGATTATACTTGGTAATGTTTATTTTATTTTATTATTATTATTGTTATATTATTTTGTATTTTAACTCTCTACTCTAACACAAGCTCAGGCTTAAAAGAGTAGATATACTTCATTATTTCTATTCTATTCCAATCAATTTATGTGTAAATATAAGAAATAAAGAGAAAACTGTGTCTAAACAAAAAAATTCGATACTATTATACCGGCAGGATTGAGATTTGACTTGAAAAAAAAAAAACACCTGGGTGTTAAGATCACGTTGTAATTCGTTATTCGTACGATTATGTATTTTTTTTCGTACGACTGTCTCATTACAATTTAGATATCGTTTGATTTTATGATTATTATCAATAATAATAATGTAATAATTCGTAATATTTCGGATATTTACTATCCTCACGCAAAATATGAACAAAACAGTGTAGATTGAAACCATCGTCGCGGTAATAATACGAGATAACAACCCGTCGTCGTCGTGTAGGATTTCAACCTGCCCGACCGACTGTCTCGTACAAAACCATAAACGCGCGTATACCTTAATCGTCGATTCGGGAAGATTTAATTCGGTGGCGAGCTCACATCTTCTGGGCCTGGATACGTAGTTTTCTTTGTAAAATTCTTTTTCTAATCTGAGCAACTGTTCCCTCGTGAACGCCGTTCTGTATCTCCTTATGGTCTGATCGGTCGTGCCATCTAATCAACAACAATTCGCATTGCAATTATTACAACCGCACTCTATGATTGTCAAAACATATTATCGTATAAAAAATATACTCGAGTTTTATGGTAAAACGATTAAAATTTCTCGTTCTATATAAGATACCGTTGTTTAATAATACACAATATTATAGTGGAATAAATAAAGATACAACACGGACTTACCTTTATTTTGTTCCGAGTTCGGCCTCGTGTCCAGCCTCAAGTTATAGTTTTGCAAATCGTTTTCTAGTTTCGGCAATGGTAATTTGGTAAACATTAAATTGTTCTGACGGTCTATGCCTTCCTGGTCAGACGACAATGATTGATTCGCACTGTTCGATCTCGACAAACAAGCGTACGTTGAGTTGTGCATTTCTCGTTCGATGGTCGCGTGTTTTCTTTACAAACCATTACAGTTCTACAGATAGCCTAGAACGAACGAAACACCAACGTTATAGAATCCATTGAATTTCATTACGATTAAGGATAATTGTTGGTATTTATACGTGGATTGTTCGATGCATACGATTCGTAAGATTTAATTACAACAATTTCGTTTCGAACGATTCGAAAGACCTATATGTCCTATAATACACGATAATATCGGATTTATGTGCGCCGCCGCCGTGTTTTCAATATTATAATCACATCGATAACTTTTAACTCCGAAGTAACGGCGTGGTAATCAAATTGTTTTATTTTATTTAAATTACACGATTTTATTAGTTTATAATAACGGTTATTAATTACGTTGTAAATATTACATTTTTTATTAGTCGCACTGCTAATAATTATTGTAAATTTAAAAGTAGTCTTACGCTTTTACGTATTTTCCCGTCAAGAATTAAGATACTATACCGTACAAAATCTGTTTTTGTTTTGTAAACTAGAGAATAATAATATTATTATTTTTATGCTAATAATTATTGTATAATAACGCGGAAAACGAACGTAAATTTAAACTGGACGGTTATTATATTCTCGTTCATAATATCAGTTCTAATAATTCTTTGTCACAAACGCGAATTCGCTAGTAACGTTTACTTCTTATTTTTGGTTTTGAAATTTTTTTTACTCCGTTACTTTCGTACTACAAACTATATTATGATTTTTTTTTTTTTCAACGTTTTCACCGATTTTCACGCTAAAGTTTTGTAGCGTTTTTTATTTAGTTTTATTGTTTATTTTATGAAACTATTTTTAAACAGTTTTTTTTTTATATCTTTACTACATTTACAAGAGAGGTACACTATTGAAAGACAATCGCATATAGAAAAAAAAAAAAAAAAATGGAAAAAGACGTTTTTTATTTTATTGTTTGCTTAATTGTTGAAGTTAAAATTGCGTTATCGCAAGGGGAACAGCGATAATGGATACATTGTAGTTAAATTGGATTACGATAGAGATTTGAAATAATTTTTTTTTTCATTCCGACACTTTAGGTGAATAGGTGTATTCACTTTTTCATCAATTGTAATTCGTACTTACTTATATCGTACGATATTTATAATACCTACTGTTTAATCATTGTTTTATCACGTTTTTTCTTATATTCCACGTCGTCGGTACTTCACAAAAAGTAATAATTATTCTCGTTTCGGTTTGACTACATAAATAAATACATATTGAAAACGTGAAGATCTGTCATCACAGATAAATTATTATTATTATTATTACATTGTTTTACGTTTTGGTTTTCAGTAGGTATTGAATAACAATAATAAATTATAAGTAGTATGTAATCGATTAAAGTAGGTATGAAATTAAAGCAAGCTCTAACAAACCGAATCGTTAGACTAAAAGACGTTTAGTTGAGTGTTTTAATTTATTTTTCTTTAAATAAATACGATTTTTTTCTCGATTTCATTCGTTATTTTTGTAAACTAGAATTTTTCAATGTTCCGAAACTGTTAGTTGGCAGTTTTTACACGGTTAATTGACCGAGATTCCAAACTTTTTCAAATGACACACGCAATTTGATTCGACTAAATGTTCATTAATAACACAAGCTGGATTTCAATATTCGAAAACTTCATGTTTTCAATCGGTAACGAATAATTTATTAATACTCGACCGATCGGGTTAGTTATTTCTAAATTCGAAACGAAAACTATGTTAACTAACCGAATAAATTATACTCGTAATGAATAATGTTGTTCTCCGACTATCTGATGCTTCGTTTGGGCACTTTGACGAAACTACGGAAACTACGTTTAAAACGGCTTTTATTCGAAACGTCTAACGAAAATTGACGGAAATCAATTAAAATATCATAACGTAGAAGCGATCGTAGGAATAATAATTATATTTTTTGATATTATTATTAGAATCATTTTAGCCGCTGAATAACACGTATTTGTACGTCGAAATAATAAAATCCAAAATATATATTTAAACGTTTCGTTGGTTTTAGAAACACTTATATTATTAGTCGGTAAATCATTTTGTGAAACGTCAATAATATTTTTCAAGCAAGTAAAAAAAAAAAATGTAAGCGATACAAATGTTAATACTACGCATTTATCGGTGTGTTTAATTTCGTTAATTACTCATATTATCGACATTTCAACCTACTAATAATTAATATCGCGCAAATAATTCGAGTTCGAAAGAATCAATACGCCTGGGAAAAATATTATATTTGAACTACGTGTGACGGAACGTGCAGATTGCAAAACAGTAGTGAATTATGGACATTTTCTTATTTATAAACGGCGCTAGTATACAATATTATTGTTTATAAAAAAAATAGAAAATAAATTAAGTAATTATATTTTATTAGTGTTTAAATATATTTAGCAATATTTTTATTTTAATTTCTATGCGTTTCCATCGACCAACACATCGAAATATTTTTGAAACGCATTATTTTATTCGATGAAAATACCAGTATAAGCTACGATAACGCACACGACATACTATTTATTTTGACTAAAAATTAAAAAAAATATAATTTTTACTCGATTGAATAGTAGTATAGAAACAATAGTTTAAAAGTTTAAAATATACCGTTAGATTATCCGTCGGGTCCTTTTACGTTCTCCTCGACAGACTAAATCATACGGCGCTTTTTTTTTTTTTATAGTAATTTATTGATCAAACTGTAAAACACAAAAACTCGAGTTTTAATAAAAAATAGAATTTAAATCATACGGTCGTTAGATATTTAGATATAATTTCGGAGCAATCGGAGGAATGATCAATATTTTCGGTACACTGCAAATGCAAATACGCGCCATCATATACATACGCGAAACATGAACCTTATATTATATATATAAGGTTATACGTTTTATGTCCGAGTACACATTTATTAGACTGGCCGGGGGTATACGCGCGTAAATATTTATTCTTCACAAGTTATAGGGGTTACGATATGTTTTATTCACAAAAGAATCGAGTAAAGGCACTAGTTTATAATCCAATCGCATCGAAGTACGTATGAGAATAATCTTTCCAAATGCGTCGTATTGGAACGACGACGACGTTACCTATGAGAAAGAACGCGCGGACAAATCGCGCGTTCGATTTCGTAGTTGTTATAACCAACTCGGTAAAATCATACCAAGCGTTAGTCGCGTTTATAAATAAATACGCGTGCTTTATTTACCACGCACATACTCGTATTATACGTATATTTGTGTGTAAAGTCGGTGAAATCAATCGCTCGACCGGATTTCGTACGATCTATATTATAATAATAATAATAATGTCGTCCGAACCTGAGCGGAACAGACTATAGCTAAAATATATTAGAACTATAATTATGATTATCGTCGAAATCAATCAAAGTCGAGTGAGTTAAATTATCGAACGACGACTTACCTATAGATTTTTGTACGTTTCGTACACTTCGCTTGGCTCAAATTATTAAATTAATGTTTTTTTTTTTTCTCGGTTGTACAGTAGTTTTTATAGATATTTTTATCAATAACATTACATAATATTTACAAATAGTTTGATATTATAAGAAAAATGTTAAAGTCGTTGAACATTTAACACTATTATTATAAACACTTACATTCATTATAATGAACGGCTTCTATCAAAGACTAGTTAATTAAAGCAGTTGTGTTGTTTTTTTTTTTCGGCCGATTTGATAATGTGTATATTTGTCGTAAATGTTTAAAAATTCGGTTTAGTCCTGAAACAGTAATCGTTTACATTTGTCCGTCAATAAGTTTTTTATCGGTAAAATTTGTAAAAAAAAATTGCAAATCGCCAAGTACCAAGGGCGAATACCTAAATAAATATTATGGCCGATCGAGTCGTACCAAAGCGCATGGCAAATAATGGAAAAAATGAATATCGAACTGTTTTCAATATTGTTATTTCATGACGGTGATTATAAAACGTACTTGTAAAAAACACACGATTTTTGGTTAGCGATATGATTTTGAAAATCGTTCGTCTGAAAATACCGCATCGTTCCGTGTAAGTATTATTTATTTTACGCGCAGTATTTATCGGTCGGTATATCATATCAAAGGTCTTATTGTTGATCACTTTTACTTCTATAAACGGCCGACACGATTATTGACAGACGATTATTGATAAATTTGACTATTTGACGACAAGAAAAAAAAAAAAACACAACACAAATCGAACGTTATTATTTTAATTATTGCAGTTTTGTTATTATTATGCGCGTAAGGCCGATAATTGATTTCGTTTCGAATCGAATGTTTACGTTACTGATTTCTATGCGGATTGGCAGGCGGCAACATACTCGAAAAATAATAATACTATCTATGATACACAGAAAAAAAAAAAAAACACAATACAACGTTAGACCTACGTAAACAGCTATCGAAGTTTTTGGAGCGTGGACTGATAATAAATAATAATTTTTATTAAATATTTAAGAGCGCTGCGGTCATTAATTTTTCGTTTTAAATGAAACGAAATGAGAAAAAAAAAACCGTCGACGTTTGACAACAAACTAAATAGAAAATAATACGACATAATTATTATTTAATGTTTATAAACTATAAGATATAATGTGTTAATATTCACAGTGATAATAACGCTATAATAATAATAATAGTATGTGGTGTGGAAAATAATTCGCCGTTAAAACGCGATAAATAACGACGACATACTTGACGAAATAAACGATTGTACAGGAAGCGCGTTGTGTCGTACACGTCGAAAACCTTTTGTTTTATCGATAGGTTTTTTTTTTATTCTCATTGAATTCGTAGAGATTTGTCGACTTGCCGAAAGAAGTTCAAAAGTGTTGGACGGATACTCTCGCGTACGACTTACAATAATATTACGTATTTCTGATGAATTTCGAACGAATCAAACTGATTATTACACGGGCAAGTGTTTGACGGTAAAACGATGATTTTCAAAATAAAATACCCGTTTGGTCGACTCTCATAACTCTTATGTGAACGTTTTATAATATTATTATACAAATTGGAATCGAATATTTAAATTTGTCGATTAGATATTTCACACGGCCCAAAACATTGAAATATAATGTCGAATGTACAAAATTATGAAATAATCTCTCCGAATTTAAAAGATGAAATCGTTGAAAAAAAAAACCATTCGTAGTAGATTAATTAAATAACGTCAATGAATAGGTGTATGTATCTATCGTTTAATTCACAGTACTATTTCGTCCGATTAAAATATTGCCAAATAATATTACATTATTCACCGCCGTTCGTCGACGAACCGGATTATTTGTTTATTTGTGAATAATATTTCACGTCGTTTGAAATCCTAATTAATATTATGCTACCCTAACGACAAAAGATTTTAGCAGCTCGCGCACATCAATATAATAAAAAAATATTAGGTAAAGGCACTCGAGTTTTCCAATTGAGTTATTCCCAACGAGATCAATTATTATTAATTATGTTTACAGTAAGTACTAAAAATTATAATCACACAGAGGTTAGGTACCTATTGAAAAATATAATTATCATCCATTGTGTAGCGCAGTGACTTATCTGGATTTTTTTTCAGTCGAGATTTATGTTTACAACTCGTTTGAGTATTAATAAATTAATAATATTATATATTATTGTGAGTATAAATACGATATTGTTGAACTCGACTCGTATGAGTTTTGTGAATCAAAATTATTAATCGTTTTAGTATAACAATAGCATTGAATACATTGAAAATACTAGTACTCGTGATTAATAGTGGCAATCTATTCGACGATAAAATAAATTTGCCGCATAAAACACACAGATAGGTAAGTGCCATTATAATATACCTATATTAGTGTGTGATTAATCATAATACGTGAAAGCAAAAACGCCCGATAAAATTACAAATAAAAATTAATCAAATTTGGTTTGGTCGTCTGTGTCAATATTTTTGGAAATTAAAGTACTCGTTCGAGAACGTCGAACGAGTTTGGAATATTTGATCTCGAGAAATCGAAACTCCGACAGTGTCGTATTACGTATATGAAAATGGTTGTTTTACAGTAAAAGGGGGCACCGAAGCCTAAGTAATAACTGATTTTTAATCCGAAAACAAGAATCTTCTTAATCATTCTGGTATTGATATTATTAAAAGGCAGCGAGGCCGAGAAAACATTTCCGTGTCGTATAAACGTGCAAGACAAGGCCGATTTACATTGGATCGAAACACCAAACTGTGAAAAGTTTGAATACAAAAAATAAAAAATTGTCATTTCAACCGTCGACAGAGTGTTAAGACTGTTTAGAGAGAATTATTTGTATTTTAAAATTTCGGTTAGACGATTAAAAAAAAAAAAAATGATAATAATGAAATAGGGCTGTAATTAAATTTGAAACCTTTCGGTATGAGATTCGGATGTCGAAGCCGCGTAAGATAGAAAAGCGATTGTTTTATTTCGTAGAAAACTCACTGTCTGCGCGGTGGCGATTTGAAGCGACGACAATATTTAAATCCTACAAAACACGGAAACTGCCGATAATGTCACGTGTCGCGGACAGCTCGACGGGATGTGTGGTTTAGCTTTCATAAAGTCGATTGTATCATTAAAATTGTAAAACGAATTGAAGCCTACTCGCAACTATATTATGTCTCGCGTCCATCGCTTTCGGGCCAGACGAGTTTTTTGAGAGAGAATTGCGAAAACACGACACGGTTCGAGTAAAAAGCTCTCGATGTCCAAGCTGCGACCCCGAAAGAGACTCAGATTTAATATGAAACAAAACAAAATATGTGTGAAAAAAAGTGACGATAATAATATAAAAAAGCTATAAACGATAACGTTAACTTTAATGTGAACCTTGTGATGAGAAAACTCTATTTTAAATTTCGTTTTTAAATTATTCAAATTAAATTTAAAAACTTATGATTTTTGTATTTCTTGTACACTACACAATCGTTTCTTTGCTGGTCAGTTAAAAATAAGAAGTCCTAAACAAAGTACGAAATAAATTGTAAAAGTAGACGCAAACATTGTATTGAACAAGTAAGTGTTGAAACTATAGTCAGAGGCGAACACGCTCGGGCGGAAAGACCGCCCAGGCCCTATTCGTTTCTAAGACTAGGCGATACAGACGAAAATACCCAATTTTACACAAAAACAATGGCAATCACACGAATCACTCGCATTTTTCCCAATACCGACCGACGTACTATGTGTAAGGGGGCTCACGGGTTGAAAATCAAAATACACATTCGTACACTCAACACCCCCCCCCCCCCTCGGATCAAAATACATTTACAAAAAAAAACACTTTGTGAGATTTTCCGGATAATAGATAAATAAATAGGTACCGGCTTGCTTAAAAACGCGCGCGTTTTATTCAGTATTTGTAAACATTAATGTCGTATAGTACATAAAACGAGTAAAACGACCGAACGAACCTATTTAGCAATAATAAGCGAGTTTCCAAAATTCGAGTACCTACAGATCTAGTTTAGAGAGAGGGTTTTTCGAAAATTCTATAGATATTTCGGGCACCGTCGGACCGCGGTCCGGACGTTTAGACGAAATGAAAATCTCTCTCGAGAATAAAGAGAAGAACGTAAATAATCTAATTCTAATTTATAAAAAAAAAAAAACCGATTACGATATCGTTAATAACATATTATAATATTATAATACGACGTTAGAGACAACAAACCGAACGTCCGGCGCGCGAAAATCGTTTTCAACAAAAAGACGTAATAGATTAAATTGCAAATCCTGCATCCTGTCGCCAGTACGTTTTAAAACGTATCTTTGACACGGAATAATTTGCCAACTAAAGTCAGAGGCGAACGGAAAGATCGCCCTAGGCGATATATGTATATTATATAGACGAAAATACACATAATATTACAGAAAAACACACCAGCAATCGCACGAATCACTGGCCATTATTTCTAACCTCGCCAAAGACTGAGCAGCGTACCTATTCAGCAATATTGAGCGAGTTTCCAAAATTCGAGTACCTACAGAATTAGTTTAGAGGTTTTTCGAAAGTTCTATAGATATTTCGGGCGTCATCGGACCGCGGTCTAAGACGTTGAAAACGATAGACGAAATGAAAATCTCTCTCTCTCTCTCGAGAATAATGAGAAGAACGTCATCTAATTAGGGACTATGTGGGATATAATCACACTGCAGTCGGGAGAAAAAAAAACCGATTACGATATTATTAATAACATATAAAAACAACACTAGAGTCAACAAAAACTGAACGTCCGGCGCGCGAAAATCGTTTTCGACAAAAAGACGTAATAGATTGAATCGCAAATCCTGTCACGAAATAATTTCAGAAAGAAATCTCCCCGAGCGCAGTAGTATGGCAACTATAGAGTCAGAGGCGAACGGAAAGATCGCCCTAGGCGATATATATTATATAGATGAAAATACATAATATTATGTATTCGTAACGCGCCGAGGACTGAGCGGTGTTTTTTTTTCGAAAATCTCAGACGTCGAAAACGATAGGAGAAACGAGAAAAACAATCTTTCTCGAAAATAAAACAACGCGAATACCATCTAATAAGGGACCGTAATAACACCGCAGTCGAGAGCAAAATAAAACCGATTACGATATTATTAATAACATAATATGATAATATTATAATACAACTCCAGAGGCAACAAAAACTGAACGTCCGGCGCGCGAAAATCGTTTTCGACAAAAAGACGTAATAGATTGAATCGCAAATCCTGTCACGAAATAATTTCAGAAAGGAATCACTCCGAGCGCAGTAGTATGGCAACTATAGAGTCAGAGGCGAACGGAAAGATCGCCCTAGGCGATATATATTATATAGATGAAAATACATAATATTATGTATTCGTAACGCGCCGAGGACTGAGCGGTGTTTTTTTTTCGAAAATCTCAGACGTCGAAAACGATAGGAGAGAGAAATGAGAAGAAAAAAAATCTCTCTCGAAAATAAAACAACGCGAATACCATCTAATTAGGGACCGTAATAACAGAGAGAGCAAAAAAAAAAAACCGATAACGATATTATTATTATTTTTTTATACTCACGTGAGACCGTCGTCGGGGGGGAGGACGCGCGGTGACGACAGAGTTTCGTCGGCGGCGGCGGTGACGGACAGACCGGTGACGGAGAGGAGACCGGCGACGACGGACGCGGCGTACGAGACTGCTGCGGCGGCCGCGGTGACGGCGGTGAGCGTGTCGCGCGCGCGTCGGCGTGCTCGCGTGTGCGTGCGCGTGTGTCGGCGGCGGCGGCGGCGGCGGGCGCTCGCGGAGGACCCGGACGACTGCGACGATATCGTTCTTATCGGCGGGGGCTCTCTCTCTCGGGCGGACGGACGGACGGACGGGCCTAATAAACGCGGTCCGGCGTCGGCGGAGGAGAGAGAGAGTAAATCGGTTTTTAATATTGAACGTCCTTTCCGGTTTCGGCTGACGACGGACACGGGGCGCGCGCAGGCGCGTTATAATAAGGTATATCATCGGGCGCGCCGTGAAACGAGGACTCATGGGCCCCTCGAGGATACTACACCCCCTTGTGCGCGCGCGCGCGCGCTCACTACCCTCGGAGAAGGATCGGCCCACAACCATTTTCGCGTCGAGCGCACGCCCCCCCCCCCCCGCGGCCGAACGCCGCGCGAAATAATTGATTTCCCCCGGGCTAGGGGAAGCGGGGGGCGTGTCGAGGGAAGGACTACGCGCGCGCACATCCACCCCCGCCGAGTATACACACACACACATATATAAGTATAACGTTCCAACCCCCGCCCCGCGCCGTCGTTTATATCCGCCGCGGCGGCGGCGGCGGCGGCGGCAAACTAATAGCAACGATATTAAGGATTTAACGGCGTGAATAATGGTTGTCGTTCAGATTGTTTTCATGAGTATTTCATTTGCCCTCCGCACACCCTCTCGTCTCGACGCCGCCGCTCGTTTCTCCAATAATAATATATACGCATATATGTATTTATATAGGATACACACTCACCCCCCCCCCCCACTCCATATTCCATAAGTGTATATTATTATTGCACACATGGGGTACGGCTGCGCGCGCGAGCGAAGAAATATTGTGCCGCTGCCCGTCTACCTATTTACGTACGTACGCGTATATATATATAACGCCCCTCTAGTGCGTTTTGAATAAGCGAAAACATTGAACACGTCTATTACATTATTACGGGTAAAGGCGGCCCGCCGGCCGCGGCGGCGGCGTCGTCGTCGTTTATAGCGCGTAACGGCGAGACAAAAAGTTCACTGTTTAATAAAGCTTATATACTTACATTTCGCGCCCGACGACGAGCCGTTAATCGCGAGATCATTATTTTCGCGCTCCCACCTGCGAGCGGCGACTACATATACACGGTAACACGCACGCATAAATATGTAAAACGCACGGCCTTCCGAATGATGTCGATCATTTGATCATTTTCGCAGGAATTTTAACGACCCCTACGAATACAATTTGCGCACGATATTACGATGTATATTACGTATTACTCGCCAATGTTGTTTCTCCCGACACACTCGGTTTTTCCCTAAAGCTATTGTATAGTATTGTTTCAACGATTAATAAATCGTACGTTTTTTTTTTTTTTTTTTTCCATATTATTAATTTAAAAACATAATATCATATTGTTTACGATGGATTATATAGTCGGTTTTATGCATAAAAAACGCTGTGCTTTTCAGCACTATATTATAAAAAAAAAAACACAACGCTTTGTTTAAGTTAAGTTTGTCGATAATATCTGTTAAGACTGTACTCGATATGACAGTATGAATAATACCAGTCGCTTGTGACCAACACAAATCATCGACTGAATTAGAGTTTTCTTATCGCGCCCAAAATGACTCATACTTATATTTTATACTTGCGCTTATTTTGCCGTGACGATATTGCCATGACTAATTTACGTGCCACCCCGCCCAGGTTGCTTCGACGAAGTCGATTGATACGCCTAGACAAAAAAATAAATGCCATTAAAACAACATAACAATTAACTGCACATATTTTACGATGACTGCGACAACGAACGGCGCTTACCTCTGACGCGTATCATCATCGTGCAGTCGATCGATTTGTGGAATAAATACGAAGACTTGAGTATTCGATGCATATTACCAAAATGTCCACAAGCCAACTGATAAACTGACAATCATCACACGGGTCTATTTACTAACGAATTTACAGTTGATTGGGCTGCTCATAATCGAGGACCAGCTCACTCCGGAATTCACTGACCACCGAGTGAACAGGAAAATACAAAAATATATTAGATATTGTTAACTCACGATATGGCACAAAACAATATATTATCTATTATAATAATTAGGATGTCGATAAAAACCCGATAGAGAATCAACACCTAAATAATATAGCATGATTAGTTAAAAGAATAATGTTTTTCATTGTAGGTACTAGAATGAATATTTTATATTCAGAGGAGAATAAATAAATAATAAATTATGTATAATTTTATCGCGCGTATGGAAAAAAAAAAGAATAAACTAACGGTATATATATGCATTTTTTTTTTTGCTAGCTTATAATTGTGTGTAAGAGATTTATATTCAGAAAAATACTAATTTTATATGAGGGCCAAAGCTGAACCAAAATATGTTTCTGTAAGTTTTAATGGTCAAAATATCATCTTATTGGGAAAAAAAAAACAATTTTAATCACCTTGGACATAATAATATTGTGGTAAGACATACGTACAAGTGTAACTTGTAACCATATTTTTCAAATGGCAAATTATTATTATAATCGAGTCTATTTATTAAATTACAATCGGACCGAATAAAGTTTGAGGGATAATCCCCGAAATCTCCTTCAAATACCAATTCGTTTTATGTAATAATAATACATAAACCTCGATATTGTGTTTTTATATATTTGGATCCTCCAGGAGTAGGAACAAATAATTTCACCTTTAATTCAAATTAATACAATACAATCAACACGAATGCTATTTTGTTCAAATAAGTACCACAATATATTATTGTAAACTCGAATTGAAATGTTTATAATAATAATTATTACTATAAACGAATATAGTGAAATATCACGATTTAGTTTTAAACATATTTTAACCTATGAATAGATTCGTATCGCCATTTGATCAAATAGATTTTAAATTTAAATTATTCTATTGTTGTCGAAATAATAATAAAATTGTATTCTGCGTTTACTATATTTATAGCTGGAAAACAGAGTGGGGTCCTTCTATATTTTTTTCTAGCCCTTCTCGTACCAAACCGACTATTTAGTTAGGTCCTACCAAATTTTTCGTATTCGTTGCCGAATAGGCTTGTTACCGTTTACACGCATGCATGTCTATGTCCGGGTGAATAATTTTATAAACCATTTATTTTTTGGATAATTTTTCAAGTTAAAAACTGTTTAAAAACAAACTTGATAAAAGTTACAGCTTTTAAACGAGCTCAACACTTAATATTACACATTTTAAAAGTTTAAAAATTACCATCTACATTTTTTCCGTTAAAATTTAATTATTTTTTTATTTTTTTTTTAGTAAATAATCACTCTTTATTAGTTTATAATTTTAACTGTAGTGAATATTTAACGTTTTTTTTTCTTCTCTATTTATATTTTATAAGAACTTATAAATTGCGATTAATAATTGAAATAAAATTAACGAATACATATAACATTCATTGTGGACTGATACAAAACAATTTCAATATATTTTTAAATTTTAAAAGTAAGTTTGTCTGTTGATTTATTGAGAGAAAAAAAACCGTCATCCAAGTACGATCGTGTTAATATCGAATATTTTACTTTGGTTATTCATCGTTACGTTTAAAAGGCCAATTAACGTCCATCAAAAAAAAAATCATCAGAACAGTAGAATGTTTTGTTTATATTATTTATTCCCGAGGGACTTGGATAGAGATTTTATTTTCAATTTTTTTCAATAGTGTTAAATATTACAATTATTATGTATGCATAATGTATATAAATACGAGTATAATATTGTGTTCGATATTCACTTTAAATTGCATTTAATATGTAATACAAACACGTATGTATACACAATCATTACATTTAGATAATAGAATATTGTGTTGTGTATTGAAATCATTTACTTTATCGCGTTGGATCCAATTTATTGCGAGTCGAAACTATTAAAATGATGATTAAAATGTTATCTGCATCGTGTGAAAATTTATTTTGTAATAATAAACATTCACATAGAGGAATGCTTGAGATTATTTCATGAATTATTATTAATTATTATGTATTATGCGCGCGGTCGTCACATTATTATAATAACTATAGCGTGTAGGAGTTATGTTATATCGCATGGATTAGATAAAGAGACTATTAAAATGTAAAATTGTGATTCGTTTTTCATATCAACTGCATGTCGTTCGATCGAAGTCAGTCACAACAGTAAACAGTAAATATGTTATTTGTTTAATTTTCGATTGCGTCGGATTAATTTGTGTCGGCCAACAAAACCAACGCGCGGCACGCGCGTTTATTGTGATTCTAACACTAATTATCGATTATTATTGACTATTATAGTAGTAATGACGGTGCTAATACACGTTAAACATCGAGTCGAGTGTCAAATACTCGACACAACGTTGAAATCGTGTACGATATAGTTTTCACGTACTAGTTTGTCCGTGTGGCGAACGCAATAATATAGCGAGTGGTCCTATTGACACGCGCGTGTCCCTTAAAATACGTTTTTTCCAAATATTCCTTTTCAAATTATTGCATTTCTCAAAGATCTTTGAGACATTGTGAAATTTTTCAATATTTTCGGAATACTTGCGCGCGTTCGATCTAAAAACAACAAACATTTTGTAATCTCACAAACAGGTCGAGTTTTCCAAAAAACATTTCGAATCGATTCGAATACAATTCTCTGAAAATCACCCATATTCCGTATCGGGCCCGTGCGCAAGGGGTGGGGGGGCTCAAACCCCTCTCGTCGCCGAAAAAATATAGATCACGTTTTTTATCAAATATTTTATAATCTTATTTGTAATAAACGATAATAGCACACCACTATTATTGTGTTATCTACGAGCTATGAGTACGAAACTTGGATAGAGTAGTTTTGTTTCGTGGTGTACCTTAGAAAGGATTTTTCAAAACTCCCACCCCTAAGGGGGTTTAAAGGGCGTAAAAAAGGGGCGAAACTAGAAAAATTCGCCCGGCCTGAACCGGCGGAGCTTTGAGTATGAAATTCAGATTTAGTTTGTGAAACTAGAATCTTGACTAACCTAACCTAACGGATGTAAAATATGATTGTATTTCCAAAACACGATGATGGCAGACGGGACGGCAGGACGGCAGGACCCCGGAGTGTAGAACACGGCAAACAACACGGGGTCCCTCGTCGCAGATAAAAAAAAAAAAAAAAACAAATCGTAATAAATATTACGCGCTCGCGCGCGCGCGCCACGGTGGCGTGACGACGACAGTGTTAAATAATAACGTTTTTTTTTTTTTTTTCTAATGACAATAGTGATAACAATAACGACGTTTCGTCGCAATTATTATTGTTTGCCATACGGGGAGGGGAGGGGGGGGCGGAAAAAAGACGACGCGCGGTCATCGTCGTTATCGCCGCGCTCGGATTTAATCCCGCCGCCGCCGCCGCCGCGGCCGTTTCGCTCGCAGTTTAAAACTGTACAATTATGACGGCACCGGCGGATCGTTCCCTCAGGATTTTTTTTTTTTTTTTTTATTATTATTATTTCGCACTACTACGGCACGCAGCAGCCAATTACGACGCGGGTTAATGATCCATCATCGCGGGCGGAAAACATTGTGAGCGCCGCCGCCGCCGCCCTCCTGCCCCGGTCGTTTATCTATTATATTATACGCGCGCGCGCGCGCGAGATATATAATTTTAATATTCATAAGGTGTGTGCGAGCGAGCGAGCGAGCGGTCCTGGCGAATCCCTCCGGGACAATGATAGAGGAGAGCGGCGGCGGCGCTTTTGGCAATTCACTTGTTTCGGTTTACGGGGCGGCTTTATGTAGTGCGCGCTTGTAATAAACACCCTCACGGCATAAGGCGCGCGCGCGCGCGCGCGTATTATAAAAGGGGACCATCAATAATGCGATTTTAACAACTATATAATATATATATACACACAGCGAGCTGCAGCCAAATAAAGGGCGTTAAATTGTATTTTATATACATGTACACGTTATGTACATACACGTATATATACATGTATAAAGTATGTGTATATACGCGGTAGCAGATCGTTGTGCTATTTAATGTGCGATACGGGATTTCAGGTATTAAACTAGTGTTGTTTATCCCCGCTTAGAACCGTTTATACTCGTGTCCGAAAACGCGCGCGCCCGTGACACGTAATATTATAATATTATTATTATGCAATTCCGTACGTACGTACAAATCGCGTGCATTATGAACGGCTGCTGTTGCGTATCTCTCGTAACGAGACGTGCCCCGGCGATATCGCCCACGGCGAGCGTATAAAAAATACGACAAAAAATATGGAAAAGAAAGAAAAAAAAAACGGCGGCGGCGGCGGCGCTCGTGTGTAATAAACGCGGATAATATTACGGCCATAGAGCTGCTGGTACGTTTTTATGAACGAAAAAAAAAAAAAGACATATTATTATTATTATTATTACGAATGACAGGTAGGCTGCGGGCGAGACGAGGTCGTTTTGTCGTAATCATTACCGCGGTAATGTAGTAAATGATTTTAAAATAAACTCGATGCGATCGATTTACGCGTTATTACGTCGTATTACAATAATTATCATTACTATTTTACATCGTCACCACCGTGCTTTGAGCTGTTCGTCGCGAAAAAATAGAGAAATTACTACTATTTCACGTCGCTTTTACTATTTCATTTCATTATCGTATCGATAAAATATGTATATCGCGTAATATTCTTTGTCAGATTAAAAATCAATCGTTTCGATGATATTCTGGTACAGTAATTTGTACAAAAAGACCTTTGTTTACTAAATTGAATACTAGGAAATATATTCACTGTAGTTGCAAAATAATAAACAATTAAAATGTTTAAATTTTAAACTATTCATTCGTCATTTTATCTGTTTTTATTTAAAAAAAAAAATGTTAGCAAGTACATTTCATAGGAACAGACTTAATAAGTCCTTTAAACTTTATACGGGCAAATAATTTAAGGCAGGTGTTTTTGGTGGAAATACGTTTCTATAGTTAAAGAATATTATATATACTACTCATCGAAAAAGTATAATTCAGTAATCGTATGAATACAATATAACGGCAAATGCTCAGTAATAATAATATTGGTCCGCTATGAATAAATTTTGAATTTCTCAACCTTTTTTGTCAAGTATAACGACGAAAAACCTTATCGAAAGACCCGAGGAAACAATCGGAAAGTTAAACGAATGCTATTTAGAGAAAAAAGTCGTTTAAAACACGAATGCAGGATTAGTCGGTTATATATTTAATTCGCCTGTTAGAGTAAAACTTGATTCTTGGACCTGTGATATTCACACAAACATATTTTCGGGTATATTTTAGATTGTACAATTCGGATGAAATCTATTTTGGAATAATACCAACCGCGCACTGTTTTTTTCACAATAACGTTCATCGATATTGCAACGCATCGAAACGGTAATGATATGATAACCGCGCGGACGATATTCTTTATAATAATTATTATACGACGACGTATATAATATAAGTCGATTAGCGGGCGAGCAGATGTATACCGTAAAATGGCGATGTAGAGGAGAAACGACGAAGCGTTTATTCGCGATTGTTATTCCCGTAACGAGTTAATTGGCAAACCGTATTTTGAACATTTTATTAAAGCGAAAATAATCGTCGCAGGCTGGTGTTACACAAACGTTTATATTGGGGTTGATTTCGACGACATATACGTATATAACCGAAGCAATAAATATCGGGGAAACAACAATGCGCGCGCGTATATATATACACGTACGGCTTCTCCCTATTGTCGTGATTGACCAATGGCCAGTAATTTGGCAGGCCAATATCTAGTGAAATCCAATTTAGTTGACAAACGATGGGGTAAACCGCATATTGTGTGTAGAACAATTACTAGGAAATTTTCATTAATTCGGACAAAACGTCGTGCGCGTAATCTTTTTAGACATATTGGACATAAAAGTGAGATGTTGCGCATTGATAGGTTTAATGGTTATACATTATCTGAACCGGCGGCGGCGAGGCTTTCGCATGTTAAAAGTTGTAAACGAACGGCACACATGAAAAAGGGAATTTAATTAACCAATATTTACGATTTCGTCCGTTTATTGTACATATATCGTCGTCGTCGGGCCGAGAGATTTATTTCGCATTTTACGCGGCGTTTATATTCGCCGATCGCGTGCGTTTAAAAATCTGTTTTCACCACGAGGTTGTAAAATATAAAGTCAATAATCAATAACGAGTGTCAAAAAATAAAACGTTGATAATTTCATATTGCCCTATTATGTGTACTATTTCGCGTTTTAAAAGACTTTGTGCATCTATCGAATCAAAATTTTACATGCGATTTACTGGTAAAAATCAATCGACAGCGAAATGCGTGAATTAAAGCCGTTGATATATTACCAATTACCGTATGTGATTATAACCTTTCTGATTATTTTTTTAATAATGTTATCGTTCTTATAAATTATAACGTAATATTGTTTTAATGATTTTACTCTCGTATCTTACAAGTTCAACTATAATAATTAATAATCAAATATATACGAGTATATACCGTTTAGTCAGCTAAATAATACTCGAACAGACTATTAGGTACACTTTTGGACGAGCATTAATGATTTATTCTCGATGACTACTTATATTGCTCGTATCTGTATAAAATAATTATAATAATAACGTGTTCCTATTATTCGTGTAAATTAACAGAAACAATTTGCCTGTCGAATTTTCATTCAGAAATTTAGGCAATTATATATTGTATGACTTATAGAATCGGCGTACGTTATTGTAACGCTCGTTAAATATAAATAAAATATTAATAATAACGTCACACTTGCCTAGTTGAATTGGGTGAATGAGATTATGATATAATTGTATTGAACTATTATCGTAATCGTATGTTCGAATTGAAATAAATCTCAGGAAAAACCGGATATTCGCTCGAGCAGATGCCTAATTATTAACGACAACAATAACGATAGTATTATTAAATATATAAAATAATCCGTCAAAACTATAAAATATATAAAAATAAAATAAATAGGAATAAAGAGCGGAAAAAATCGTTTCGAATAGAATTCATCGTCGGGTGTAGGCGATCATCTGGACGTAGAATGTCTGAACGAGAACGAGAATTATTTTTACATTAGAGGAATAAAAATGTAGTGAATAACTTACACGCGCGTATAAAATGTACAATTTCAATTACGAAAATACGAATATCCGAAAGCACGATATTGTATATGACGCAGTCGACGGGCTTTCACGTGTTAGTTACACGTATTACTTCCATTTACTTTGTGATACGCCTATTAATTTAAGGCTATAATTCACCTACGGCGCGATTAAATCTATAATTTATTTTTAAATAAGGTTAAATAAGGGGCCAAATCGAAAATCTCAATTACAGTTGGTTTTTTTTTTTTTTATGGCCAGCTTTTATCTAGTTTAACGGCTCTAATCTATCGATTATTGTTTTTTTTTTTGTATAATAATTCATTAACATTATAGATAACTATCGAAATTATCTAACCCGCGTGAATTCAACTTATGTAATAATTGGATTTTGTTTGTTTTTTTTCCCCGGACCATTTGCTATCGGTAAAATTACAACTGCGCAACAAAGACCGAAAAGTAACTGGATTCATATTATTATTTTGTAGACACCAACATTCATAATATAAATTATTTATTCGCTTATCGGCGGGGCGGCCTTATATATTACGTATATTATAATAAGACGCGCGTCTGTTCGAATGGACTATTGGACGTGTCAATCAGAAACCAAGGTTTAAACGCAGTACGGAAATATCAACTGTAATAATATACCTTGTGCATAACGACGAAACATTATGCGGCGAGTTGATTCATTTCGCGTTAAATATATTTGAAAAAAAAAAATCCTAGTCATATTATACGCGTGATTGATAAAATATGTAAATTCGTTATTTTAATAACGTTATTACACTGTGCGTTTTAAAAGTACATCGACTTTGTTCGAAAGTCATATCTTCCATCGCCTGCACATCTAATATAGTAATAAAATCATATTTATTGTGTCGGCGCGCATAAAACAAATGTTTCGCACAGTCGAATCGTTATTCAAACGTAATATTTATTTATATTTTATTTATTCTCATAATTTTTAAACGTTCAAAATCGAATCGTCTAATGTAATAATCGTATGTATACCGTCTTTTAACGATTTAAATATCCGTCGGACGAATTAGAGAGAGAGAGAGCCGAGGGTTGAACTATTCGGTAAAATAAAAATTACAATAATAAGCTAAGTCTTTGTATTAATGTAATTATTTGTCATTTGTATTGTATTTTTAAGTGTTAATATTTGTTTTAATTTTGTCAATATTAAATAATTAAAATGTAAATACTGTACTTGAGCCTAACGGCGTTTATACTAATTAATAAATAAATTAATAAATAAATAAATAATAATACCTAACGGTAATCATAAAACGAATAAATAAACTATATATACAATGACTAAAGACGAACGCGTTCCGTAAAGCGCGTTACTATACTTGCAATGCTGGTTATATATTTTTCCATCCATCCAACTTGTAAGATAAATTAGATATTTATAATTTATAATATTTGATTTAATAATATTATTATGTGATGATGATGTACTGTAAATATGGCGTCATAAATCAAACTGTATAGACCGAATATTATATAATGTTCACAGTTAATTTATTCAAAGACGGAATCGATCGAGTGCAGGATATCCAACACTCCCCGTCGCACGTCGTATGATCGAGAAGAAGAAAAAATGTGTATATGAAATCATTAAGTACTCGGAAAAAAATAACGAGATTCGCATTCAATATTAATCTTATTGTGTCGATCGATTTAAAACTGTTATTAAATAACAAACAAATTTGATAGTTATATTTTGGTGAATCGCTACTCGATATGACCAGATCTTTACTCGCAATACTAGTAAAATAACGATCGAAAACACATCGTATCGGTTGGGTCCGTACGAATCGAAACTCGACAGACGGGTACCGATTGCTATTAGAGCGAATAGTTTAAATATTGTGTTTTAAATACGTATTTTAAAAGAATTAATCGATCCACGTGTGGAAAACATAAATAATGAAACGACTTTTTAAATCGACGAGTTTCGCGCGGCGAAAGTAGTTTTTTTTCGACGCGGAAGAACAAAGAAAAACTAGAGAATCGAGTAATAATTCATTAGTCATCAATCGTTCGAGATTAACAAAAGAAATGTCAGACGGTTACGGACTAGATTAGATTTTAAGTACTTATCCGGTTAGTTAATTTATTTAAAACATAACACGTGGTATAATGATTTTGAAATTAATGTCTAAACGTAATATTTTCATTCGAACAGAAGATAAATAATATTGTTGCAAATTAAACGCAACGCGAGATTATATTATAACTATAATAACTACAGTTAAAATGAACAAAAAAAAAAAAACAGCTCAACAATATCCAATTAAAAAAGTTTTCTTTAAAAGCGTTGGACGGTCTTAATAATTATTATCAGCTATCGCTTAATACGATTTTATTCGATTCACTTAACGCCGCCGTAATAAACCGGAACTTTGTTTTTTAAACGCAACGAGTTTTTCTATTTAAAAGTATCCACCAATAATTAATTATTCTACTCCAGAAAGCAAAGGCTCGTTTACCGGTCGGGGGTTTTTTTTTTTTTTACTACACTTTTTGTTTTACTATTATAGCTTGTAAATTATTTTTGGTTACTCTGCTGTTCGCGACTTTCAACGAAATCGGTAATAATATTATATTTTAATACGACTATTATTTTTCACGCTCGATTAGATTTTACAACTATGAGTTTAAAATGTTTCGATGAAATCATAAGAGCGAGTCATAAAATCAAAACATTTATTAGTCCTCTATAAACACTATGTCCAATAAGGCATTTACTACGTGTTTAAAATTTCAATTTTAATACGGTTTTAGAGTATTTTCGTAAATTATTACACGTCGGTAACATGTCGAGTTAACTACTGGGATTATATTATTTTTAACACGTCGGATTTCAGCCCTTTCGGATAGGTTCGCGTACGACGTTTTAAGTATAAATTCGACGATTTTCAAAGTTTTTACGAGGCAATTGAAATAAAATATCGTACCAAGTCTGGCGACTCGCGCTCCGTTTTAAGACGGTCGTTTTTTTTATCATCGTTGACGTTTATTTAAAAATCATAATAAATCGACTGTTATCAGCGGACGTATACGAGTGACGAGTGTATATGACGTCGAATCGTTTTTAAAATTTAATCGTCGAATATTTCCATAATATTTTCGTATATTTGTTTAGTTTTTTTTTTTAATACACGACGAATAATAATGATTCGAATCGTTTTATTATTTCAGTATAGACTTTTATAATCATACTTTTAAGTATTATTTTAATTTGTAAAATTGCAATTGGAAGTATTAAACATCGAATAAAACGGGTACTACAATATTTTATAGCGTATTATTTTATGTATCCCATAAAAACACGTTTACTACATGTATATCGTACGCCAATAAAAATAATACAGTTGTTTAATTTTTAATATTTTATTCGAGAACTGCTTCTAAAAATATACGTTTCTCCGTACCTTTAACAAAAGCAACAAATTATTACTCGCGCTGAAAAAATATCAAATCAAGCCGCGTAAAATGAACACGTAATTTCGCTAGTTGTGAGTATACTGCCGAGTTATTCTGCTTATTCGTGCAGATTAAAATAAAACGATTATTTTTCACAAACTAAACGAATAGAGTATTTATTTTTATTTTTGTTCGTTTATTAAATTTTAACAATTTTAAAACTCATATTATTGTCTGAATACATATTATAGGCGTACTAGAGGTTCGGAATTTTGATTTCGTACATTTTAATTTACAGTGATTTCAACACCGATTTTCCGATTTTATATAATAAATACACGATGTTTTTATTATTTTGAAATCGTCACGAACGCAATCGAAAGTTTCCAAAATCAAATCGGCCGACGACGACGACGTCGTTAACATTTCAATTACATCTCGAAATTATATATGAAAAAAAAGAAAAGAAAAGAGAAGACTCAGAGTGCGTTTTCAGAGTACTTACTTCTAATAAAAAAAAAAAAAAACCGTTTTCCTCTAACAAACGATAAATTCCGAGTAGATAAAATTGATGGCTTTTGGCTGCACGCGCTTACGCTGCACGGTATGTAAAAAACCATTATTGTTGTATAATAATATAGTGTTGACTAAACGCCAATTCCGTTTTATCACAAACTATTATGCCAATAATTATTAAACTATATTATGTATTCGTGCGCGCGCGCGCGTGTATAAACACTGAGGAATAATAATGTATTAATCCAATGTTACGAGAAGAGATAATTGGGTCTCATCGTTATCTCCCTCTATTACGTATTGATTCGTTAAATATGTATAAGGGTTGTACGATAATAAATCATAAAATAATGAAAATCGCAAATTGTTCTCTCTATCATAATATTTACACCCCTCGCGCGTATATACAGATACTATAGCGTATTATACATCCCCGCGACTCGGCGACCGGCGTGTATAATCGATGGGCGTGGTAATCTCCGTTTTAATAGTATTATATGCGGAGGGCTTAAATAATACGATTACTGCGAAATGACTTTTGGAAAATACACGGATTTATTCGGCGATAATATAATACAAGCGCGATCGCGTTATAATATTGATTTATTGTTATTTTATGTAATACGAACGATTTGTAAATCGAGACCGTGTAATCGTCGGAGGAGGAGGACTCTGCCGAAAACAATTTCAACGTTAATGACTCTATCATTCGAATAAACTGCAGATCTATATTATTATATAAAGGATTATTACCTACACGAATTTGGTCCTTTACACCAAATATTACTCGTTTTCGTCCTGGACGACGGGGTTTTCGCGAAAATAAAGAATTCAAAGAAATCCTCTGCTCGAAACCGACGACGCCGACGAAAAGAGGTGAGAAATGGATTGACGAAGAGAAATTCCGTTCGATTTCGAGCTGGTAAAGCGACGACCGCCGCCTCACGTTGATATTCGAATACATAAAACAGAGAGTCTCGACCTCCGGAGAAACTCCGTCGTGTCGTGACGTACAGGTCACGAAAATCGATTCGCGCTACCGAAAGGGGGGGGGGTGTGTGTGGGTGGGGGGGGGACAGATTGAACGGAATAAAATACAAATAGACCTACGCATAACTCTTCGTTTCGAAGAGCGAGAACGCGTTTGCACCGCCGCCGCCGCGACGTATAAATTACATTGTTGTTTTTTTTTTTCATTATTAAGTTTTCGTCGTTTTCACCCACGCGCGATACCAAAAACCATATCGACGCGACGAGTATAGACGATAATAGTATATTAAATCGTACTTACCTGTTGTTGTCGACTTTTTTTTACGCATACCTCGTGCGGCGTTGCTTTTTTTTCCCGTTTTGCTTTTTCGATCCAGTTCACGTGACGATTATATCTAATTGCATTGGAACAACGTTGCGCCTATTGGTACAGAACAAAACACTAACGCGCTGGACTTGGGAACGACAGATTAAAACACACGCTCGCGTCGAGATCCAAAGTCGTATTTTACAGCCTCGACACGACTTTCTTACGATTTGAAGAACGACGGCGACAACGATTTCGATTTCAGAATCGAATTTATTTGAAAATATAAAAACGAATTTTAGAACTGAAAATAGATTCGCTAAAACCGCGCGTGCGTTCCGTTTCCGTCGACCTTATCGAACGTTAAAATATTGTTATTGTTATTGGCATTGGTTGCATCGATGCATTATTATGATAATTATATTATTGTTATTATTATTTGTAATCGGTGAATCGCGATATGAGATGACATTGGTCATCGTTCCATATCGCGAATCTATGACGTGATCGACGAAACGAACCACGTTTTTCGTCGAACAAAAAATAAATTCGCTATTCGCCGTGAAAATATCTTTGTCGTTTTATTATAATTTATTATAGGTCCACTAAATATATCGAAGCCACGGACATATTTATATTAAAAATATACGTAAGTACATGGAAATATCTATCGTACAATAATTAATGTACGGTCAGCTAGTATATAATACGTTGTTATTGGTCAACCGTTGATTTTATCGACGACGCCGTGACATTTCGCACCGAGTGATCGCGTCACGGGTGCATGTAGACGTACGATGTAAAGATATTATGATGAAAAACGTGAGGTGGTTCGATCAAATACATATCGAAACGATATGGTAAATAAATAATAATTGCGTTTCACAATAATAGGGTGTATAAAAAAAAAAAAAAATGTGGTTTTTTGTTGTTGTTGCAGTTTTCAATACGAAAAGGATCTACGGTTCGATTATACGGTAATCTGTGCACCGTGAAAACCACTATGCAGCTATTTTAATTTTACGATATTTATAGGAATATTATCACATATACGTAATATTCCATCGTTGTATCGTTTCTCACTTAATAAATAACGAATTAAAAACTATTCTTCCGAGAGACAAACTTACTATAAAATATATAATGCGACGACGACGTAGTTAATGTTACGAGTAAATACATAACGGAAATAATAAAAAATTGTATTTATTTTTTTGTGTACGTCGACGAAAAATTGTTGAAATTAAACGTGGAAAATATTTTCGCTCTCGACGACGAAACAATATTATAGATTTAATTTACCGTCTGAAATTCGTGACGGCAAAGTCACGATCGAAACAATCACAACACAACACGTTCACAATATCTGTCCTTGACTGAGTTATATTATTTTTTTGTTTACTCGCGTCGTGTAGACTCATATAGTGACGATCGCACTATGAGGAGTGTGCGTTTGGAAAATAGAATCGATTGCAAAAAATTAATTTTCCGTTCGAAAACTTTCAAAACGATTATTACAATGCAAATTGGTTATTGTCGCGAACACACACAAAACGCAATGAAATCCAATGCCATTTCCATCGGTTATAAATGCTCATAACTAGGGCTGGGATTTCGATGCACTTTGCATTGTTTTCCAAAGCTTACTGTGCAATGCTCGTCTTGTCACAAATTCGTTTTATGTACATTTGAATGAGAATAAGAAAGTCTATTTTGCATTTTTTAGTTTTTAGGTCATTTTCTTAATTTTTTAGGGCATTTTAGAGTTTTTGGAGCATTTTTTTGAGTTTTTTTAAACTAAGTGTATGAATTTGAAATTTTTTTTTAAGATTTTTACAAATATTTTTTTTCAGATTGAACAAAGTCCACGTCAGATTAAGTCTATCTAGCTTTGTATACAACTTTTTTTTAGATTTATACTAAAACTATGTATTTACAGTTATAATATAGTGTAATAGATTTTTATAATGATTTTTTTAAAACTTTTTATTGTAATTTATACTAAAATTATTAAAAAAAAAAAATTTTTAGATAATAAAAGCATTTTTTCAGGGCATTTTTCGTGGTTTTTTAGGGCATTATTTAGAGTTTTAAGGTCATAAAAGCATTTTTTTTTAGGACATTTTTCGGGGTTTTTTAGGGCATTCAATTCCCAGCCCTACTCATAACGCATTGTGAGCACTTAATGGGTTATGTTATAACCCGTCGATGTATAATATTACAACGAGTAGAAAGTATGCACACCGCGAACAATACTTCTGCGATACAAATATTATACCGTGATGTTTGTCATTGAGATACTTACGCGTAAGTATGCGACGAGAGGACGCGCGTGATTATTTGAAAATATCTATTGAAAACGACGACGAGTGGTACAGATGAGTTGGGAGGCGGCGGCGATTTTCCAGTTACTGCGAGAATTTATTATCACCGTCGTCGTCGTCGTATTATGGTGTGTACGGCGAAAGGCCGCCGAAGAAAAAGACATTCTGATTTGCCCCTCTCTCACTCTCACTCTCTCTCTCTCTCTGGGGAATACGGCTTTTCCCTGGTGGCACGAACAAATCCGAGCGCTCGTCCAGTCGTAAACAAACGATAAAAAAACAATCTCCAATTTGTGTCGCGCGGCGTATAAATACGTAAATAATGTACAACGTTAACTCGGCGTTAAAAGAAAAATTTAAAACGAGTTAGAGAGAAGTAATCAAGCGCCGCGTACACGTACGCGTGTTAATGGGGCGGGTACGATTGCAGTTAGTCGTAGTCGGCTCGATTTTAGTATTCCCATTGGTTTTTTTTTTTTTTTTTTTTAAATATACAGTGAAAACTCTTTATAACGAATCTTAAGGGACCAAGATATTTCTTTCGTTATAGAGAGTTTTCGTAATAGAGAGGGTTTAAAAAAATAAAATTTTAATTATTTATGTATAAATGTACCTATGTAATATTATATATCAAACACATCGTTATTTTTACGATAATAACGATATAAAAAGTAGATAATGAAAGAATGTAATCGTTTTTGGAAATTTCGGCATTATTACGATAACACGTAAATTGTATTATGAAACATAAAAATCTCTTTTCGTTATTGAGAGTGACAATACGTTATAGAGAATGAATTATTGACTAATGGGTTATATAGCAAACCAACCATTATTATGCAATGTTTACGTTATATAGAGTTTTTCGTTGTAAAGAGTTTCGCTATAAAGAGTTTTCACTGTAATACGATTTACCCATTGACGGCGAGATTACGAATAATTATTGATGTATTTAGAATACGTAAAGTTACTGGAATTTATCGCCGACGACGGGAAAATCGAGCCGACTCGTTGACAGAACAGAGAAAACTCGTCGCGGTAACTCAAATAATGTTATCGAAAAGTCTTGGTAAAATACTGTAATTGATATATTATAAATATCTAAAATAACAACTATATCGTACGTTAAACACAGGTTTAAACCGACCGCGTTTTATCTCCATAACCAAATTATACGTCAAACTTAAAATAAAATAAACTCGTATTTAAATTAAATAATAATCGCTATCGGTAGTCGCTATTACGTATACCCGAACACTTAACGTTTAAAACGGGTTAAAAAAAAATAAAAATAATCGTTGTTTCATCGATGGCTTCGAATTCAGGAGATTCGAGCGCCGACAAAGTGGCCGTTTCGGGATTTTTGATTTTTACGGAACAATCGATTGAAAAACAACGCCGCCGCCGCCGCGCCGGTCGAATAAATCCGAAAAGACGTTGGAAAAAAATATTATGTCGTTTAGAAACAACGAAAAAAAAATTATCGGCGGACTCGTTTGACGACAGTAATAGGAAAAATTATAATAGGAAACGCATATCTCGCGATCTCGTATATATACGTATACACAGTGGAACCTCGACGAGTCGAAATTCAAGGGAAATGCAATGTTTTCGACTGGCTAAGGACTAAGGAAGGGTTATCGTATTTTATTATTATTATTTTTTATGTTTCAAAGTTGTATTTGGCGGGAAAAATGTAATTTTCACAGTTTTACGTGAGCTGGCCGATAAACAATGAACTTTTGCGCTCTCTCATTCTCCGTGTCAATTCGACGACAAAGGATTTGACACCGGAAAAACGCCTTTTTTCCAGGTTTTTTTTTTTTTTAGTTTGACCCCGGACACGGAATGTTCGTCCTTTCGACTCGTCGAGGTTCCACTGTATATACCATATTACAATATGTACGCGCGCGATATTAAAAACAAAACGAAAAGATTTTGGGGAAAAGCGTACTACTCCGGGGCGTTCAGCGGCCGTCCGACGCCGCCGCGGTGGCGTTGGGCTTGTCCACGTAGAGTTTCGGCGGCATGGGCACGACGTATTGTCCGGACGGCGAGCGGGCGGTCAGCGTGAGGGCGGGCAGTTGCACGTTGTACGGCGGCAGCGCCGAGCCCGCCTGCGGCTGCTGCACGACCGGCGGTATCAGCGGTATGTTGTTCTGGTACAGGTTGGGGGCCTGCGGCACGAACGCCGGGGGCTGCGGCGCGAACGGCACCTGCGGCGCGTACGGCACCTGGCCCCCGAACGGCAACTGAGCCGCGAACGAGTCCTGGGGCGCGTACTGCGGGGCCTGCGGCGCGTACTGCGGCGACTGGGGCACGACGTACTGCGGCGACTGGGGCACGACGTACTGCGGCGGCGGCGGCGCCTGTTGCACGTACTGCGGCGGCAGGTGCACCACCGGCGGCAACGCGTCGGACACCAGCAGCGGCGGGCCCGCGGCGGCGCCCGAGTTGGTGCCGTACAGCTGATTGTTAACCGCGTCGCCGGCCTGGCCGCCGGCCGTGTGATAGCCGTCGCCGTTGCCGAACTGGCCCTGGTGACCGTCCGCGTTCGTTTTGATCGACGAGTCGTGATATCCTCCGCCGTAAGTCTTGCCGTCTCCGTCCCTGAACCTGCGGGTTCGTAAACACAAACGTCGTGAGTTTTGCGAAAGCGAGGAAAACTAATCGTTAGTGCCCTAGGCCCTAGGGGCACCACGAGCACTTTCTAACGGCACCGCGGTTAAATTTGGTCCGAAAAAGGACACGGCGGAAAAAAAAGTTTGGGAACCGCTGAACTGTATTGGAAAACGTATTCAATACGTTCAACAGTATGTTAATACTCATCTATAGGGCTCGGAAGTTGTAGGAATTGCATATTGTTCTGTACGATCTCAATTTATAGCAGAACTAGCTAGAAATTTGAAGTATACAATTGCGAGTTAATAAATTGAAAATTGAAAATGCATATTTTGCATATTTTACCAATTTTAGCAAAAAAAGTGCATATTTCATTGATTTTATACGCATATTATGCATATTTCATATTTTTCCAAAAAAATTGATTTTTTTCTTTCTTAACCTGTATATGAGTTGGCAGGCAATGATTTTTAAAATTTTATAAATATGCTCCGATGACTTCAACTGACGTTGAAAGATCGTTTTCCAAAATCTTCTATCGAATAATCGTCGTTCAGTTGAAATAGAAAATCTTAAGAAAGTATTGGTGGTTCAATGCAATAACCTAACAGGTACTTATTAGAAAACATGTATTTTTTTCGTAATTAAAATAAATACTTATATATTTTTTAATTTAATTTTCAGCTCGATAAGATGTCAAAATGCCAACCAGTTATAATTTTTTTTTAGTTATTAATAGTTTTTATGTATATTAACAACATCTGATGTATTTTATTTTTGGAATTCAGAATAATTTTTTTGCATATTTAACATTTTTAATGCATATTTTGCAATTTTTTCGTGCATATTCGCATGCATATTTTACCTTTTTTAGCTCCTACAACTTCCGAGCCCTACTCATCTATATATATAAAAATCGATGTACATTTGAATAAATTTTATAGCTCAAGATCCACCGAACCGATTTCGATAAAAATTTCAGGGCATATTAAGATTGATATGTAGATGGTTTCTGTGAAGTTTGTACGCTGTGCGATATGTGGTTCCGGAGTTATGGCCTCTTAAGTGCAAAATATTAATCACACATTGTTATTGTTTTGCCACATGGAGATATATTACGTATATAAACTCTATGCGGTTATGTTTTATTATATTTTGTTTCCGTGGTACGTGCGTCTATGACATTTTCTATTAATTAGTTTGAGATTAAATGAGTTTGTTTTTTATTCAATTTCAATTGTATGGATTTTGGTGTGAACAATGCCACGACAAAAACGACAGAATATAGGCCGATCGTCCAATGCATGATTTGTTCGATCGAGAATTGCGACGAGAACAACAGTATGATATCGATGAATTGCAAACATTTGTCAATTTAAATGTTCCCAAATTAAATGACCATCAAAAAAGTGTGTACGATACCATCACGCAAGCTGAACAAAATGAACAGGCCTTTTTTATGTTCCCATTTTGTAACGACGCTATTTAAGTTTTTTCCAATTTTTTTTTCACAGAGTTGTTCCAAATACCTTTCTGAGCGTCGTCACGACGCCCGATTTTCAAAATTCGACCCCTAAGGGGGTTAAAAAGGGTAAAAATTAAAAAAACTGATAAAATAAAAAGTTATACTGCACACGGGCGAAGCCGGGTTATTCAGCTAGTATATTATAATAATAGTAAAATATGAGAGCGCTTTTTCTACCCGACGATGAACTTTATTCGAAACCCAAAAGTGTTTACTTTTCTATTGTTTTTTACATAATATTTACGAGTATTAACCATTAAATATTAACAAAATTATATTTCGTTTATTTATTTTCTATTTACACAATACTCCACGCGGGCAGGACCTGTTTTTTATTTTTTATTTGTCATTACTCATTATCAAAGTCATTTTATAGTTTTAATAAAATATTATTTTGTAATTACATTTATTTCCATAACAAATCGCACGAATGCCGTTTCGTTCGCGTGTTCGACGAGACTCCCGCGCGTTATTTTATAAGCTATAAATATCACTCGCGCGGTCGCGCTTTTTAAATTAACGATTTAAACCGTAAAATATATTATATTATATTATTTTATTACTTTTTTACCCGACGACGACGTTTCGGCTATATAGCAATGAGTCGGGTAGTTATTTTTGTTTTTTTTTTTCCCCCAGTATTTTACAGTAGCCAATATAGAGTAGTGTTGATTGGGTCGCATAAAACAACAAATACGAACAGTTTAGCGAATTGAAATTTTTCGTTCGTTCGTTTTTTTAGAGGTATTCCCTTTTTATAAAACTGTATAATTATTATTAATTTATTTGTTTACGTAGCCGTATTAATCAGAGTCGGATACGGAACACAGATGGTACTTTAAAGAGGTAATATTTTTAATTATTCACTGAAAGTTTGCAAAAGCTAATTCGTAAAAACGCGAGAGTTTAACGGTCTTAGTATCCCATCTATTTACTGTGTACGTGTTTCATTTAGCCATATCTCATCGCCCCCCTGTTGATTATACTTAATCGTTTTATAAGATTGGTTTCCTCTCTATAATGAAACATTCAAAGTGTATAATATGCAAGTATGTACAAAATCCGCGCGCGCGTGTGTGTGTGTTATGCAATTATTTCGACGAAATATCATCGAGTTGTAACAGTTTTTGGTTTCGAGTACGAAACGCGCGACTCTTTTAGATTTTTAAAAACGCCTACACACTATTCCGATTCGATCCGATTTAAACGATAATCCGACTAGAGACGATACGTGGCGACACTATAAAAACGTTATAATTAGGCCAGAGGACTTGTAGCATTTGCATATTTATTTTGCACAGTCACAAAAATAGCAGAGTGCGAAACAAATGCGTTTCACGCTTCCTCACAAAGCTAGTTTTGAAATTTTATTGTGCATATAAATGCATATTTTGCGTTTTTTTTTGGTTTTTAGGGCATATTTCTTCCATTTTATGCTTTTAGATGCATATTTTAAATAATTTATAGTTTTACCAATATTTTTTCGTCGACGTTTTTATTTATTTATTTATTCACACTTGATACTATCAACGATATTTCTCGAGATTTGCCGATCAGATAAATATGCCCTGTAAATTCCGTTGACGTGAAACGTTCTTTTTCGATGTTTAAAGTCTTGTTATCCGACAATAGGAAAAGTTTTACGTTTGACAATTTGACAAAAACACCTTATTGTCCAATGCAACTTCCAAGGTAAAAATTTGTGTTAATCTTAAATATTTTGTTAATTGTTTTTAGTAGTCAAAGAAGTTGAAAGTTTTGAAAAAGTATCCAATTAAAATAATAATTCAACGAGTCCAAATAATTCAAATAATTAATTGTTGTAAGTTGTTAAATAAAGTTGAAAATAAAATTTATTCATCAAAATAGTGAGTACCGACGGAAATATTCATATTTTTTGTTCAAAAATATTCACTTTAAAATGCATATTTTTAATGCATATTTTGTATATTTAAATGCATATTTGCAGGTGACTTTTTAGAGCTACAAGTCCTCTGCCCTAGTTATAAATTTAGAGTCCGGATTTGTATGCATTTTCATAATATTTGTAATGAGTGTATGCATTTCGATGGGAGTAAGAAATGTGGACGATTTGTGTCACAGATAATGCATTGGAAAAAGTTTATTTTGCATATAAATGCATATTTTAGAGATGACTGCATATTTGAACATTTTTGCATATTCAAGCATATTTTGTATAAAAGTTTATTAAGCCTATTATTTCGTTTCAATTTCATCGTAGAAATTATTAGTTCATTACGTATTGTTGGGAAATAAATGTTATTCTCTGTATGTTATATTTTTGGACAGTTTATGTTAAAATTATATCTCGTTCGTCGCAAGTCGCAAGTCGCAACACGGTCATCGGCAACAATGCTGACTGGTTTTATTATTAGATTTATATTTTGTAAAGTATATTTTGTTTTATTTGTTGAATATATTTTTAAATATTTAGTAGTTCTTTAATAAATGTTTAAAGTCGATGTCTAGAATTAAAAAATTAAGTTTTTCAACAATGTTGAATTATTATTCATGGAAGAAATTAAAAAAAATAAATATATTAAAATGCATATATTTTGGGTATAAGAGCATATCAAGTGCATATTTTGAAGTTTTTTGATGCATAAATGCATATTATTTTGGCCTTTTCGAGTGCATACAAATCCGGACTTTAGTTATAATATTATATATCGATCGTTTGACGCGCGTTACCTCTGGTCTTTCGCGCCGTACTGGATCACTCCGCCGTGCCCGAGACCGTCGTCGTAGTACGTGGCCTTGTTGCCGCTCTCGTTTTTCTGATACGAAGTGCTGAACCCGGCCACCTGGTGCCCCTTGTTGCGCCCGTTTATGCCGCCGTAAGCGCCTCCTTCCACGCTCGTCACGCCGCGATCGTTGACACCTTGAATTCAATAATTCATTGAAAAATTAATTCAATTAAAAAAGCTTTTAAAATGCTTGGCTTTATTAATAGAAGCACGATAAATTTTAAAAATTCCAATGCATTAAAAATTTTATATTTTTCCCTGGTTAGGTCTCATCTCGAGTTTGCATCAATTGTATGGTCACCACATTATTTTTCATATACCAGTCTAATCGAAAATGTTCAGTATAAGTTTCTAAAACTATTATGCTTTAAATTAAATATACCCATCACAAGAGAATCATATAAATTGCAAATTTCCCAATTGGGGATCTCGTCTTGTGAATTGAGGAGAAAGGTGGCAGATATTATGTTCGTATATGACTTATTAAATGGCCTTATTATTTCTCCAGAATTATTATTTCATATTGGTCTTAATGTACAATCTCGCGTATTAAGAAAAACCAATTTTTTTACATATTTCTCCTTCAAAAAATAATTACACCTCTACCTCGTTGTTCCCCAGAGCTCTGCTTTTGGCAAACAGAATATCAGATTATGTTGATTTTTTTTATATGTCGCGTCTTGTTTTCAAACATAACGTATATTATGCTCTAAATTCTATTGTTTGATCATTTTAATTTAATTCATTTTTGTTAATTTTTTCTTATTTTTTTTTCTTTTTCATTATATAGTTATCTGTTAAATTTATATCATCGTTGTCAATTATTACTGTACTTGTATTTTTTTTCTACTACTAAAGGGTAATACCCGTTTATATACAAATAAATAAATAAATAAATAAATAATAATAATTATTCATTACTACTAATTATTCATTATTCATTACAAAATATTATATTGTGCGCCCGGGATTCGTCCCGGTAGAAACTAACCGCCGTAGGTGTTGCCCACGTCGTAGCCGTTGAGCGCGCCGTTGTTGTCCCGGTGGAAGCCGTTCTGGTCGCGGTAGCCGTTGGCGTCCATCTTGTTGCCGCCGAAGGCCTGCAGCGCCTGCAGCCCGTTGAGCGCCAGATTGCTGCCGGCCGTCGCGTACCCGCCGCCGCCGCCGCCGCCGCCGCCCTGCGACGGCGCCTGGTCCTGCACGCTCCACACGCCCGCGGGATTGATGACGGGCGGCCCGGCGGGCCTGAGCTGAACGAAATCGCCGCCCATCACCGTGTCCAGCGTCAGGTTTATGTAGAACGCTTGGACCGCCAGTCCGATCCCGGTCAGGTGTAACGTTTTGTTGGACGCCGTCGAGAGTTTTGTCATTTTGTCCACTGCCTGTCCGCAACACCATAATATAATACACGTACATAAATGAGTCGATACGTCAATTTACGAGGTACAATTTGATAAAAAAAAAAACCCAATTACAGTAGAACTCGGATTATCCGGACTAATTAATGTCAAGGGTGGTCCGGATAAGCAAATATATAATTGTATGAATAGACTCTATGTATGTGTATCTGTGTATGTAATATAATTTAAAATTCGTAACCATAAACGAATAATTTTATTATAATATTTAACTGAAACAAAATAAGCTTTAATTATAATACATGTGATATATTTTAAAACCAAAAAAAGCTGACTCGGCACATTATTTATTTTATTTTGAAAAATGATGATATTTTAGTTTGCTTCATAGTTGACTTTCTCTTTAGAGCACCTATGTCTCTCAATCTTCTTTATCGCGACAATTGAGTGGGGTTCGATTCTTCTTGCCTCTCAAACCATTTAAACGCCAAATCCAATGCATCAAAAGCTCCAGAACGAGCCCGTTTTCACCTTCAGTCAAATCGTCAGTTTCATTTTCCTCTTTTTCAGTATTACCTTCTTCAAATAAGCCACGAACTATTTCATCATCTGAAAGTATTTGATATCCAGGATCATTTGTATCCATAAACGACCACTCATTTGTATTATCTTCATCACAATTCCCAAATACGTCAACTCGGCTTATACACACTCTTGTATTTCAGCTATTTCAACATTTAATTCCACATTTTGGGTGGAACTCGACTTTTTTTCTCGTCCGGTTAATTGGACGTCCGGACGATTGGCGTTCGGATAATCGGAGTTCTACTGTATTTATAATTATTCCGTTTTTGGTTTACCTCTCCCGTTAGTAACTAATTTTATAGATCTCGGAGTAAATTTCGATCCAAAATTGAACTTTTCCCATCACACTCAAATATGTTAAAAATTAATGCTACGCGTAACGTAGTTACATAACTCGTTTTCGAGTTCGACGAATGTAAAAAAAAAAACTACGCGCAGACCAATCCTATATCTCGTCGTTATACCTGAAACAATAGAAATCGGATGATATATATTATATCGTGTACGGGTATGTATCTGGACGACGCGCGACGTCGTCGGGACGAAAATTACCCACTCGAAAGAGCGTCTAGAATTTATATAGTTTACGCGGGTAAAATATCATTGTAACGAAATAACAACTCTTTCGGCCACACCCCTCGGAAAATAACTCTTAATTCACCCCCGACAGACGCCCCTCGCGCGTATTGGACGTTTCGGAGATTTACAACTTTAAATTGCCGGGGCGATGGAATCTACATTACCCCATCACTTTGAATTAATAAATTCCCACGGGACGTTCAGATACATATATTATACGTGTTACGCGCGTTACGAGCTTAGTTTTAAATAGAAACCGGTGGAAACGAATCCACGTTTTTCAAAAAAAAAAAAAAAAGAATGAAAAACTAAATTAAATAATATAATCTACCATTGATCATTATATATTTTATAATATTCGAACGTATAATTTATCTCCATTAATCAACTGTAGATGTGTATTATTTGTCATTTGAGTTTGTGTTTTTGTACGAAACGAAAAGAAATCTCAACATATTATATTCAGTACTATATAAACGATAACAGAAAATCGAGTCTATGTTTTGAAATCATGTAAAATACATTTAAATGTTTCCGGATTTTAGCGGGCAGTAAAAAAAAATCGCACGAAACTGTGATGGATTTACGTAGATATTGATAAAATTATGTAAATTTATAACCGGTTGATAATATTGTTGTCGGTGAAAACGAGTATTTTACTATATAAAATTATGGTAATTAATAATTGAAATAAATCGCGAGAGGGGAGGGGCGAAAAGGCCAATATTATCCCTCCAGCCTCTGGAAACTGTCGTTCGTTTCGCCGGCAAAAAATAATGAAACACTTATTATATTATACTATTGTAAAAAATTCAAAACGGTTTCGATTCCGACCGTGAGACGATTGGAAATCGAAACGCGCGCGTAAATGAAACGCGCACTCACCCGATACGGTCCGGACTCGATGTGAATATCTCTCTGTAAATCGAAACGCGTTCGAACGAATCGATTCCGAGCGGGCGCGCACCACACACGCGTTTTGCTATCGACAGTAACGCCAAACCCCTCTGCGACTAAAACCGAAATATTCTTTCTTTTTTTTCACATGCGTGTTCAATGCGCGCTCCTCATTGTTAAACGAACGTCCTTAAACACGCGACGACGACGACGTGAAACCAATGCGAGTCGGGGAAAATTCGAGACGAACTAAACGCGCCGCAAAGAAAGAAAAATTACCATACGAGGTTAGGTGCGCGCGAGACCGAATAGAATCGCGATACCCATAAGGCCAGACGAATCGCGCGAGGTCGGCGGCGGACCCTCTATACGTGGTTTTTTTTCTTTCTCTCTCTCTTTCTAAGTTCAGACAGATAAAATAATATAAACGACAATATGTGAAACCATAATAATATACAGACGAGAGGTCAGGCGCGATTCGTTTATTGAAAAAATGTTCCGAGTCGGAGAGCAGCGATTAAAAAACGAAAAAAAAAAAAACGACGACGGTAATAATTATTAACTGCTGCGAGACGAATATTTATCGAATTTCCTTGATAATGAAATCGTTTAAAAAGCTATTGTATCACGTTTTCGAGTTTATCCGTTCATACTGGGGGCAGGGAAAAAGCAGCGGCAGCAGTAGGTTTTCTAAGACTTACACGACGACGACGTCAAACGAAAATGTCCGGACCGCGCGTGAAAATCAAACAAACTATGTTATTTATTTCGACTCGACGCGTTAGTAAATAATATTTTATCGCGCTCTAGACTGGAAATAAATTCCACGATATCGTTAGGTAGCGGAATATAAAAAAAAAAACTTACGGTATTCACCAGCCGGTCGAGACGAACGCGGAGACTTGATGCGCCGACTTTTTCCCGCTGTTTATTGTAAACTTGTAAGATTATTGTGTTTATATCGCAGAGATACGCCGGCGCAGCAGCACTGCTTCTGCTGCTGTTATACTACTTGTCGTTTAGTTATTTTTAATTTTTTTTTCAACCAGCTCCGTCTCGCGGAGTAAATCGTACACAACGCGAAACGTTTTCACTGAACTCGCGCGCGCAAAACACTCATTCGTTTTGGCTAATGTCGCTAACTTACCCAGACCGTTTTTACAGTTTAACGGTGAATTACCGGGTTCAGGGTCAATTATCGAGCATAAATGGTTTGCTGCGGTGCATTGTGTCCGCGGGCGTACATGGGTGGTGTCGGCGTAAGGGGCACTGCGCGCACAGCGCCGTGGATTCGGCGTCCGTGTGATTATAATAAGGACTATTAACCTTCAATTAGACGCGTGACGTTTGTTCGCATTCCTGACGGTCTTCTGACTCGCGATACATTTTTACGCCCATTTGCATTGTTTGTTTTGCTCTTTCTCGCTGTACGCGCCAAGATTTAGACATATCCACGGGATCGAATGCAAATGCTGCGAAAACCTATAGACCGTCGCGCGTCGTCGCGAGAAGGATTTAGAAACGTTTCCGAAAATTTATAGTTTACAGTCATCATAACCAGTGGCGTAGATGGAATTTTTTTCTGGGTGGGGGGTGTTGTTGTTTAAGAGTCAATTCATATTCACGGGTTAATTTAAATAAGTTATTTTATTAAGTTTAATTTGTATGCAATATAATACTATTGTGTATATTTTAGTGCATTAAAATATATATATATATTATTAATTTAAAACATTATGATGATGGATTATTTTTGAACCTAATAAATATGTAGATACGACTGTGGAGACGAGTGGTCATTGGCAACAAGCCACGTTCAATTTACGACGATCCTGTTCCGCGATGCACAAAGCAGACGTTTGAATGTCCACGTCTTCTCTAATTAACATTTCTCTGAAAACCGTTTTGACGAAAAATTAGTTTATCGGCAAAACACACACAAACACGCGAACGTCGTCGTCGTCGTCGTACTAATAATCGTATGCATTCGATAGCGCGCTCATAAATTCCCACACGTAATTAATAATATTATATAAATCGATTTTTAACGATATACGCGTACGACGTCGACGGTTTTTTTACTTAAAAAAAAATATTATTGTAAATCGATTCCTCGCGTGTACGCCACACACTTTAAACGCCGACACTGTTTTATTTTAACGAGTAGCACTCGTCTACGTCATGTTTCAACGAGTTGCTCGAAAAAATATACGCTCCATCTCTGGCGACTCGAAACACCCGTGCAATCGATCTCGCGAGTAAAAAAAAATGTTCGTCCTCGTCTCTCCCCCCCCCCTCGAATCGTCTCCCGGCCTTCGGTACCCGGGGAACACACACTCGTGTGTCGACGCGTTTTGACGTCGACGTTGAAAATTTTGTTTTTTTATCACTGGCACCTCTTTTTTTTTTTTTTTTTAAAATATTCAACATGAACACGGTAATGTGCTCTACAGAAAATAAAATCAAGTTTTTTCGGTGGTTTTTACTCTAGACAATATGTCTAGTAGTTCTACTTGGCGATAAGTAGCAGTCCAGACGGCTATATTATTCTAACGACTTACGTTTAAAAGATTACGTTGTTTTCTAGTAAAAACTAATTTTTTTTTTCAGAAAATCGCTCCTGTGAATTACATTACATTTTATAAGCACGAACGCGCACACAACTAGTGAGCTAGGGGGGGTTCAACCCCACGACCCCCTCGAGTACGCCCCTGATTACGACTATATCGAACAGTTTACGTACCGGGACATCGTGACCAACGCGTTGTTGATATTCGTCCCGAGTTTGGAACTGGTTTCGAAAAACACTGCGTTATAGTCCTTGGCCAAAAGTTGACCGTTGTCTGTGGAAACACACGTCAATCCTTGTAGTTCCGCTTCCCGTCTCAGATCCGTTTTATTCCCGCAAATGCATATCGGTAACTGTTTGTCAGATACGTCCTGCAAACGAAAAACATGGCGCGTTATTATTATATAAATGTGTTTATTTTATTCGAACGATCGACGAAAGGAAAAAATAATATAAGTTTTTTTGAAAATATATTACATGGTCTATAACATTCCCGTCAAACGTGGACTGCTTATTAGGGCCCGCGCGCTTATTATAACTCAATGCAATACGAGGATGAAAAAAAACATCCGTCTGCATCGAAATAGCGTTGAAAAATTCGTATATAATTATGAATTCTTAGAATTAGTTTAAACTTTTCTTGTATTTTGACAACGCGACGATAATAATAATTTGTTTATTATCGTTATAATTTTCGATTGTAAACATTGTTAAATGCGTTTGAAAATTCAAATTATTATTTCTCTTGTCGTTTTAATTACGTAATATATTCTATTTATATTCTTTAATAACTAAGCTGTACGTCGTTTTTATATTACTGTAAATTTTTATTATTTTTAATATTGTTACACACTCTCTCTGTCTCTAACTCGAGCTCCGCTTGAAACAGATAGATAATCATCATTGTGTTGCAATTATCAAATCGCGTATTATTGTAATTATTTACGGTGATTTAAAAAGAAAAAGAAGCCGAGTAAAAATCCGTTTTCGCGAGGAAAAAAACGATTCGATATTATTATGTTTCTACTCGATTGAATTTGCATTCGTTTGTAAATAATTACAGGTAAGGTTTTGATAAGTGAAACGACTCGTCTTGTACAAATATACTTTACCGTTATCGATAAAATCCATTGGCGAATGTTGATAAACGATCTCTCGTTGGTTACATCGTAGAGCAAAATAACTCCGTCCGCTCTCCGGAAGTACGCTTTTGTGATGGAACGAAATCTTTCTTGCCCTTCGAAAACGAAAAAAAAAAAATCATCGATTGTATTTACACGTTGCGTAATAATTATTACTAGTAGGTGTGTGTGTGCCGGATTCGACACGGTTGATTATTATTATTTATTATCGTACGCGCGCCGCCGGGAGATGAAAAATTACGTTTACGAAGAGAACACGTCGTTCATTACAAACGATATATTATACTATAACCGGCTTTACCCGTTACTCGTAATTTATTTCTAAATTAAAATAAAACGTCAGTTCGTTACACCGAAAAATAGGTAAAAAAGAAAAACCACCTCAAACGCCTTTCGCGAGCGATATTTTAAAGATACGATTTATCTTACCGGCAGTGTCCCATAATTGTAACGCTACGTTTCTGTCGTCGACTCTGATTGTTTTCACTTGAAAGTCAACGCCTGTAAACAATCAGATTGAAATTTTCAATACATAATATTATAATACAATAGATTATATTCAATAGATTAAATAAATTTAACAGTTTGTATTGAAATAATTTTATATATTTAATAATGTTTTGTTATTATTTATGAGTAGAGCTAGGATTTTGGTGACTTTTGCATTTTTTTTCTTTAAGTGCTATACAATTCTGACCAAAAACTAAATTTGTTTCGTGATATAACAATGCAGAATATGTAATTTTTATTTTGTATTTTTTGCATTTTTTGTGTTAAATGCATTTTATTGCATTTTTAAGGTCATTTTTACGTAATATTACAAATATTACAAATATTACGTTCATTTGTGTATTTTAACTAATTTTTGTTTATTTTAAGCTTTTTTAGGTCATTTTTGCATTTTTTTTAGGTCATTTTTGTGTATTTTTTACATTAAAATCCTAGCTCTATTTAAAAGTATTGACCGTTAAATATTCATTTTTTATTTTCTATTTTTTTTTCAATAGATTAGTTGGGCGTCGACAAAATCGTTTCTTATTCGATAGTTTACGTTTTACACTTGATTAATAAAAAGTCGAGGCATTATGGTGTCTCGGTCGAGACAATATAATAAGGTATCTATTTTACACTTAATTAGGATTTATTCGAAAGACGAAATCGTTCGTGTACGAAACCTAGTCGTTTTCCACTGTAAATAATCGCAACGTCCGCGGTCCGTAAGCAATGGCGACGAGAGAAAGATACCTATTATGTTAGTCGTACAAACGAAACGACGACGGTTATATTTTATAACAAAATATTATTAAATATATAAAATTATTTACGATATTTAGTTATATTTATATAAACATGCTACACGTTGCAATTATTGTAATTTTCAAGAAATTAGATGTAAAAAAAAGAAAAAAAGCGCATTATAAACGAATATAATATTTCAGGATAATATAATACTTACTCTTTGAAGTAGAAATGGCCGAGTCTATCGTTTAGTGGCGTTTTGTTTTTTTTTAAACATTTTCGTGTGAGTACGCGTTTTTAAACTTTAAGCCGATATACTCGTGTACTTTACTCGTGTGATTTCAACAATACTTATTTAATTTCAAAATCTCTAGCAAAACCAATTACATATTCGCATAATCGCGAATCGAACGAGTAGAATGCGTGTACTTGGATTTTATAGCAAACCGAAGCGTTGTTTGTTAAAAAAAAAAACAAGTACAAGTGGGCGGGGTGGGTACTCTATGTGTATAAATTATGTGTTTCATAATAATATATGTTCAACGTGACAAAACTAAATTAGTGCTCTGTGGATACCACCCGTTTATTTTTGCATAATTATATTGCACGAAACATAAAATATCGTTTTCAATTGAGATGAGATCGAATTGTAACATTTTGGGATTTTTAACTACGATCAATCGCAAGTGATTCGAGATGGTATCAAACTAAACACCACCATTATATAATAATATGTTTTCAATAGAATATTTGTCGATTAAAGACGAGAAAAAATGTTTTTAACATTAAAATATTATTTTTGTCGCGGTAAAAGTATAATAATTCCTCCCGAAAAAGCGCCGAGAACACGGATCGTCGAGATCTATTCGATTGGAAAAAAAAAAAAAACGATTTTAGACGATCGTTTTTCGCCCGTGATGGCGTCAAAAACGATAGTTTTTAAAACTTTATTTCATTTTAGAGCGTCCCGAGTGTGCGTGCTGCTGCGTCATTATACCGCTACACGCCGCGTGTTACATAAATTCGTGAAATGTAGACATCGAGACTGGACGTGTGTGTCCTTCGTGGCCGCTTGGGCTTCGATTTTCGGACAAGATACGAGCGACGGGCGCGTACGCGGGGAGGGGAAATAATTTGAAATTCGTGTAATTCACCGGGAAGGATGTGATTTTTTTTATTCGTCGGTAGAGAGTGACGTTTGAAGGCGACGATGAGTCATCGCGCTAGAAAAACCAACGCGCGAACGAAGGACGGAGTAATAAACAAAATATAATAATAACAGCTGTTGTTGTCGTCGAATTGGTTTTTTCACCTCAAAAATAATATCGCGAGAGCCGAAGAATAAAACGCTTGGCACAAGAGCACGGTGGTGAATTTCACGCGAATCTTAAAATACAATAAATAAGCGCAGGGGGGAGGGGGGGCACTGATTGCCCGGAGAAACGCGATCTGCGATAGATTAGCATAAAAACTAACTGCGTTTGATAACGCGCGCGTTATTTTAATACGCAATATTATAGTAATGTTCGTTTTCTCTAGCCGTGAAAATAAAATGCTTATTTTTTTCAAAAAAAGAAATATCAAAACACAAGCTTTGCTCGAAGAAAACGTGCGCGACGTTTTTTTCATAATATGAAATAGGTATAGATTTTATTAACGACTTTCTCGAAACGTCCGAATATTGTTCGCTTTCGTAATAAAATTAGTCCTGCCGCGTTATGTTTACAATTTTCGCTACTCAAAGGGGCGGTAAAAATGATAAAAATATATTATATACATTTTAGATTGAATCGTTTGGAATCTAACACTCATTTCTATACTTGGGGGAAACATTTCACTGCAGTTTTGAACCGGAAAACTAGAGAGAAATAGTCTTGTTTTTCGATTTACCAGAAATTTACATGCACTACGTATTTACCGATCGTTTATATTATTATCGTAATTTTAATTGGAATGATCTGATCGCGCGGTACAGACCTAAGGTAGATCCGAGCTTCGTCGCAAATGTGCCTTTGCAAAAACGATGTATGAAACAGGTCTTTCCCACGGCCGCGTCTCCGGCGAAAACGATCTTGTACGTCCTTTCCGGGTCGCCGCTGACCATATCGTAACTGCTTATGCTCATGGCGCTGGCCGGCGTGTGGAAATGCATCATGTTGTGCGACTCGTGACCGGATAGACTCATCTCCTCAAATTCTATCTAAAATGAATGAACGATGTCAATATGAAATATAATATAATATTATACTATATAAGCCCCGATCGAAACACCCCGCGATCTTAATAATATATCCTACTGTTCGTTCGTGTTTGTTTATTTTAAATATTTTATCGTCCGAGTTTCGGAAGTAGGGGTTTTTTTACTAATTTTCATAATTAAATTGCATTTCAATCGATATCGTTTATTTTAAATATACATAATACGCGTGTGTGATATTCTGTTTATTTTCGATTCGATAACAATGTTTTAATAAATATTTATCGATACTTGGGGCCACGACGACGTTTTCCATTTAAAATATCGAGCCTGCCCGGAAAAAAAAATCTCTATCAAAAGTAATTGACAATTACATTTCAAAGTAGAAAAATAAACCGTACGATGACATCGTTATCGATAACACAGGGGCTTTGTCGTCACGATAGGTCACGGCGTTTTGGGAATTGACAAAATTTTCGACGAAAATACGTATATTTCGATTAAAACGCGAAAGAAAAAAAACGTAATAAGCTCGCGAATAATACGCGAAATCACTTTTGCGACCCCGAGTTGGAAATCGCGTGGTAATAATACTTTTAACCGTAATTAATTATTAAATAAACGCCGCCGTAATTTCAATATAGTAAATTGTTGTCAACCGATAGGTACTAATCGGTGTTTTTTACGCATTCGGCTAAATTTTAACGTTTTAAATCGACTCGTCAAAGTGTGTTCGGACACGTATCTAATTAGTAGGGAACGGATTTGAATGCAAATTGCATATTTTTGCATTTTAAAGACTTTAATGCATTTTTAGAGCATTTTTTGACATTTTTTAGTGCATTTGGTGGTTTTTAAGTCATTTTTTCAACATTTTTTCCACATTCATTCTAAAAAAAATTAAAATACCAAAATATGTATTATGTTACGAAATTATTGTTGACACGTGTAGACATAAAATAATATATACATACAAGTTACAACAGATTATTACCCACATTAAGGTAAAGATAAGATACGATAAACTATTTATCTAAATTGTAATTTTGTATTGCACTGTTGAATTGAGTCATATACAATGCTATGAAACAAAAGGTAAAAGTATAACGAATATACCTATCTAAATGGTATACCTATTAAATTTTTTTATTTTTTAGGGTGAAAAGAAGATGGACAGAAGATTAAAGAAAGTCAATTAATTAAGGTTGTATACGTCTTGTATTGTATTTAAATATTTTTTATTAGATTTTTTTATAATAATGTGTTTTTTTATAAGTTTTAAATTAAAAAATTTTGTTTTTATTGAATATAAACCCATTTTTAAAGTTTTTAAGGGCATTTTTTTAGTGCATTTTTTGATGTTTAAGCGTTTTTTTAAGGCATTTTTCTTGTTTTTTAGAGCATTTAAATCCGTTCCCTACTAATTAGTAATCATAACGGTCGGCGCATTATACAAATAATTACCAATTTCGAACGTTGTTCAAAGAGGGCGCCTATTATTTATTTACCAACGCCATTTATTATTATTGTTATTATTGTAATTAAACGATTATATTACGTAATATAGAGTTTTAAAATACCGTTTTGGCCGAATGATAAGGCCCGTTGATGGAAGACGCGTTCGAGAGCTCGTCTTGTAAATCTCTCTGGTAATAATTCGATTCCATCAGTGTAGAACGTCCGCTATCTGGAAATAGTCGATAAATAATCGACGAGAAAATAATGATAAAAAAAAAAAAAAAAAACGCGCCGTTGTTTATACGAGGTTAGTCGCGGCGCGTTTATTATGTTTACGCCAAGTTACCAATATCGTCCATTAGTCTTTTTATAGTATATTGGGCTCCGCTTTGTTCTTCTAAAGGGTCGATATTCACTTGTATTCTAGTAAAACGATGAGATTTTACATTTTTATCCTCGTAAACAACAATGCATTTTTATTTGGGTTTTTATTTGGTACGTACTTGTTGTTGAACTGCTCGCACTTCGTCTCGTATTCCGATCGGAGTTTTTCCATTTCCGACCGGACTATGGCCAAATTCGTCTGCGTGTCGATCAGTTTACGTCTCAACTCCCTCGACTCCTCGATTGTCTCGTCCATGTCGTTTTTGTCCACTTTCTTCTGGCTGAGCACCGTGTTCACCTAAAGGATCAATTTAATAGACATATAATTCAATAACAGATAGCTTGCCACAGAGTAAAACACCCCGGGTGAACCACCTTCTGGAACAATTTCAAATGCGTTTTCAATTCTATCGTCTCGGCTTCCATTTTTTTCATCAATTCTTTTTTTTCGAACTCGAATTTCTCCCTGGCCTCGTCTCTGGCTTGAGCTTCGACTTTCGCCACTTGCGCGTCGATTTCTTCTTCCAGACCTCTCAACCTTATCAGATGCGATTGACGCTCTCTGCAAAACGACACAATCACATCGGATCGTCCACGACATTATACAAATAATATGATTTTACGATCGATTATTAGACAGCAGTCTGAGCACAACGTCGGTTAAATTCTAGTCACGAATTACAAGTTTTTTTACGGAACAGTTGTCGGAATTACTCGGGAAAAAATCGACAGCGACAATTTCGAGTATTTTTTTTTAGTTACCGTCGTCGCTTCGAAATGAAATTCGTATCGGATAAAATATAGCGTTTAGTCGTTTCGATCGATTTAGTAACGAAAAAATGACTTTTTTAATTTGAGAAAAAAACAGGTTTGGAAAAGTTTATAATAATAATAAATTATCTTTTTAATTTCTCGTATAAAGAGTCGTACCACCATGTCCTAAGAGTTTGGTTTAAAAATCAAATTTTTTACAAAAATTGTGTTGGCGCAAAAAAAAAAAACGTTTTTATCATTTTTTTCATATAGATTTAGATAAATATTTATCTAGTTCTTTGACAACTCTGTGCGTATCGAATGATTTTCATTTTGATGTATCGATTAAATCTCTATACGATATGATCGGCCACATCAGAGATACGATCGTGATACGATTACAAATGTGACGATTGATTTTTCTCGTTAGTTTTATCCGTCGCGGAAAAATCGAAAATCAAAATAAATTTCAAACAAAGTGTAATCGATTCATTAATTACCCCGTCGACGATATGATTTTTTTTTCATAAACAACGTTGTATTTACGATATTATTATTATTATTATACGTCGTATATTATACCGATTAAACATGTTTTCGAGTTTTTCGTTGTCTTCGTGCAACCGTTTGACATCCTGCATTAATGAACTCAGAGCTCCCTCGAAATGTGTAATCAGATCCGACGACGGACTGCAATTTTGTATCTCCATATACAAATCGGCCAATTGTTTTCCGCTGAAAACACGAGAGTAATAATAATTATCACGCGGTGAAAAAGTACTCGCGCGTTTTAAAAGACGTATTGAAACAAAAACAAAATGTTTTTCTCGAGAACATGTGGGCGTTTTTGATCGCTAAAATTGATTATATAGTAGATTATCGTAATTTTTTCATCGTTCGTCTCTCGACACAGTGTTCGACTATATTTATTATTATTATTATTACGCACGCGCATGCGCACATGTCGGCGATCAGTAACAAACTAAAACGAGTAAAAGAATTTATGCACGAAAAATACCTCTACGACTTCCAACAACAATTTGGAACCACTTCTAGTGGTTTGATTTTCAAAACGAAACAACATTTGAATTCAGAAATAAATTTACTGTGCATCGGTCGGATCACATTTTTCAAAAAGCAATATTAGTTAATAAGATATTTGATATTGAACATAATATTGAAAATGTTGTGATTTTCAAACTTTTTTTTCTCGCGAAAAAAATGCAAAATCTAAAAAAGTGCTCCGACCGATGCACAGTAGAAGTGTTAAGCTTTCCAAAACTGTTTTCAAAATTTCTCCAAGATTATTACAAGTACCGTTTTTTTTGGAAGTCGTAATGCGTAATTCATGAAACTCGTCGGTTACGTAGTTCTAAAATTCGATTACGAAAATTATGGAATAATAATATTATTATGTTATCGACGATCGGAAAAACGTTTGAAATCGAAACATTATCTAAAGCAGTGGTTCCCAATTTTTTACAACCACGGAACCCTTAAGAAATATTTTGTGTTTCGCGGAACCCCGATGTCTTTAATTCCAACTCAACCTTGATTTTTCTAAAAAAAAAAAAGGGAAAAACCAATACTCCGAAAAATGTTTTAACGATATCGATAAAATCGATTATTATTTACTAAAATTAGTTCGTTTTTACGTCATTAACGCAATGACAACGTCTATATAAGTACTATAATATGAGTGTTAAAATTTTTTATTTTGTTCAGTTTCAAGTACAACAAATACATTATAACGACATTGTACTAGTGACTGACTATTATTTAGGTGAACTTTTTTAAATAATATGAATAATCCAACATACATTTGGCGGAACCCTTGAGATTGCTCCGCGGAACCCTAAGGTTCCGCGGAACGCACTTTGGGAAACGCTGATCCAAAGTAACGAACGTAAAACAAAATTGTATTATTAAAATATATGAAATTATTTGAATACAAACTATATTTATTGTATTTAAACGATAATAAAGGTGGTCTTGCCTCGAGTATTTGATAACGAAGAGCGCGAAAACGTCACGGCCGGTTTCGATTGAAAAGTAAAGTTATTTGTTTTCTATTGTCGCGGAAATTCGACGAAAACCTACGACGAGACCGAGACGAGCCGTTTATAAAAGTATAATAACTACCCACCTGGTGTGAAACAATTTCTGCAGAGCCGGTTCGCCGATGCCGGCGACAAAGTTCGACCAGGCCAGCGAGTTTCTCCTCTCGTCGCCGCCGCCGCGGGACGACGACACGTCTTTGCTGTTGGCCTTGTCCTGTTTGCCGGGCGACAAAAAGTCGCGGAATCCCCACGCAAAGTCCTCCAGGCATATTTGCCCGTCGCCGTCGCGGTCCAAGTCGGAAAATATCACGTCCGCGTCGCCCGGCCCGATGTCGAACTTGGCGCACAGCTCTTGGAATTCGTCCGGGCCGATTTTCCCCTGCCCGTTGCGGTCGCACTCGTGAAACAGGTCTTCCAGGTGCACGTCGCTCATCGTGTCTTTGGCGCCTTTCTCTCCTCGAACGACGCTGCTCTATCCCTAGCAGCTGTGCGCGTTACGTCGCGTTGTCATCGTCGCCGGACACTGCGCGGATATTTAGACGATCTCTCCAGCGCACCGCAGTCGTCGCCGCCGCCGCCGCCGATCAGCTCCGCCGCCGCCGCCGCGCTATTGAGCTAACACGCTGCTGAAACAACGTTGAAATATTATAATGTTGTTTTCACGAGACGTTTTGAAAAAAATTTAGCGAAAAATAAAAAAGAGAAAAAAACTGTGACATGTTTCACATATCGTCGCCAACACAAGTTTGTCTGTCGGCTATTGCGCAAATAAAATGTTTCGTTCTGTCGCGGAATATCGTTTCGCGTCCGCCACGCGATGTTCGGTCTATCAGAGACAACGCGACGTCATCTGTTTGTTCATTTAGAGCGCGTGTTTTCTAAGCTGTTCAAACACTGCACGAATCGTTGTATAAATAGTACCCGTCAACGTTTTGTTTTACATAATAGCCAAAATAAAAACCTCGTTTCAAACGGATATCGTGGCGATTATATTATTATTATAATATCTCGCCTCTTTTGGATATATATTTTTGTCAATATATAGCCGGATCACAAAACATTTACTATTATTATTTCGTTCTTTTTCACTACGGGAAATGTTCGATCGATACGAAATTTCTATCGATTATGATAGGCACTGCAAACTTATCGAAATAAACAGACAATGTCGAAATACGACTTTCGAGTATACTCGTAGATATCGCTGCTTTCTAGAATATTATAGAACACCTACTGGTCGATGACTAGCGCAGTCGACACGACACGTTGGAAAATCGAAATAAACATTATGAATATTATTATTTTTTCAATAAATTATCAACTATATAGTTATTTTTAAAAGTTATGAATACTTGCGCGAATTTTCGGTTCTTTACATACGCGTTTTTGCAAACGAGCATAATCAATAATGTATGAAGTAATAACTTTATATACGTAGATAACTAGAAAACGTGTATTTTCATATTTTATGAACGAATAAAACAAGACGAGAAAAATTGTAGAAATTCCCATTCGATTTCGAACGATACGGATAATTTGGAAGAATATTTCGAATACTTATTCGAGTTGAAAAGAGTATTTGAGTTATTTTACCCGATTATTACTCTAAAAGACTTTGTCTTATACTCTACGCGGTTTTTACAATAAATCTATACGAAACGTATAATTGAAAATAAAATGGTCACTTGAAATCCAAAAATCGATATATACCCACTGCTAGCCACCCCCTAGAACTACCGTTCCGAGTCTATTAAAAAGGGTCTTCACGCACAACTAATTACTACTACTACTACTACTAATAGTGGGACAAGGTCGACGGCATTACGTAAGCCAATAGTTTTTCAAGTATATTTGTGGCACCTAAGCTTATCGAGTTTCATGTTCGCGGAAAAAACCAATCGGTTTACGTAGCAATCGTTCGTGTTTTTATATTCGTTTCCTTCTCCGTAAAGATTATTTCGAACTGTGCGAACGGAACACGCGTTTCGCGCGCAACTCGATATTACAAACGACGACACTGTTTTTAATAATAATAATATCAGAGTAGGTAATAGTTTAGAAACGGGAAGGGCACTAGAAAAATAAATACTTTTTTACGACTTTCGCGATAATAATATTTCCCCCCCGATATTCGAGAAAATAACAAAACCTCACGATTATTTCATGAAAATTCCACGTTTTTATAAAGAAATTCGTGATTTCGAGTCTTATAACGCGAACGTTTTTTACACGCCTATAATGTTATGGTAATTTATTTCGCCCGTTGTTTCGAGTGTAGGAAATTCGGCTCTCGATTAGTTTTTTTTATACGTTTCAAGTTCGAAACGCACGCGACACGTCGACACGATGTTTTTTTTTACAAATATGGACACTTGATTTTTGAAAAAATAAATAGACGCTGAATTTCGCGCAATAAAACAGTTAGTTATAATTTAATGGTTCATAAATAATAACAAAATCGTATTATATAAAATTATTTTAATTGAAAATTAATAAAATATATTCAAACAATAACGGAATAAAATAAAGGTCTAGAGTGTTATGTGGAAAAAAGTCACGACCGGTTTCGATTGAAAATCTCATTTCGAATTATTTTTTTTTTTTCCAAACGGGATTAAGTCGTATCCTCAAATTTATACGAAATAAAAACGACCGACACGACAACTATTACAGAAACATCGAAACGTTTTGTGGTGAAAATAAATATTATTATTATTTTATTCGTAATTTACCGCGATCGTTTTCATAATTTTAGAAAACCTTTCGCAACTCGAATGAATAACTCGAGTGAATTTTATTGGTTTTTTTAAAACGTTAGATTATATTTTTTCTTCGTATTAAACATAAAAGTTACGAGAAAAACGTTAATCTTTTCGCGCGAAATTACTATATTATTATATTGTTATTTAGTGTTTTTTTTTTTTTTTTTTTTTTAAATGCGATGGAAATCGACCGTTTTTGACGATTGAAATACAGACGATTTAGACGAGCGATAATTTTCAAGTGTTCAATATTCATTCCATCGACACACACACACATATAGACACGGACTACATGCAAAAGCATGAAAACGTAATAATAAGTCAACAAGTCAGTCGCGCGTAGGTTTGCGCGTGTGTTTGGACTATGATAATGTAACGATATTTATATTGACTGATGCGCCGAAACGTCGCCGTTTAATAATAATTATTATAAAACGCGCTGTTATTTGCGGACGACGACGCGCGACGTGGACGCGAAATAATACGCTTCCATTGTTTACCGCGCGGCTATAATATAATATCCGTCGTGCGCTTTCTAATTTCTAATTATATCGGCAAACTTTATACAATAAGCTATTATTATATACTTGACGCGCGACTTGTTTTTAGAAATAGAGAGCGGTTTAGAGTTTATCGACCGTTATAATTACGCAGTTTAATTTTTGATTTGTTTAATATTTCTAAATCCACGTCATACTCACGTATACGTATATTCTAAGCGACGACGGTCAGGATTATACTTTGAAAAACACCAACGTATGGTTGAAAATTATAATTATGTACTTTCCATTTTAAACTACTCGCATTATGAACTAAAACAACGAGTTACTCGTGAATAATTATTATTAATGACGTGTGCGACAAACTATTTTCGCGAAATCGTATGTTTTATTCGACGGCACAATTTCCACTGGATAACCGTGAAAAAATCTACTTTTAAAATCACACGCACTACTCTATATGAATTCCGAGAGAAAATCAAAAAGGTTTTCATTGAAAATTTCGCCTATAGTTACGATTATGAAAATGTATTAAACTTGGAATATTGTGGTCGCGACGAATTTTCGTAAAAATCGATTATTTAAATTATTTGTTTTTTTAATTCCCACTCGTTTTAGTCTGAAAAGTATTGAAAATTATTATAATAATTACTATACCAACTCGATTTGAAAAAGAAAAATATAACGATCGGTCGTCGTCGCGTTTTACATTCGTCGACAGCGTATAATATTATTTTAAAGAGTGTGTACTAATAATTATTATTGTATTATATTGCAGTTTTCTTCGAGAAGCGTTTAGATTCCTATTGTTCGTACCTTTGTAATTAGAAAATACCCGCGGGAGACGCGCCAATGTGTGTTTAAAAACAATGCGATTATTCGAATAAAAATACATAAAAAATACATAAATGTTTTTACCTCGTTCGAAAAAAAAAAAAAGAAAACAGTGGAAGCTATACGTACGTATAAACTTATCTGTCGATTCGTTCGTAATAAAATATTTAAAATATGGCATGACTTAAGTTTTTTAGACTCAGAAAATCATATACATTATTCATGGTACACACAACCGTATATGAATAATCAAATGGGTCACGATCGATTTTACTATTCTTACGTGCGTATTATATTATAGCTGGTGGATGGAAACGACCGACGAAAAACAGATCCGGAGCAGAGCTGCCCCGCGATAATCGGACGGACGAAAAACTCTACTGCCTGCAGAAAACTATTGCGTTACGTGTTTTTAATAGTTCATTGCCATATTTGCATAACATACGCCGCGTCCTAACGTTATATTAATCATCGGTATTTTTAGATTCCAATAGAATTTGTTTTATCGTGAAAAATAATTAACCTTTGACGTTCTCTCTCGACGCGTACTTTAGATTAAAAAGGTTAATCATTTCTCGAGTATAATAATATAACATCTACGGGTACAAAATCGGTACGCATTATCGTAAACCACAAAGAAAGTCGGCTCTGCGAGTCGGCTTTGACGGTGAATACCATCTCGAATACGAACGATTATGGCAACAACTGAAAAGAGACGATTTCGTTCGATACACAATCATTGGTATCCTCGGTTTTCGAGCCTGCTTTCGTAATGTTTTTTCGAGGAAAAACTACGCCTTTTCAAATTGTTGTCGGCTCGTTAATAATAATTAGTAGGGCTCGGATTTTGTAGCAAAATAAATCATTAAAAAAGCATTTTAAGTAGCCGAAAAAAGCAAAAAAAAACCATTTATAAAATTTAATTCTAAAAAAAAACAAATTTCAATTACACGTAAAATTAAATATTAAAAAAAGGAATTTACGACCACATATTTGGTCAAGATAATATTATATTTATACGTAGAAAAAGACCTTTCCACATCAATCCATGCATATTTCATATAAACTAAATCATTTAAATCATACTGTTATGATTATTCATTACAATTTCGGCACAATAACGATAGTTATTTTATCACTCATACGTTTATTACTGGTTTTAAAATTTCTGGTAATAATGATTTATAGTCCAAGTATAATATACATAAAAATAAGTAAAATTTTCAAGAAAAATATGTAAAAATTAAGAGGAAAAATAACCAAACAGGGAAAAAAGCAATAAAAAGCAAGTTTTGTGGAAAAAAGCAAAAAAAAGCAAAAAAAAGTTTACTTCATTGAGATCAGAACGATTCAAAACGTATTTATCTATGAGAATTATCTTTCTATCGCACACACACACCTCAAAAGAAGCATTTGCTACAAAATCCGAGCCCTAATAATTAGTATTTAATGAATAATAACAACGTTTATCGAAATGATTTTATTTGTGCGCGAGAAAAAACTCGAGTTTAAGTCGATTACCGAAAAACGCACAGACACTATTCGATGATTAAAATATTAATATAATTAAACGCTAAAACTCAAATATTAAGTATGATAAAAGTTCAGCTGACATTACCTGTTGTAAATGAGAATTTTTAAAATCTAAAGTTGTCAAAATACTGACCGACTTCATTGCGTATAAGAGTAGGTACCTACGAAATTGATTTAATCGATTGCGCGCCGCCAAACACTGATAACATTTTAATCACTTGGTTTTTTTTAAAGAACCGCCTGAACTTTAGGCGTGTTTCTAAAATTCAGACGATCGACAGCGCATAACGCATGTTGTATTGATTGAAAACAATATCATTTATAACGTCGAGATAAAGTTTAATCGAATATACGTATAGTATCTACGCTCTATCAAATCGATCGAAAAACGTGCTTGAATTGCAAATAGATTATTTTAAAACTCTTACAATGTACAAAGGTTATAGAAAGAAAAAAAAACGAAAACGATATCGAAAAATCAATCGTATTTCATTCCGAGTACGTCTCACCGATATCCAGTATCATTGCGTTATTGCGCGTTCGATTTATTACCGAAGCCGAGAGTTACGTGTTTATTATTATACTTATCGACTATTATACGCGAGCAGATATAGTAGATTATTGAACAAAAGACGATTGTAAAGCGCGAGAATAATCGCAGACGGTTGGTAATGTTATTAATTACTATTAGTAACCTAAGACGTAGATCTAGAAATTATTTTAGAAAAAACTGTAAGTAAACGAGTGATTCCTATAACTCTTACGATCGCGGCAGCACAATTTCCTAACAATCGGACTTTTGTGTACATTTTATATTAAAAAAAAAAGAGATTTCTATTTGAACTACAGTAGACGCCGCCGCTTATAAGACTCACTTTGGGACCAGCACAAAGTGAGTCTTATAACCGAATGAATCTTATATGGGCGAAGTGGAAAAAAAAAAATTAATTACGTATTTATAAATTTTATTTTATTACATATTTTGCTTTGATTTTAATACATTAACACATAATATTATTACATATTACATACTTTATTATTGAATAAATTTAACAATCCCGATAAAAAAAAACTAAAATTATAATAGGTAAATATTACATTTATAAAATGAATTTATTTCGAAAAATTATTTTTGAAAAAAATTTGTAATTTTACTTTGTTTTTATTATTTTGTTCTAATATTCCGAAAATATACTGTTCGTATTCGTATTGTATATTAAAATTGTTACCACGGTGATGGACAGCTCTGTCCTTAACACGTCTAAAGCCTCCAGGACCTCTTTATTTGATTTATCTGCGATAAAAATTATTATACGTTATAAGGTACCAACAGAAACTAGAAATAATCAACGCGAATATTATTTAATTTTTCAATACCAATTTTTTTTTCTAATTTATAACCAAAAAAAGTTTATTTTCTACTATTTATTTTACGAAATTCGAGTCTTATAACCGATTTTTTTTTAATGTATTTGGATTCGTCCGGACCAAAAGATTTTTAGTCTAATAAGCGACCGAACCTTATATCCGTGAGTCTTATAAGCGGCGTCTACTGTTAGGTTAGGTTAGGTTAGAATTGAAAATATCGAGTGAGTACTCATTACTATTATGCTATCAACCGACGACGGTGTAGAATCTATTCGATCGTTGTGAAAAAACGATGTGAATTTTTTACGAAACTTTAACAAGTTTCAAGTTTTCAAAAACGCAATAAACAAGACGTAACAGCAGTTATTATTCCGTTATAATATTATACGAGACGGATTGGCGAGCATTGCGAAAATTAAAAATCGATTTTCAAAAGACGACGAGTAAGGCGAAAATTCGAATCCGGATTTCAAAAACAATATTTTACGCGTAGGAAAAAAAACATTATCAATTAAATCAACTGGTTAATCCGCGGTCAGAACGGACGACAAAACTCGTACTCGACATTCGGCTAGGTGTCGTTGCTGGTTTATAAAAAAAAAAAGAGAGTCATCAAATATATTTTTGTCGTTTCCCCGCCGCCGCGTAAAAGTATACAATAGGTAATGACTTCGAAACACGCCAACGACGACGACGACGACGTTGAGAATTCAAAACGCGTACACGTCGATACGCAATCGAATAAATATTTATATCGCGGCGACGTATCCTTTTTAAGTACGTATTTACGATTGCATTCCGACGACGTACGATGTGTTTTTGACGCCACAATCGACAATGTCACGAGTACTCGCTCGCCACACCGGTATCATAACTACGCGTATTATCTATACGCGCATTAACTACCTACGAACAGAGTTACAACAATAACTCGGCTCAACTTTAACTACACGCATATTATTATTGTCACTATACGGTATAGTTTATTTGCTCGAGTCGATTTTGACCTAAATATAATTATTAATACATCGTCTCGTTCGCCTTGTTCGAAAACATTATCCTGCTTTATCTTACGGACGCGCGTAATATAATATATACGTTATTGTGTTTGAAACATTTTTTTTTTTTTATTCGGAACGATACCGCAATAATACACCAGGGGTGGCCAAACTTTTCAATCACGATCTACTAAAAATATACTTCACCTTTGAGGATAACGACTTGCATAAAGTGTATATTGTAAACATACAACGAGTATTATCAACTAATTACTAAAAATAATCGAATAATTACTCAAGTCTAATTACTCGATTAACATGTTATTATTTACGAGCATTAACCATTAAATATTAACCCTTTGACTGCCATGAGTACATATTTATGTACACGGCGTGTTATTCCATGAGGCCATGAGCTGATTATTATTATTGTTTGCGCCTCGTACGCCATAGTGGTTATGATCGAAATTATGTGTTTTTTATTTTTAAATATATTATAAGGTTTTAAAAAATTGTGATATTTTTTTGCTAACTCAATAAAACAGTTCCAGGAGGCCATATAATTGATTTCCCTATTCTGTATAACGCGAACCTGTACACATTTCTGTGCACGTGGCGCGTATAAGTAAAATAGAGTTTGAGTACAATATTTTGTACTCAAAACCAAAAGGCACGTTCAGGTGTGTACAATTTTTAGTACTCGTAGCGTTTATGGCAATGTACAAAAAAAACCCGTGGCAGTCAAAGGGTTAATATAATATTACTTTATTTATTTATTTTCTATTTTTTTTTATATATTATTGTTTTGTTGATCTGGGCCTTTATCCGATTCGATTACGTTGTCGCAAACGCGTAGCACAGCCACGATAATATAGGTACGCGATAACAATATAATAACCGTCGTCGCGTTTCCATTTTAAACGGCTAGCGTAAATATTTTACCGAAATCGCCGGCGTTATAGAATCGTATTATAAATATAGTAGCAACGACGACGTCCCGACGGGTTTGTAAAATATATAGTGGCCGTCGTCGATCGATATCAATTTAAGCTATTGCGTGTGTGTCGACCCGCATTAATAAACGAGAGCGTAAACAATTATTATTATTATTCTGCATGTAGTTTATCCTCGTTACAAACACCTCTCGTTTAAATATTCCGCGGGAAAAAAAAAAAAGGAAAACAAGTACCCGTCGCCGCCGCCGCCACCACCACGACAATAATAATATATTATTCGTATATTTCTAATTGTTCGTTCGGATCAGAAAAGTCAGATTATTTATGTACGATTTTATGCCGGGAAAACGGGATTCGAAAAATAAATAAATAAATCTAGTCCGCGGCAACACAGCAACTATACTACGAGGCAATAGACGGGGCAACGGACAATTTCGCACGGGCCGATGACGTAACATAATTGATAGGTTTATCAATCGCGTTGGATTTTCGTGGTTTGAACACGAGTCTCGATATTATTTGCACATTTTTCCGGACGTTAAAAAGAGGTCAAAAATTAAGGGTAAAACAGTTATATATTTATTTTTTTTATTCGTTTTTATAAAGCATGAGACTCGGGGGCAACGACCAGGTTTTTAGTGAATTTATTACTATAAATCAAAAACATGTTGCTATATACCGTTTTGTAAAAACGTAGTTTTGCGACTTTTTAATAATAATATTTTCACTTTGAATTGATAAATAAATACGAAAGAAAGAAAAAAAATCCAATTCGGTGCAATAAACCAGTTATCTCCCCGTGTTTTTTTTATTTATACTATTCGAATAATGTAAAACTCAAATTTATATACCTGTAAAGATAGCTCTTAGTATGGAGAAAATTCAATTTTGTTATACTATATTTATCTTATATATAAAAATGAATCGCAAAATGTGTTGTAAGCGCATAACTCAACAACCCCTGAACCGATTTCGCTAATTCTTTTTTTATAATATTCCTTGAAGTACGAGGATGGTTTTTACGCAGAGAATTATTATGAAAATTAACCCTGAGGGGGTTAAAAGGGGTAAAAATGGAAAAAATCCCGAGTCACTGGAGCTTTGTGGTATTCAATTTTGTCAATAGTTTCATTTAATATAGCAGAGGCCCCTAAAGAAAGGATTTTCCTAAATTCGACACCTAAGGGGGTTAAAAGGGGTAAAAAAGGTGAAACTAGAAAAATTCGCCTGGCTGGAACTGCTGGAGCTTTGAGTATGAAATTTGGTCAACAGTTTCGTTTTATATAGCAGAGGCCCCTAAAGAAAGGATTTTCCTAAATTCGACACCTACCGGAGTTAAAAGGGGTAAAAATGAAAAAAACTGATAAAATAAAAAGTTATACTGCACACGGGCGAAGCCGGGTTATTCAGCTAGTAACTCAATAAGAAATTTTATTTATTTTTTCATAGATATCGTTTTCCCGTCGGCGGCGGCGGCGGTAAGTAGTAGTATGAGAATGAGATATTTGACCATCACGCGGTGTAAACGAACGAGTAGCGAAAACGTGGGGAAAAAATTTGGCACTGTCATCGCGCGTTTATAAAGGTCGCTGAATTCGCGATTTTCTCGCACAGATTGTTTATCGCTGCAGCGGGAATAATACCGGCGACGGTAAAAATATATCGTTCGATATTATTACCCGTTTACGACGTGTTTTTCGCCGTTTCGCCCCTTTGCAAACAACTACAGTTTGCCAATCGATAACGGTAGGTATATATTATATACAGTTATAGTATAACACGGACGAAAATAAAAAGTTTCGCGTAAATATAGACGTCGTCGTCGTGTCGTCAGAGTACAAAGTCACCCGCTCACTCGCTCGCGGCGGCGGCGCGGCTCGAAACGTATCGGGGTGTAAAACATAATATCACAAATCAACAAATCCACATCGATTTTTCGCCGGCGAAATAATAATAATCCGTTAAATATTAATACGATATTATTTTGTTTATTTATTTTCAATTTTCTACGAATTGAGAAGAATTCGTGGTAAACGACTGAAAAAAAAGTGGCGCCCGACGTTTCCGACACGATGGCCGACTGAGCTCAATATAGTACCTACCTATTTATGATAATATTGTCCTTGACGACGGCCAACGGTCTCGTTGGTGGTTATTATAATATTATATAATAGTTATGTACTGTCATATTATTATTTACGAATGCGTAATGACACACGGGTTAGGAAAATCGATAAGAAATAACGATCGATTCGTCCGAGCGAGTGGAAAAAAAAAAAAAAAACAACTGTTTCTAATTCGCTCGTTAAAAACAAACGCACACGACACAACACCCGGTCTATTTCAGCGACCGCGAGGAAATATTATCGTCGAGCTTTTCGGTTTCCCCCCTCTCCCCCCCCCCCGCACGCGTCGGTTATAATAATAATAATAATCGACTCGCGTTCGCGTGTTTTTACGTGGAAAAGTCGCTAAAAATTTCAATCGGAAACCCGACGACGACGACGAGTTCAAAAACGGAATTCCGTGCGCGCATAATATTTTAGAATAAAATTGTTGTTGTATTTTAAAAAAACATATACTCCGAGTAGGAACTTTATGTAAAGGTAATACGACAAATGAACGTGTCTGCACGAAAATAACGAATAGTAGAAATCGTATACGTTAGGTATACGATTTCATTATTGGCTTTTTCGTTTCCGAAAAAATCCATCCGAATCGCAAACGGAAAACTTTGAAATATTTCTCTAGATGAATAAAACGTATATTTTAGTTAAATCGGTGGTCCGCGGGCCAGTCGTAGATGATTTTTTCTTCGATTACTATTATTTTTTTTATAAACAGTGAGAAAATTACGACCTATCCGAGGAACCTTATTGTAGATATTATTATCGTTGTTGTAAGTGGTTTTTTCGTGGTTAATTTATAGTAGTTTATTGTCTTAAACACCCACTCCCAGAAAAAAATTCTATCAACGCAGTGGCGGAACTACCTTATGGACAAAGGTGTGATTTCACACGAGGGAGGCCTCAAACTCGAAACGCGTATAAAAATAAAATACAATTTTCACTACCGGGTATAGAATTTAAAATGTAATTATTCTGTTTCGATTGAATCATAATAATATACTAATTTTACAATATTAATTTAATATTAATACGATGGGGACCTCCAACGATTGAACTCGGAAAATTACAATTTAAAAAATCAAACTAAAAACACCTCGTAAAAGTTTATTTTTTGGTTATATTAGTATAATAATATGTTATTTTACTCGATAAAGTCATTCGAGTCGAATTTTCAACTCGAAACGCGTATAAAAATAAAACAAAATTATAGAATTGAAAATGTAATCCTGTTTCGATTGAATTATAATATACTAATTTTACAAAATTGATTTAATTATACGAAAAAACTTCTTGGACATTTATAAAATCCTGTCCTAGCAGTAGATGGCCTCCAAGGAAATTTTTTACACGGGCCTCCGAGAATCTAGTTCCGCCACCGCGTGTGTAATATATTAATTAATTTTTCTTTTTTCGTTTTCGCGACGAAAACGCTTTCCCTGAAACCCTCTAGAAACCGCATATGTTTCGAGATGGAGCCGTCGACGTCGACGACGACGACGACGACGACGACGTCGACGACGACGACGACGACGACGACGATAGTCGAATCGCGGGTGAAAATTACAGCCGATCGTTTTTTACCGTTTCCCGGGCCGGCAGACGACCGGCGGTCCCCCCCCTTCCCCCCCATTCAGTCTCCACCTGTGAATATTTTACTTCGCGCGCGCTCGTCGTGACGACGGCGGCGCGGCGGCGGCGGCACTGTTTTCGCAAACAACGTAAACGGTATAAATAATAAATGATCACAAAGAGACGAGCAGACTATATTATATTATCGTCCAAGGACGGGGAACGGGCGCGGGCGGGCGCGACGACGGGCTTGCGAGCGCGCGCGCGCGCGCGCGTACTCGCTCGCGAAATCGATAAAACATTGTTAAGATCGCGAAAACGACGACGACGCCGCGACGCGTCGCGCGAGTCGGCCCCGCGGCGGCAGGACGAGAGGAAAACAATTCTGGGAAATCGCTCGGAGGGTGAGACAGCGCTATCTAACCCTCTGCCGCCGCGTTTCGGCGAGAAGACGGGGCTGTTTTCGACGAAAGTCGCGTGGTCTTACGAAATAATTAGTATTACGGCTTATTGGATATGTAAAATCGGAGCTTTTTCTATTAGTCCTGAAAATATCGTTTTTTGGAAGGAAAGCCGCGGGGCGGCGAAAAGGACTTGCTGACTTTTTACTACCCGATTTGAATTTATACTACGCGTCGGATTAATCTTAACGTTCTTTCGGGCAAAGAGTGATATTTTATAAACGAAGAGAATAACGTACAGTAATTATAGAATATTCGTACAGAACAGTGATGAAATATTAAATTTAAAATGTTTATATAACATCGATTATTCATCCGAAACCTAGACTCGAACAGCGAAGTTTAATTTCGTTATCAAAATCAAAGTTTGCACGAGTTTACGGCGAAAAAAAAAGAAAAACGTCTCGCCGGTGACGTATTTCTGGAGGGTGTCCTCCATAGTATTATCGTGTCGATTACAAATTACAATGTTTAAGTGCCCAAGCGAAATATTTTGTTTTATTCGATTCGACGACGCTTTTTTTTTCATAAATTTATACTTCATGTTTACTACAATAATAATGATGACATGAGAAGGTAATTTAGAGAGAGAAAAAAAAAATGTTGGCGTTCGGTAATACGTTACGTAACCTTCGACTGGTCAATTATACCGCGTATACCGGAGTCCTAACATAAGGATTTTTGAAAACGGTAAGTCTTTTTTTGTTTTTTTTAAACGATTTTAAAAACTGGTTTTCGAGGTTCGTATAGAATTACATTTTGGACGGACGCCGCCCCGAAAAATCACCGGAAATACGCCGCGCCGCCGTCGCGTCTGGCGTGTTTTTATACTGTCGAGAACGGAAAAAATGTCGTAAAAATATTCTCGAACGTCGCGCGCGCGAATATCCCCGACTATTGTGTAACGCGTTTTCGTTCCTATTGTCGTCTAATTTGTATTAATTTAGACCCAGATTCGCAGATTTTTCCAGAGGGATTTTTAAATAATTACGAGCGCGACTTTTCAATTAGAAATAAACACGTCTACGTGTAGAATATTCGACAAAACTACGACGCGGTAGGCCGACGGTATGGTTTTTACAGAGCGCCCAGCTCAAAAACTATGCCAATTGAGATTTTCGAGTTTTAATTATTTATTATATTATCGCGTGCGATGTCGAGTAATAAAATCGTAGAGAATTATAGTTTTAACGATTGCTGTCGCGTCGACGTGACTTTGAGTTGTATTTAAAAAATTTAAAAAAAAAAAAACGCAATCCTCCTATCGGCTCTTTGGAAAATAATTCATCGATAACATGGAGAAATTCAGTGTTTCGAAAATCCCACTAATTAGATACGTTTTTTCTCGTGCGTTATCATAATGAATTAATGAAATAAAGTTTTCCTACATTCAAGACGTGTTATTATAATTATAATATTTGCCTATCGATTTCTACGACTAAAAAGAGAGATTAAATAAATAATATAATATCGGTAGTACTCACGGCCTGTCGTCGTCGTCGGCGGGCGGGTCGCTGTCCGAGGGGTTCTTGTCAAATAACGTGTGTAGATGGAGAAAGTTCGATTTGTCGTCGACGAGACATACGTACACAAACACGACGACCGCAACAGAGTGTTGCGGAGAAAAAAAAAAAACGGAAATAAAAGCCGAGAAGACCTCTCCGAACGACCGTCGACACTAGACTGGTCGGTCCGCACACGAGCTGCCGAGCTTTTGCGCCTCGGTCGTTCAGGATTGCGCGCGCTGCTCGGCCGTCGTTGGTCGGGCGCGCCGCGAACAGCTTATTGGGCCGACGACGTGAACTTTCGCACGTCCCCGTTTCACGCAAACACGCTCGTAGTGTTACGTAACTGTTACGTAACTATGTGTTCGTAACGAACGATGTGTTACATCATTATTAGGTAATTCCTATGATGCATAACCGTTCGATCGTGTTGCGTTTCCGGCGCGAAAACTCGGCACTTTTTCACGGGGTGGCGGCAAAAATATGATTTTACTACCCCAAGGGGTAAAACGTGGAGGGTAGCGGTCGCCGCCCCCCGATCTACGTTAAATTCCGAGCGTCCCCGCGTCCTGTCAGTGGTACACATTAAAAGTCAAGGGCGGCACGTTGAGACAAGTGTCCCCCCTGCGTTCCCCTCCACTTTGACCGCTGGCCCTACGAAACCTATTCCGCACACCGTGTGCGAAAAAATCCCGCGCACGCCTACGACGACGATTACGTTTTTACGATAATCGTTTCTTTAGCGCGATCGCCTCGTTTAGAAGAAGAAAAGAAAACGCTACCCGCGAAACCCGCCCCCGTTTTCCCGACAACACCATGTCGTGAACTCGTGACTAGCTTAAAATAGAAAAAATAAAATAGCTCTCGTCTCGATCGCGAAAAATCGTTTGGAAAAAAAAAAACTGTAAATCGTACGAGTTTTGGCGAAACGACGAGCCGTCACTGTCGACCACAGCTAACCATTTTTTTTTCCAACTAGTAAAAACGATAATTTTAAAAGTCTGTCGAGAACGTTATCGAAAACAAAAAACCGAAAAAAAAAAGACAATTTTATTACGACGAAAGTAAACGATTAAAATAATAATAATATTTATTCAATATTGTCGAGTATTATCGGACACACATTTTTAAAACGAATTCGAGTGTGGCCGAAACCCGTTTGATCGTATTTATCGAAAAAAAAATCGAGCCTGAATATTGGTAATAGTAGATAAAATTTTTTTTTCCAACTATACTAAAAACGATAATTTTTAAAGTCTGACGAAAACGTTATCGACAAAAAAACCATAAAAAAAGACGATATTATCGGGAATTACAGGGCACGTTTTTTCGAAATAACTTCGTCGTAATTTCCAACCGAATAACCAAAACACACACTATAATATAAAGTTAATAAAACGAAACACATATTTTCGTCACGAAATAATAAACGGTCAAAAAAATTCGGTTAATAAACACCGGTCGATTACTGATTAGACAGACAGATAGAGAACTCGCTGTAGAATAGCTCTCGTTTTGATCGCGAAAAATTGTTAGGAAAAAAAAAATGTAAATCGTACGAGTTTTGGCCGCCTCCGCGAAATGATGAGCCGGCACTGTCGACCACAACTAATCATTTTTTTTCCAACTATAGTAAAAACGATTATTTTTAAAGTCTGACGTAAACGTTATCGACAAAAAACCAAATTAAAAAAAAAACGATATTATCGGGAATTACAGGGCATATTATTTCAAAATAACGTCGTCGACATTTCCAACCGAATAATCAAAACACACACTATAATAATATAAAGTTAATAAAACGAAACACATATTTTCGAATGAAATTCGTCTCGAAATAATAAACGGTCAAAAAAATTCGGTTAATAAACACCGGTCGATTAGACAGACAGTCAAAACTCGTAGTATTAGGTAATAACAGATTTTTTTTCCAACTATATAGTAAAAACGATAATTTTAAAAGTCTGACGAAAACGTGATCGACAAAAAACCAAAAAAAAAAGACGATTATCGGGTACTTAAGTACTTTATGGCACATTGTTCGTTTCAAAATAACGTCGTCGACATTTCCTGCCTAATAACCAAAACACACACTATAAAACGTTAGTAAAACACATATTATTTTCGAATTTAAAATAATAAATGGTCAAAAAAATTCGGTTAATAAACACCGGTCGATTAGACAGAGACAAAACTCGCTGTAGAATCCGATAAAGACGACGTCGAATCGAGGCGATCAATCCCCTCCAAGGAGATCGCTTATCGTCGACGGTAGTATTAGAAGTAGTAGTAGTAGTGGTAGTAGTAGTAGGTAGCCGGTAGTCGCCCGAAATTGCTGCCGCCGCCGCCACACCTTATCTCGCGCCGCACATTATCGACTCGGAAGTACGGTCACGCACACGCACACACGCGCCCGCGCGCGTTCATAATTGATAACGTCCTTTGGACCGAGCACGCACACGTCCGTCCGCCGAGCTGCACAGCCATTACTCGTCGCACGTCTACCCGTCGATACGTGTGTTCGCCGCAGCCGTCGTCGTCGTCGTCCCAAACAGTCGCGTGACACGACGACGCGTCGCACCCGCCGTCCGCGCGACAACCGCACGCCGCCGCCGCCAGCCGTCTGTCCGCCGCCGCCGCCGCCGTCGCGTCCCATGTCTCGTCGCGCCCGCCTGTCGTCGTCGTAGTAGTGTCGTGATTCGCCCGCGTCGTCCGCGACCATGTCCGTGGCCGTCTTGGCCGCCGTCGCGTTGTTCCTGATCCTGCTGTTCCGCATACTCAACGTGTCCAGCCAACCGCAAAAGCCCACGTTCTTTTGCCGCGACAAACAGTTCCTGAACCGGGTGCTCAAGTTCGCGCCCCAGCTCGAAGAACCGTGAGTACGACGCCGCGTCAATGACGACGGCCACGTCGATAGAATGTCCCCGTCGCTCGGTGGCAAATCCGCCGACACTCTGTTGCCGCTGTTCAAAGCGTCCCGTGTCATCTGTCCTATGAAATTCCACTATATACGAGTATTCGTCCCTCTGAGCTGCGGGCACTAGGTATCTCGGTCACATCGAGCGCTCAAAGTTTGCCTACGATGTCCGAGCAGCGTAGCGTCTACGAAACGACGTAGTGTCCACTACGTTAATGTGCTCTCTTATCTCGTAACAATTAGTTCAATTCACAAGCCGGACTAATTGGTGTTCGAGCAAATCATAGTTTCTGTCTTTACCTAATGTGTTTTTTTTTTCATATTATAATCTAATTAGACAGACGACCACTTGATCTATTATAACCCGACCACGGTGAATTAATTAAATCCTACATATCGAATCGCAGCAACATCTAATAATAATAATAATAATAGGTATATCAATAACGATTTGATAGTTGAAAAAACGTTGACCTTAAAAATATTATAAATACTTTAGGAGTATATTATATGAAGAAGAAAAAAAATGAAATATATTTTAATAATCATTGGGCAATTAGGTATAGATAATACTATATATTTTTTTTTTTCTATTCTATTCGTAAACTCAACAATCAAGTACTTAATAATAATAATAATACCGTTATCTCGGTCAATTAGCTCTTATTACTCTAATGAATTCAATTGATTTAAAAAGTCTTATTGGATTTTCAGTTCACAGTCTTCAACTATAGGTAGGTGTACCTAAAGATTTGGCACAGACTTCAACATCGAATAGAAATATATTTTTCCTATCGCTCAATTAATATTATCCAAAATTATTGATAAACACATTTAACTACCTATTTAAAGCATTCACAGTTTATCTCACTTGAAAACTTCATTCATTTCCATTTGCTTTATTCATTCCAATTGATTTGAGTTTTCAGTTTTACATTTTGGTCAGATTCAAAATACAATATTGTATCATGTCCTTTGCCTTTTTTCTGTTCACAACACTTTGGTAACAAATACATTTATTCAGATACAAATGATCATTTTCTATTGTGATGTGTAAATTTAAAAAAATTACTACTCAAAGTTTGTACTACGATCATCACTACCAATTACTATACTTAGGTGTTCACTATAAAGTTTTATTATGCTATAAAATTAAAGTCGACACAAGGTCTACTGTCGATACTGACAACAAAAAAATCAAGTAGGAATATGTTTATTGAGTACAGTTGTAGTCATAGGCGCGACTCAAAATTAGCACTCTCAAAAATACAAACATTGATTTGTACGCATACAATTTTAACAAGTCTGCCTACTCTAACTTTGGTAGGCGAGTGAAGTATATTAAATAATTTTAAGGTTTTTTTCCTTCTTATTGAGTCTTGTGAAACACAAAGAACGCTGTTTACTGTTATGGAGTGTACTTATGATGCCTCGGTAACTGAAAAATCTATACGGATCATTGATTGTGATGTCTTACACGTTCAACGCTTTCATAACTGTTGTTTTATCTGAACGTGATTGCAGTTTTCCCAAGTTTATGGCAGAATTTAGTGTGTATATTATATTATGCATTTTTCCACGAACAAAAAAAAAACAACATGAAATCATATAAACGTACATTCTTTGTTAGCGTCTAGCGGTCAACTGACTCAAAGTTTATCTACTAGTATTGCGTTTTTCCCAACGCTCAAAGTTCTATCTACGATTGTGCCACGTTCACGCTGTTTCACTAGTGATACAATATCAGTTTTGATCATTTTTAATTAGACCTCCTCATGCACATACCAATGCAATTAAAGGGAATGAATGGTTTTTGAATTGTGTAGATATTATAAACAATTGGGAAAAAAACAAACAATGTATTTTATCGTCTTTATCCATTTATGCGATTAAAAATACTATCCATTATCAATTTGTTAATAATTTTAATGACGATAGCAATAGCAATTTTCCCTACAGAGATGTTGATATAATATTTAAAAAGAATTAAATTCAAAATCGACTTACTAGTGTAGTATAGTGTAGTATTTCACATCGTTTTGCAGTTTGAGTTTTCAAACGGTTTTGTTTATCACCGTTGAGTTCTCAGGTGTATACAAAACACTGTGGACACGAGAAAATAAATAAACGTGCGATCTACAATAACGATTATTGATCGACGATAATAATAATATGACATTCCTGTTTAGTTGATCGTATCGACAGTATCCGAAATATACTTTTTGTGAAAACAAAATATAAATTACTAGGTTTTTTTTTTTTACAGTTAGCGTTTGAGAAAAATAAAAATAAATCGTCGCTAGATAAACATGTTATTTCTTATTTTTAGAGGTATGTGGTACATATTTTAATATGACCGCGCGAAGAGAATGTTTGTCTAATATCGAACGCGTATATTGAAACGAATAGATAGTATATTATAATTGTCGCAATATGTTTTCGCGAATGCAATGCGAGCTTAACAAATGTCTAGATTATAATGACAATTGGAAAACACATGCCTCAATTAATATTGTTTAGCACAACTTTTTCGACGTGGGCAATTCGACTCTTTACACAGAACATTTAATGAAAGTGTTTGTTCTTTACGCATCATCGAGGGTGTTTATATTAAGTACGCAATGTTAAAATTGTTTATCTACTACGTATCGAAGAACGCTATTGGTTTTTGTTTTAGTTGACTTTAGGTCAACTTTTCAACATCAAAATGAATTAAAAAATTTTCTATAAACCGTTTTTCAATATACAGAAAGCAGGTAAAAAAAAAAGGAAAAAAGAAGAGAAATAGAATAAATTCGAATGAATTTGTGACATGACATTTTTCAGAGATGAAAAATCCTCGACAACTTACCTCAGTCTGATCGCAAGTGCTCTGACCGGGTGTTGTGATCTGACAGAGAATGAATTACAAAAACTTTTTTTCAACTCTACTTTTTTTAACTCTGCCTCGCCGAATATCACAACCAATACAGTCGAATACCAATTATTTCTCTGGCGTTTCTGAAACTTAGAAATTACCTACTTCGGATGACTGAAATTTTGTTATTTATATGTAATTACAATTTGTTCCTGTGTTGTTAGAAATAGTTACAGTTTTAAATATTAATGTTTATAAGCGAATTTTTTTTTTATTTAATCTATTACACAGAAAGATGAGTGTTTTATTACCTGCCTTATAGTATTAAATAAAAGAAGAATTAATATCTGATTTACAATGATTAGATTTTAGTGTGTTTAAGATGATATTAATAGCAGACACTCGATGGAATTTAAATAATAATTTCATTATATATATATGTAATTATTTATTTTTCATTAGATTTGTACTGTTTTGAAGAAAACACTCCAATTTATTTATTTCTTTTGAGAATATATCAATTTAATAGTTATAATATCACAACTGATAAAAAAACAACTCTGTCTGATATTCTTAAAAAAAAAAAAAAAAATGAATCGTTAATCATATTAAAACCAAAAAGAACATTACCAAGTAAATGTTGTATTAAAAAAGTAAAAAAATGAAAAAATTACCCGTTTACTTGGTAACAAGTCTGTTTTTCAATGAAGCAGTTTGTCGTTGTTAGTTTCTATTACGTGGCGGCCGTGAAGCGGTTTGATATATTTTTTTAGCTTAGTCTTTACCGTACCGTGCGTTATTTGTGAAAATCACATTTTGATTTTCAGATACGTACCGACCAGACTATGGGGATTCAGCGGTCACGTTCAAACTATTTTATATAGTATTTTCGGCAGGGTGAGATGCCCGTGTCCCAAAGGAGATCGAAGGTTCTTAATGCTCGATGACGGAACTACTCTTACATATGATCTGTTCAAATCAATGGTCTATGAGCCCGAATTAGGTGAGTTTGCAATCGACATTTCGAAGGTGACGTGTTATTGATGGTTTCGATTATTTACAGAGGACATCACTGTAGTCGTAGTTCCTGGCATTTGTAATTCTTCAGAAAGCGATTACATCCGAACGTTTGTAAATTACACTCAAAATCAAGGCTACCGGTGTGCAGTTCTTAATCATGTCGGTGCTTTGCACAACGTGCCCGTCACCGCTTCTAGGATTTTCACTTATGGTAAAAATATTTAAACGCTATTTGTTTTTTAAGTCTAATTTGAATTTAATAATGCGTTTCAATGTGAGTATAACTAAACATATTATAGAGGTAGCGATTTTTGCTTATCTATTGTATGATTAGAAGAAACTGTGAAAATATATTATATCATATCAGTGTAACAATTTGTATTATATCATGAAAATATATAGAGTCGATTTAGTCTAAATTACATAATAAATTTTAAAACTGAAAACACTAACATACTAACATTTTTCCATTTATGTTAGGATGTATCTCCAGATGTTCACATTTTCATTAGAGATTTACACGTTTAAAAATCGATTTGAAGTAGACGGTTTCGCGGTTATCATATAAAACATCTTATGTGTAAAAAAACAAATGGCTCTAAGCCTATTCGTCATAACTCGAACGACGACAAATCAACGCGTTTAGAAACAAAATAATTAAAAGTGTTAATGTACTATCTGTTAAAATATTTGGATTTTATTTTGACAAGTACACATCGGTGTTGGAATTCTTTAAAACGTCACTAAACGCAATAATAATTCGTGTGTAATGCTACAAGCGTTTATAATATGCTGTAAGCAAATTGAGAAAATAATTTATGTAAACCGCAGAAACTCAATGTGTCACTCAATCGTTATGTGACGATTGTGTTTAGGAATTAACATAATTATTGTTAACTACCCGTTGGTTTTTAATAACTATCATATTTTAAAATAACATTGTTTTAAACGATGTAATCATTTATTTATTTTTATTTTTTTAAGGCCGATAATACTTATTTCCAATACGATACTGATATTTTATTTTCCCAGTCCACAAACCGATATCTAAAGAGAGATTAAAAATATTTATGATTTCTAATAGATCTGAAAATGTAATTTTTTTACAACGAAATTAAACACTATTATACACTGCAATACTTTGGTATTATATAATTTTTATTAAAACCACTATCGTTGCGTACAAATTGACACGCCACTCGCATTATCATCGGTTTGAGAAGAAAAAAAAAACCGATATTCGGTTATCGTTTTATCTCTGTTATATGCATAAATAAATTAATATATTTCATCATAATATCTAAGCCACATATAGATGTGTGAATTATTTAAACAAAAAGTCTACCTAGGATTAAGTTCCATTTTATAATGTCGTTTTAAATTGTCAGTTATTTTTTCTTTTTGTATCAACTTTTATTTTGTTTATTATGTACACACAATAATTATTATAACTCAGCAAAAGGGTATATAATATGTGAAATAAAATAAAATAAAAATATAACTTGTTAATAATTGATTTCAACGAAATTAGTACTGCATGTATTATTTGAATTTCAGCGATATTTACCGATTGACTAAATACTTGATTTCTCCTACAGGCCACACGGACGACCTTCACGTAATGCTTTGCAATTTGTCAGAACATTATCCGAATTCTAAAGTTATAATCATTGGATACAGCATGGGAGGTAACTTGGTTACCAAATATCTCGGAGAACACCGTGTAAATCGACCAAACAGTGTTATCGCCGGAGTGTCTATATGTCAGCCATACGACGCTTTGAAGTAAGCGTACCGCCATACTCGTATGAAGTCTAGAAATCCTCTGCTCTTAGTTGTTATTTTTTTTTTTCCAAGCTCAGTCATATTTCTGAGTAGTTTCTCAACACGTTTTTCCATTTTACTTTATTCTGCAACGACAAAATACTACTACTAGTATTTAAAAATCACAAATTTACCAATGTTATAAATGTTTATTTTCAAATCGAAATTTGTGTAGAGATGGTGAGAAAATTATACTTACAAAACGTTTTTTCATTGTGATTATTTTTAGAGCGACTGGTGTTTTGTTGAATTGGCAAAATTTTCGAAGACTTTACTTGTACGCTTTAACAGAAGCGATAAAAGCTTTAATTTTGAAACACAGAAGTAAGCTGTTAACGGAAGATATCAAAAAACAGTATTCGTTAAATGAAAAAGATATTATATCAGCAGCTACACTACCTGAACTCGATGATGCTTACACCCGGTAAATATGATAAAGTTATGAGAATAATTTACATGTTTTTAAATATTTCGGTCGAACAATAAGCTAATGTGAGCTAATCGACTTGATTTTATGTTGGTATTTTATTATCGATTGCTACGTTAAGGAATTTCATACTCTTTAAAAACGATTTATAAACACTTTGAGAACTTTCTACGGACAAATCATCGACTATCACCATAAATACTATTTATAATCATTGCTATTACTGGAATTTTTTTTAAAAAAATGACCTCAAAGTCTTTAAAAACATATTATGATGAAAATAAATGTTTCAAAGCCGAATGAAAGAAACCTTTTATCAAAGTACATATAAATGAACAAAAAAAAAAAACTACTTCGACTACTTACAACGTGGTTATTGTTTTGTCGATTAATGAGAGTGTTATTAAATACAATTCTTGTGAGTACTTGTAGAATAACGTTTGTTGTGATTCGTTTTTCACAGAAAAGTAAATAATTTCAAGAATCTTCATGAATTTTACCATTGGTCGAGTTGTCTGTACTACATAAATAATGTAAAAATACCAATGGTGTTTATTAACTCGAGAGATGATCCGCTGGTGCCAGAAGATTTACTAATACCTATTCAAAACTTTGCAAGTAAGACTACCGCTAATTTCTCTAAATCAATTATAATAATATTTCACTATTTTAACTATTTTTATGATCTCTCTCTGCCAAGTCGTGTAATTAGTATAAATTACTAAAATAATCGACGTCGACAATAGAATATTATGTTATACAGAGTACGATATTATAATAATTCCTAAGGTTTTGAAAAAAACGATAAATAAAGGTATAAAAACATTGGTTTTTTTCCGAATTTCAATCGCGTTCAATTTATTTTAGGAATTCGATCGATTATTTGTATTTTTAACGAATTAAAATTACGACTCTAAACCATCGTATCGAATTGATATCGTGCAAGTACGACTTACAAGTTATAACTTACAACGAGACGAATAAAACTTGTTTTTGCCGTCACAAAGACACCTCGCTCGTCCCTGTGTAATAAATAGAGTTCGGATTTGTATGCATTTTCATATTTGTAATGAGTACGTATGCATTTCGATGGGAGTAAGAAATGTGGACGATTTGTGTCACAGATAATGCATAGAAAAAAGTTTATTTTGTAAAGTATTTGTTATATTTGTTGAATATATTAATAAATGTTTAAAGTCGATGTCTAGAATTACAAAATTAAGTTTTTCAACAATGTTGAATTATTATTTATGGAAGAAATTAAAAAAATAAATATATTAAAATGCATATATTTTGGGTATAAGAGCACATTTTGAAGTTTTTCGATGCATAAATGCATATTATTTTGGCCTTTTTGAGTGCATACAAATCCGGACTTTAGTAATAAATAATCGTGTCGTGCTCGCGTGAAACAACATTATTGTTTACTTAGTTTCAAAGTTTCCCCGTTTGTTTTAGAATCGAAAGATAACATATTGTACATGGAACTAATGCACGGCGGTCACCTGGGATTCTTCGAAGGCGGATTCATGTATCCCAACCCAATAGCTTGGCTAGACCGAACCCTCGTGTCGCTGCTGCCGGCGCTCAAAGAACATTGTGGCGACGACATGAAGAAAACGGCTGTTTATTGAATTTAATCCCTTCACTAGTAATGCATACTATTTAAATTACACCTGAAAAAAATAACATTTGTACGATTGTTTTTCCTTCTACGTCCGATCTGTTGTTACGAGGGATTTGGATTAGTGTGATTTGAACGGCGACGACGATTATGTAGTGTTGAAGACGTTTTTTTTCTTTCTTCAAACAAATATACGCGCGGAGTTTGCAACAAACGTACATATGTGGGGAATTCTACGCCCGATTTATATTAAATTAAAAAAGTCTTTTAAAAAAACAAAATTTTGTTTTCGTTTTTCCACGTGGAAACAAAACAAAAATATCAAATATTTTTTGATTCCTCTAAAAGGGGCGTATTTGTAAATTGGCTTTTTTTCTCAATCCGGAATCGAACTATAAATATCGTAAACGCGATATACGTATTCAATTTACCTGTCGGTATTACTAAAAAACGTTTTAACAATACTCATCGTCGTCGTCGTCGGATATTTACTTTTCTTTCGTTTGATAATAATACCATATATCATTATGATCTAATCAAAACCCCTTGTACAAAATAATATATTCCTATCGCGCCTATGAACATTTTTAAATGACGTCCGAAATAGGTGAACTATCCGATGGACTTAATCGAGTTGATTTATCGACTTTTTTTTTCTTTTTTTTTTAAATCAATTTTTAAAAAATAAAATACCGTGTTCGATTATATCATTTGTTGAACGAATTAAATGAAAATCACACACGTGCGTGTTTCGTCGACTTGTTAATAATAATAATATTAACGTATGTAAATAATATTGCATTTATTTGAGTTGAGTTTCGTCGCGACGAAGAAAAAACAAAAATTTAACAAACGCGCTCTCGGTCCGATCGGATATTTCGTTCGGCCGATTGTGGTGTTTGTCGTCGTCACGCCGCGCCGGAATGAAACTCGCGGTTTTTTTTCTCCTTTTTTCTAAGCTCTTTTCGACTCGATCGTATGTATGATTTTCATCCGTTTCGCCATCTTAGTGTTTAAAACAAAAAGAATAAAATATTTTTACGTTACTATAATATTACGAATAATATTATATCGCCGCTACAAAATATACTACATCTCAGACTATTTTATGTTTTTTATTCCTGATTGTTTATATTATATTCTTTTATTTTTTATTACTTTTATTTTGAATTATAATTTCGTTTTTTTTTTTTTTTTAAAATATTTATAATGAAGATAATATATTTGTTATTATTTTATTTAATTTTTTTATTATTATTATTATTATTATTATTTTGATAATAATCGAAAAGGTTTAAAAGTAATAATAGTTTTTGTATTTATTTTTTAATTTTTCAATTTTCATCCAACCAAATTACACATTTCACGTATATTAACACGATACGAGTCATTGAACATTAGATTAACCCTTAAGATTTGGAACGATCTGTCTCGTCTCTCTCTCTCTGATTTTCCGCGGAGGCGCCGCCGCCACGACGACGACGACGACGATTGTACATACACTACCTGTAAATAGAAATTTAATCTGTTGCATTCCGGCACAAATCGCATAATAATTATTAATATGTAGAATAAAATATAATATGCGGTTTCTCGAAGAAAGACAAAAAAAAGTTCCTCGATTCATATTTAATTGATTTTTTTTTTTCTCTCATCCAAACGTGTCATACGTCTTAAAATCGTCGATAATTCAAAACAATGCATTTTAACAATTCAATTATTGTGTTCGTGTTCTCTCTCTCTCTCTCTCTCTCTCTCTCTCTCTCTTTAGCTCTCTACGTTAAAGCGACATTTTTCAAACGTACAACTTGTATTTATTTATTTATTTTTAAGTTTGCCTCATAGAATAATAATAATAATATTATATAATATATAAATATATTTATATTTTTTAAAACCAGTATGATATACTATAACAAAATTGCTAGCGACGAGCACACAATTTTAATACAACTAATCAATGATTGTTTGTTAGCTTACTCTGTCGCCCCCGATCGAGTTTTTATAATCGCGGACGATCCGATCGTTTTTATATTTTATCATGACGTGTCAATCGTGTTGAATCAAATGACAATTTTACGACTGTGCTAATAACTTATACAATATGTATGTATGTATGTACGAATATGATATATTTTATTTTGTATTTATTTATTTTATTTTTAATGAATAGTCTTTTTATTATTTGTATCAATTGATTTGATTATCTACAAAAAAAAAAAACAAAAAAAAATTACATACGGCGTGGTGTTCGAACACGACAACAAGCCGTTGTGTTTTAAATAATAATAAAAAAAAAGACACTTACTTGTAAGCTTTCCAGACACCCTACATGTACTGTTGTTTCAGTGTGTGAAAAATTAATATAAAAACGTGTTTTCAATATAATATCTAATGTTACAGTGTACTTATGAAAAAATTTTGCTTGACTTTGTTTTCAATCAAATCGTAAGACTAAATATTTTTTCCAAATAAAAGGAATACATATTTATACATCCAATGTCGACTTATTCCTTTTCCTTGACGATTTACGGGAGGGGGGGGGGCAGCAGCGGCGCATAAATGTGCTCGGAAAAAATTTTATTTATACACATACAATATAATATACTTTTGTGCGCTTTCGATGGTGTGAACATAATAATATGCGTCGATAAAAACAAACGTATAATAACGATTATTCTTCTGTTTTCTATTATATCATTATTGTATTCTTCTACTCGTTAAATTAATTAATTTAAAACTTATTAAAATAGTAATTATTTTGATTAAAACTCTGTCGTTTGGTAATCTGAACGTTTTTACACAGTTAGTAGTAATTGTTAGTACCCGAGGTTTCACAATATTATGATATAAGATAAATTAAATGTAAAAATCGGTGAAAAACAAATTTTATACAATTATATAAAGCGTATCAAATATAATATATATACGATAATAATAATAATTATTGATCGACTAAAATTTAGTACGACGTACTGGATTGGCCAAGACGAGAGACATCTTATCCGATACGATGGGAATTTTGTTCTTTTGGTGTTGGTTAATCAACTGACTGATACTCTGAAACGTGCTGGTTTTCGTTTTGATACAACCGTCGTGGTCGGTCTCGATTAAAATATGTTTCTTTTGATTTCCTTGGACACCAGATATTACATATTTTCCTGGTTTTCCTTGCGATTCCCTGACTAGAAAATCCCCGTTCTAAACGAGGAGAGAAAAAACCAAAAAATATCATTGTTATAACGGCCACAGTTATACAGTTCGTAAAATCACACGTTACAAATGGACAAGAATGTTACAAGGACAGTTTTATTTTTTCATATTTTTCAATCGGTTTTGAGTTGAATTAAATTTAATTAAAAAATCGGATACGATAAGATACGATTTGAACCCGTGGCTCTCGAAAAAAACAATTCCGAATAAAATATGGATCGACTGCGAACAATTATATTCAAATCGTCGCGTTTATTATCTATTTAAATAATTTTGTTCTAATAGAGAACAATCGTTGATAAATCGCCGAGTGAGTCACTGTGCTTTTTTATAACTCGTATTAGTAATGATAATCAGTAATAATTAATTTACATGTATGTATACATCTTTATTTTTAAATGAAATAAAATAAAATAATCAGTAATAATTAATAAATTATAGTAATGACTAAAGGTCGGATTTTTATGCTCTTACATAATATTATTATTGTTCCTAGTCTATGCGGTTAAACAACGGGAGCGAGATATCTTTACGACTTACGAAACACACAGAATACGATTTGTCATTGGGAAAAATTAATTTTTCTTATTCTCGTTTTCAAAAAACACATTCCAAGGATTTAGAGACTATTTACTACGTCAGAATAATATAATATTATAAAATATATTCAAGTGTTTATAAAATATGATTCTCGGAGGAATCGAATAAATTTTAAAAGGTTATTTTTATGCACGACTGCACTCAGCAGGTAGGTTCGTCGGAATTTCGATGACAATTCGTCAAAAAATACAACGTTTTTATTTTTTATTTCATTCCCTCTTCTGAGTTTTTTTGTAAACATACGCAGTAAACATTAGTCACTAAAGATATTTCCTTATCGGCGGCGATTGAGCGCGTGCAGCGTCATAACGTTATAATTATAGTAATGTTGTTATTGTAAACATTAATTAAATTAATTAAAATCAAATCTGGTATAATACAAACCGTTTAGATTATCGTCGTTTTTTTGTTTTTTCCACAGGACATTATAATTTTAAACGACTTGAAAACGTCACGTTTCAACGATTTTAAGAGAATATAAATCCGACCTCTAGTAATCTATCAATCTATCTATTATCTATTATATAAAAGAACAGGCCTTTTTTACGTTCCCGTTTTGCGACGACGACGCTATTTAACTTTTTTCCAATTTTTTTTCACAGAGTTGTTCCAAATACCTTTCTGAGTGTCGTCGCGTCGCCCGATTTTCAAAATTCCACCCCTAAGGGGGGTAAAAGGGGTAAAAATGAAGGACAGTGAGTGCGTGGTAATTTGGAATTTTTGGAAAATTTTCGCCACGTGGGCGGCGCGTTTATTTTCCCGATAAAAGACGTAACTAATTAAAATATAATAATTCAATCAACTCACGTGTTTTAATAGATCTTCGGTCGAGTGTCTCGGGAGGTTACCGTGAAACCATATTTCATCTTGTAGTTTTGACATTTTATCGTCTGTTAACACGTCACACATACGCGACAATCGATTAATAACATAATATTGTTTCACATTGTTTGTTGAAAATTATTTTAATTAATAACCACCACTCACTTTTGTCGTCGTAGTCGTCGTCGTCGTCGTCGTCGTCATCGTCGTCGTCGTCGTCGTCGTCGTCATCGTCGTCGTCGTCGTCGTCGTCGTCTGTTTTCATACAATAATTTTCGTTCGAAGCGAAACAACGTCCGTCCGAGCTCGAATCCGACAATTTGTTTCGTACGTTTAGGTCCGAATAAACGTCGCCGTGGCCGCCGCCGCGCACGGCGGTTCTAGATTTCCCGACGTCGGAACCTTTTTTCAGATGCGAATAATGGTCACGGGTCTTGTACGAACCGGCCGACCGAGTCGTCGAACAGTTGACGTAAATACTCTCGTCCGAGCCCGACCTTCGTTCCGCCGATACCGTATTGTTCAAGTTCAGATAATTGTTTTCGTACTCGGCTTTTGAACGGTCAACGACGCGATACGCAGGACGAGGCGGCACCGGCGGAGCAGCGTTTTCGCGCTTCCACGTGCCGGCGGTCGAACCGTACGCCGCCGTTTCGTAGACGTCGTCGTTTGCTCGCGGCGTGTTGGTCGTCTTGATGCACCTGTACCGGAAATCGAAAACCTGGCCGATGGTCGTCACGACGTCGTGCGCGCTCTCGTGATCCCCGCATTCCAGCACGTAACACAAGCGAATGTCGTTCGCGTCTTTCGAGACGAACGCGACGAAATCCTTAGCCCTCTGTAAATCAACAAACACGCCCCGAGTGAAAATAAATCGCACGAATCGCACGTTTGCGTACGCCGCGGCGCCGGCGAATTTACAGCTCAGATTTGTACACAATATCGCATATTTTATCGTAAACTTTTAGAACACGTTTTAGAAAACTTTTACGTCACTTTCACGTCTCTTTTTATGGTAGACGAGTTGTTTTATTCTGTAACTATTACGTAAGTACCTAATGTGTTTATTTTAATAAGACGGGTTTCCGTTGAATTTCGAGAAAATTAAAAACGTCACCAGTAGTAATAGGTATCTACTTTTCAGTAGAGATGACGAAACGATTCCGATTCGACAAAACGTTATATCGATTTATAAATTTTATATTTTTATAACAACAATCGCCACTCGTCTCGTTTACCGTACGTTAGGGCCGTTTTAAATAATAATAATTAGGTACGTTTAAACCTGAGCCCTAAACACGCGTGATTTATAAAAGGAAAATTATTCTCTTTATCCTTACGGCGTCGCCGGCTGATATGAACGATATTCCAGACATGTCGTGCGAAGAAAATATCTTGTTGGATTCGCTGGACACAATTGACAAACGCAAGGTGGTCACGATCATTTTGACCGGTATGGCGTTTTTCAAAAACGGACCTTTACCTATATGTTTCAAAACGGTTTCGCCCACGGTCGCCTATGAGACAATAACAATATTCGTTAAAATATACAATAAATTAAATATGAAATTTAGGTACTCGACTACACAAGACACCTATCGATTATTACATTTTTACCATATCATTTATAGCACGATAACCGTGCAAATAAATTATATTATAATGGAAAAAGACAATGAACATGTTTAGTTTACTTTTCGACTTTTGTCGTCGTCGACTGGCACTCTCAACTGTCTCATCGTTTCGTCGCGCACTTTATTTATACATTCTCTAAATAAAGAACACGCGTTCGATAAAAGTTATTTTGAAATTATAAATTCATATTCAGTAGCTATGCGAAAAAACCGAAAAACTCACTTGGCCACCGAATACCGTTCGTTGAGGTGCAGACTTTTCATTGAAGTCGTTATTTCTATGTATCCGTAATACTGAAAGAAAAAAAAAAAACGTCAATATAATATTATAATAATTGTAATAAACTAATAAATCTACACGAAAGCATCGAAACGATTACGTACGCGCACGTGCTTGGAAATAAATTAAATATTCGTCAAGACTTACGAAAAATTCATAAACAACCCGTATTGATTCTTCAGAATCGTCTTCTGAAATCAGGTGGCTGCTGCTTTGCATGAGCGATTTGTTTTTGTCCGTCATCCTGACCACCGATACGAGTTACAGCTGTATTTTTGTAAAACGATTGATTAAAATTTCGTTTGATATAGATTAATGAAAAACACGATTGCCCCGCAATGGAGAGTTTGTTCAATAATTAATGTACTACCTAAATCGTTATTTTCAGTAGTAATTGTTGATTTTTTACAAAACACGATCCGATATAAAATAAAATTCGGGCGTCTAAAGCGCGTTGTGAATTTCGGGAGCGTCATAAAAACGAATTTATAAAATATAAAGAGGAAAAATTTGGTTAGATTAATCGAAATGAAATCCTTATTTGTTTGTTAATATATTTTATTTTACAAATATTGTCGTACGATATTACTCGATTTTAAATACATGTTTTAGAAAATCAAACGGATTATCTGTTAACTTACCCCGTTTTGGATCATCACTCCCGGTGTTACGATCGCACGGATTGAAATCGATTTCCAATAAACGCTGGCCGCGACAGTCGCTGTTCGTGACTGAACGATTTTTAAACGTCAGCGCTTTATCTCTAGTATGGCGCATTTTCCAGTGTTGTGTCATCCGCGGTCTCGTTTAATCGCGATGACGCACAGCCGACATCGAACTTTATTAGTCTAAAAGCTATTATCTAGCTCGCGGCCGTCTACGGTCTATTATATGTCGTCGTCTTCCTCATAATTATTTCCCAAACATTAACGTCAACGAAACTTCTGGTAAAGAAGATCATCGCCGCCGCAGTCGTTTTATTCGTACCCGATCGTATTATCCTCAAGAGACGGTCGATAGACTGTTTTAAATCGAACGGGAGCAGTGATAAAAACCCGGGGTTATCTCGTCTCGTTAAATTAGTAAATCGTCGACATACGACGTACACGAGGTTTCCGTGAGAAAATCGATAAATTAAATAATCGATAAATATTAAAAGAGAATTATCGCGGTTTTATTTTTCGTTTGAAATATTATAAAAAACGATACATACTGTGTGATAATGATGTTTATATGTACATAATATGTGTGGGAAGTGCACAATTTTTTTGTTAATTCTTGATAAATATTATGAGTGTGTATCGTCGTAATATATATGCGTCGGCGCGTATCGAATTATATTTTTTGCGATATACCTACCGATTGGAATGTCGAATGCAATTTTATTCTTCGCGCGTCACAAACGTCGACCACCGTCGTGAAATATACGATGGCCTCTTTACCGTATGGATTTCGAAAGCAACACGACGGCGCGGCGTTCGCTTGAACAACGAGTTCGAGAAAATATGTGTTAGTTTCGATTCAAAGACAACGTGTAAATGTAATCGGTGAAATGCCTACAAGAAATCACGAATATCGTTGAAATTTGAGTACGTCACTGACCCGCCTCCTCCTCACCCCTCGGAAATATTTTCTCTACGCGTCGATATAAATTATGCATCTGAAACACAGTCATGTCCGCGTGATAAACAATTAAACGCGAATAGTGACGAATAATATTGAAGTTGAAAATATCCGAGTACGATCAAGTCCGTTGTCTTTTTACGACGAAAAATAGGGGCGAAATACGATTTACTTTCGACCAGTCTTTGGAAAAAATATTATCGCATACTTGGGCCGACATACCTCGCAAACGTCGTGTGTTGCCATGTATTTCTAGTGAATTTTGTAGTATGAAAAATAACCGACTTTTTGTACAAGTATATCGGGGGATGGTGTCTTTAATCAAAAGAGGAACGGAGCGCTGCGGACGACGACGACGACGGCCTATAAAAATAACAAAACACCCAGTCGTTAATTAAATATAAAATTTATTTATCTGTTTATCCAAATTACCACGCACTCGCTGTCCTTCATTTTTACCCCTTTGAACCCCCTTAGGGGTGGAATTTCGGAAATCGGGCGACGACGTGTCGACACTCAGAAAGGTATTCGGAACAACTCTGTGAAAAAAAATTGGAAAAAAGTTAAACAGCGTCGTCACAAAATGGGAACATAAAAAAAAAGGCCTGTTCTTTCATATATAATAGATAGATAGATATACAGCAGCCGCGTACTGTTTTTATGAATAATTTTCAAACAAAATTATTATATAAAATGTATAAAAAATCGTATGGGAGAAGGACCTCCCGATGTCAAACCGTCGACGAATAATAATAACAATACATAATAATGATTGTCGTAAAAAAGTCAATTGTTAGTTTGTTTTTTTTTCCACCGTTGTTTAATAATAATAATACGTGTCGGTTTGTTTTTCAAACGCACTACAATTTGCCGAACGGATACGATCGTTCCGCCCAATAAACCGAGGCCCCACCACGCCCGTGTTTTTTTTCCTTTCTATTATGTAATCGCATTAGGTACAATTATTACTATTATTATTATTATTATTATTATTAATGTTACGAGAGGCACAAATAACAAATTGATAAGGTCGCGGGCAAAATCTTTTCTCGTTGATAACGAACGAGCACACACACTTATGTAATAAACGCATTATTATAGTGCATTATCATTATTATTTTCTGATAGCGCGCACGCACGCAGACGACGACGTCAAAATAATTACTGCTGCACTTGGCTTCGATTCCGCAATGCTTATCTGTCCGTCGTCGTCGTCGAGTATTCGTTCTGTTTGAATATTAGTCTGCTGCTAATATTTGCTTTAATTGCGATAATCATCGAATGAGGCGTCCACAGTAATATTATAATTGACAACGATCATCATCATCGTCGCTCGCGGGTAATTGTTTCCATCGATAATACTAGTGTGCCGATTTTTACTCTATTTGGTTATGACGTGTTTAGACAACCTGCTTGCATACAACCTTCGACTGCGGTGACGATGTAGATATATGAATTATATTTACTAGCGGGTTATTTTCTTCTCGAAAAACGTTGTCGTCTGTCTGTTCAACCGAATCGAACCCAGACACCGACACGGCGGCGATGAACGGATCGCAAGACCAGACCAAAGGGACGGACGATTCCGGTACGTTTTGAAATATCACGTACCGACACATGCGTAGTACCTACCTACCGTGTGTTCGGTACACTATGAATACAGACTCGCATTCTGTTACATAGACACATTATCTAGGATGATAGGATGATTACTGATAAATTAACGAATGACTCACCGCGACAGAATTGATGACAGTATACTATAGAATCTCCTCTTAAAATTAGTGCATTTCTACCATAGTTTTCAATTTTAGTGTAAAATTTATGTACTTTAAGCATTTATTCGATTTTATTTAAAATGCATATAACTTAATTATAGAATAGATTGTAAGCTCCCTATGTGAGTTGTGTAAAACGAGAAAGATAATTATTTTTATAATATATAATTTAACTAAAAAAATTGCTCTTTACCTTAATCTAAATGAAAAGATTGCCATTTCTGTCTTCCCACGACACCGGTGTGCTCCATGACTTTTTCAATTTATTCCAAGCATTTCAATATAACTGCGTATATCAAATAATTGACTCGACAAATTACACCGCCGTATTAATTCCATATTGATTCTAAATAACAAATAATAATAGTAAGATAAAACTCAACTGCGCAGTTTTTTACTTAAAATTCAGTTATTATTTTTGTTTATAGTAATCTTTATACTTTTTTTTTCTTTTATTTGAATAATTATTTAATTTCTGACGTTTGTATTTTTTTTTTTAGAAGTGGATTTGTTATTGAACGATGAAGAAGAATATCTACATCCGTACTCGGACGAGTATGTATACTTGGAAAGAAAAATGCGCAATCGATTGACATTTTTCTTTATGAGCCCTATTGAGAAATGGAAAACAAGAAGGCGGTTCCCGTACAAATTTGTAATCCAAATTATCAAAATAATATTAGTTACACTTCAAGTAAATAAACGTAGTCAATTATATTTTTACTGCCCCGAATTATTACTGTTTTTATTTTTTAGCTCTCCCTATTTGCTCATACCCGTTACAGCCATGTCAATTACACATGGGGAAATAGAGTTACATTCTCGCATCTATTTATTAAAGGATGGGATGCCGCACGAGAAATTGTCTCTTATCCTCCTGCTCTGGGACCATTAGCTATTTATAATGTTGAATCGTTCTATTCAACTTTAGACTACGCTGTAATCGGAGTGAGTATGCACAAAATACTTATTGTATATTAATTATTATACCCATCATAACATACTTGTATTTAATTGTCGAAAAGAAATTCTAAATAGTTCCATTTATAAGCTTTTATTGTTAATACTTTTAGGTGATTGACTCTAATACTGTCACCATAAATGATGATTTAAAAAAATATGAAAACATGATTTCATTTTTTCATATTTTAAACCAATTTTCAATATAACTATATAATGCGATAAAAATTGTGTGATATCCATCATTTATATTTTGCAATAATTTAAATTTAACTGAATATAATTTTTTTTATTTGTTATTTAATTTTAAACTTTTATCCTATTTTATTCTGGATAATTAGAATTAGGTATCTAAGATCTTGCACATTTGAGACAAATTTTAATAAAAACAATAAAAAATAATTTTGTATTAAATTAGTAAGAAAATAAAGTGGCCGTGTTGGCCACTTTGTCACAATATTCATACAAATATTATGTCTCTTTTCATTCAAAATAAAATTTTAATATGATCCCTTGCAATTCTGGTTTGAAAAGTTTCGCGAAACATGTTTTAGATCATATTTTCATTAGGTAAGCGTTGATATTTTTAATAATATGTTATCCGTGCGACATAAGTATGTACCAATATTGTAATTTTATTATTTAACTGTTCATTGGCCTGGACTTATGAGATACATAGGTATATGATTCATAAATATTATTTTTATACTACATCCAGTTGTGAAATTGTCCATTTTATAAATTTGACATATTTAAATAAAACAAAATGAAACTTCAAATAAATTCAAATACTTAAAAATCTTATTATTATTTATTTTTTTTTTGAATACTGAAGCATATATTATTTGATACTTTTATATAATATTATTCAAGTCATTTTAGCTTGAAAAAATCACATCATAATAATAATAACAAGAACATGAAAACGGATTGTTTGTTCGAAATGTCAGGTGTGCGATTAGGTCGATAGTAAGTTGGAATCGAAAAATATTATTTGTGACTACGGTAGTGCTGGTTTGCGGTTCGCAAACTAAAATTTTTGATTGTCGCACGTTTGTTCGTGAAAAGCTGAATCGAACGCCCAAATTATATGACGTGAAAATTGTCAACGCGTAAAAAAATATTATACTATTCGTACACATAAAAACGTAATACGAGCCATACAAAGTTCTAAAATATTTATTTGACCAATTCATGTGTTCTGTACGTATTTAATTTATTTATCGAGCAAAAAATAGTAAAAACTTTCCCAATTAACCACAATAATTGCTTGCCCGTTTTATGAGATGGGCAATTTCACGACAGAGGGCCTAATGTGATTGAATGTATTTTGATGTCATAAATGGGGTGCGGATTTAAACGCTCTAAAAAAAAAAACAAGAAAAATGTAGAAAAATATACTCTGAAAATCATTTTAGACTCACGTGTTGTGCGAGTACTTTTTCTCGACCACCCGCTTTTATCTCACAATTTTCACAAAACCGGTACACGCTTTCGTCGGTCGAAAATCGCTGCCCCTTGAACGTGTGAACGCCAAACGTCCGACGCTTTGGGAATTTTGAAAAAATAACAGCACGAAAAAAAAAAAACTAAAAAAAATTCACTCGAAAATCAATTGTCGACGAGTGAAGAGGAGACGCAATACTATAAAAGCGACGGGTTCACTACGACTTGGGTAAACAGATTAAACAGCTGATTATTGGTACTATAATAATATTATATAACCAATGATTATAGTTATCTTTATGTTTAATCGGTAAAACCATACTTTCGAAATAGAAATAGAAATTTTACAATCGAATTTTCTGATAACACTATCTAATATGCCTTTTAAAAAGCATAATATTATGCGCTTTAAACGTCCGAAAATGCTGTTAAAACGAAAGAAAAACTAAACTAAAAATGCTGTTAAACAAGAATAAATAAATAAATTCCACCGCGACGTGTATGAGACGAATTTCGTTTTTGGAAACCGTCGTCGTCGTTTAGAATGCGATTTACACTGAAATCCGCACCCTATAAATTATTATAAACTATATAATATTATATTACTCACGTAATGTACGCGCGGTAAAATTTTTAACCAGCAGAGTGCCTACTATACTATATAAGTTTGATTACAATGAAATAAGTGTTTATAATATAGTATGCTAACGTCAACAATTCTATTGGATCGTACTCCTACATAAATGAAAATAATAAAGTAGTAAATCCGTTGTTCTGTATGGAGCATTATAAAGATGGTTCTATATTCGGTTTCAACGAGAGCTATTCTTTTGACGGAGAGATAATTCAAGGTTCGATTGAAAAAACGTGCAGGGTTGCGTTGCAAATGTTGATTAATGAATCGATACGTTTTGTTTCATAGAATGCCTGAACATCACGATAACGGACGATGTGAAAAACAAGAAGTTTTCCATGAAGGAATATTTGTTTAGAAACCATAAGACAATACTGTTTTCGTCACTGTTGAAGGCGAAATTAAAATTCGCGCTGAAAACCGTCAACTTCAAAGTCGCCGGAAAGTATTCGCCTCCGGATTGTTACAAATTTGATATTCAGGTAAATAATATCAGATGATCAATAACGATCGAGTACAATCGGTTAACGAAAACACTTCTTTTTATTTACAATTTTACTGACAATTATTATTGAATTTAAATTTTATAATTTTCCTTTTACCCAACTGATGTACACAAATTAAATTGATTTAGAATTGTGGTTAAAGTTTTTGAAATATTTGAACTATTGTGATTTTAGCATATTAATACTTGTAAATCGGTCTAACATTCAAGTTTATATTAGTCAAAACTCATAGAAAAACAAATGAAATATTACATTTAATTGTTTTTTATTACTGTAATAAATGAACACTTACTCTATAGTCTATATTATATATGTTTTTTTTTTTTTTGTGATAAATTTAATAAGTTTAAAAATTTAATTTCAGATAACTTTAAACAACGAAGATATGGACGGGCAAGTTTTAGTGGGTTTAGAGGTGAATCCTTTTAGATTGAATTGTAAAGGAGATGTAGAGTATATAAGTAAGACAAAATGTTTTTAATATATTCATATTCAGACTAAAAGGGTTGTCGTTAATATTTTCTATTTCGTTTTAGACGACAACAAAGTCCAGTCGTTCTTAAGGAGCCTGTTGAATTATTTTGTCATAATAATATGTTCGATTTCAATGATACTATGTTCGAGGGCAATTATTAGAGCGCAAATATTGAAAGTCGTAAGTACTGTCGTTGGAATTTTATTTGCTGCAAGTATTCGTTATAAGAGTTGAATTTTTTATTTTATTCAACTATAGGAAACTATAAGATATTTTGAAGACATGTTGAAATCGACGTTGAGTTATCGTGCGCGATGGGAATTTTGGAATTTATGGTACATAATGATCATAATCAATGACATTCTCATCATATGTGGCTCGGGAATAAAGGAACGCATTGAAAAAAAGGTAACGATCGTGACATTTAAAATAGTTCAACAAACTTGTGGTTTATAATTTTTTTTCAATTTTATTTTCAGCAATTTATCGGCGATCAATGGAATTTATGCAGCGTGTTACTCGGGACTGGTAATTTGCTAGTGTGGTTCGGAGTTCTGAGATATTTAACATTCTTTAAAACGTACAATGTATGTACGACTTGATCTCAATAATAATTGATCTATCAAGTATTTATTTTTTTAAAATTATGTTTTAATGTTTTCAGGGCGTAATACTGACATTAAAGCAAGCATTTCCGAACACGTCAAGGTTTATCGTATGTGCCATTCTGTTGTATGCAGGATTTACATTTTGTGGTTGGTTAGTGTTGGGACCATATCATATGAAAGTAAGAATTGAATATTATATTTTTAAAATAATAAATGATACAATCAAAATGTAACGGATATAAAGAAACGGTCGGTTTTTGTATTTATATGTCGTTGAAAATATAATTTGTTTTGATACATTAAAAACTTTCATGACTTTTAATTTACCAAGTTGAGTTTTCACTTAAAAAAAATGAATAGTGGTAATTAAATTTATTGTGTTATACTAATGTGTTGTTTTTATGTTTAGTTCCGATCTTTGGCAAGTACGTCCGAATGCTTGTTTTCATTAATCAACGGCGATGATATGTACGCTACGTTTACGATCATGGCTACAAAATCTTCCCTACTCTGGTGGTTTAGTCGTTTATATTTATACAGTTTCATAAGTCTGTTTATTTACGTGGTCATCAATCTGTTCCTATCAGTAATAATCGACTCTTATGAAACGATTAAGGTAAATATGTTTTGTTTGAACGCTTGTGTGCGTTGAATATTATATTTTTTTAATTTAAAAAAACTAAGTTTTATAAAAATAAATTTAGAAAATACCTTTGAGAATTGAATTAAATTTTTTTAATAAAATTAAACACTTTGATTCACATGTTTATTCCAAGAGTAGTTAAATTAAGTAAATTAACTTTCATTGAAATTACATATATTTTTCTAAAAGATTTATAAATTTATTAATTTAACTTATCCCGGGAGAAAATTGCTGAAGCTAATTAACTGTAATAAATATTTTTGAGTTTTATTTTACAAATTGAACAGTTGTAATTATATTAAATGTTATTTTCCAGAACCAATCTCGCGACGACTTGAATAAAACTGACTTGGAATTGTTTATGACTAAAGGCACCTTTCCTACATCGACTTTTGACATTAGAGAAGAGACTGATGAATGGGCCCACGTATCATTTGCTCAAACCATTAGGAGTATATTTTGTAGTTTTTGTATGTAAGTCTAAGTTAATTTTTAATTAAAACAAAGAATACGACCAATGAATGACATTCTAAGATTTTCCAAATCAATGACAATAACTTAATATATTAGTATCGTTTTGAATGGACTGACAATGATTTTCACAACGTCTCTGTGTGCATTTTGTGACAAAATCGTAAGTTTTTCTTAACACAACAGTTTACTCGACATTTATTTTCAGCAATTTGAAACATTTGCGCCAAACATGTATGTTTATTTATCAAAGAAGCAGACATTTAATTATTTGATACGAAGATCGATGCGTGTTTTCAATGTCATACTTTTGGTTACCCGTATATTATTATTATTATTATTATTATTGATTATCTAATTTCTACACTTTTTCTATTTTTTTTTTTTTTAAACGCACTTTCTCATGTTTGTTGTACACGACACACACACACATATTATAGACTGATTCATCATGTATTCCTACCTAACTGCACTGCACTAATTATTGAATTAACAGTCACGGTGAAATAAATTAAGTCGGTCATACCTTATGTGCTAAAAGTCCATCTTCTGTTGTAGGTACGTCTGATAATTAATGTTAATCTTGATGTTCCGTCGAGAAACGTCTGTTTGTTGTTGTTGTTGTTGTTGTTGTTTCGTTTGATCGACGGCACGATATTATTTCTGTGAGGCGTTCCTCGCTAAAAGTCAATTATTGCCAAACCAAAATAATATTACCCCACTCGTTGGTGTGTACGTTAAGACGAAAAATGTATCGTTCGATTTATATAATATTATTACGTGGTGTGTAATGAATTTGTTTGTTTTTTTTTTTTTTTACATATTATAATATAATAATGTTTGTAAACGTTCGCCATATATTTCTTATATTACTTTAAGTACGGTAAATTATATTGTCGATAGTTATTATATTTTAATATTAAAATGTACTGAATTATTTGCCGACTTTTATTCACTCGATGATAATAATAATAATTATTAATTACTATACATAGGAGAGTTTCCAAAATGATAAGATTTGGCGTGAGATACGGAATGTGCCATATTACGAAATATCGTTTGTTTTTTTGAAATATTGTTATTATTATTAACGTTTAATTATATAGTTGTGAGTTTTTTAATTCGATAGAATAAATTCGCCATAATCGTCGCACGATTACAATAATCGCAGATAAAAACAATAGTAGTTTTTGGTAAAATAAACAGCTGGTACGAAACTTGGGCCGACGATAATAGCAAGTAAAAATGTGTACTGAATAAAATAATCGAATTTTCAATCGGCGACGCTTTCGACTGTTCTCGACTCGATAATATTATATAATATATTAAAACGATCCAAATAATTACGGATTAAAATTAAAAAAAAAAAAACACTACGCACCCCACTGGTCTGTAAACTGTGAAAATTTTATGTAATTATTCCGAACGCAAGCGGTTCGCGCGAACTTTGCGTTTCACTTTCGAAATACGACTGACGTCCGAGGGGGATCGAATATTACGTATATGTTTTGAACGTGTTTTTTATAATCGTATGGCGCCATCTATCGGGAATTTTATTTTTCCTCGTCGAAAAACAGGCCTGCGAGCAATCGATTTATTTTATAATCGACGTTATACTCATTAGCACGACAGATGTTTTGATTATTGCAGTCGGGCTTTACATTTTGTTATCAATATTTCATCGTGCTGAGATTACGGTTTAGTTTTTAATTCGAATTAAAACTCGTAATAATATGTGCGTTTTGTTTGTGTTTGTGGCAAAATTATGTAAAACCATATTTACCCGCCGCTGTAGAGTGACATCGGCTATAGTTTAAATAAGAGAAAAAGTGTATTTTGATAATATTCGTCGTGTAACAGCTGTGGAAAAAGCTCGAGAGATAATCGAGTGGACAAATTATCGGTTTGAAAACAAAACGAGTCTGTTCAATCGTTGTCTTTTGCCAGCGGGGCGTTTTTTTTTATTGATACACAGTGAGTTTTACCTGAACCGTTTTTCAATCCAATACTCGTGTATCCGTTTTGTTCATTAGAGCGATTAAAACAATTTCGTGCGGTCTTTCTAAAACACTGCAAGTCCCAACTTACTATTGTGATCAAGAGCAGCAGACCTCTCAAAACCATTTTAAAATATAAACATCTGTTGGGTGAATTCAGTGAGTTTTTATCCTTGGAACTACTCTTTAATTAATCAACAAGTTTGTCATATAGCCAATTCTTTGTTTTTCTCTGTTACAATCGAATGGTAAAATTATCGATTCAATATTATTGTACTTAACCACATATTATAATCCTAGTCACACTGAGTAATTTATTTGATTTCAATACATTTTTAATACATAAACATCTGTGGGGTGAATTCAGTGAGGTTTTATCTTGGAAACTACTGTTTAATTAATCAATGTGTATGTCTATGGCCAATTCATTGTTTTTCTCGATTACAGTAGAATGGTAAAAATATTGTTCCATTATTATTGTATTAAACCGACTAAATTTAATCTCATTCTAGTTACACCGAGTAATTTATTTGATTTCAATACATTTTTAATATATTATGTATTAACATCTGTGAGTTTTTATTATGGAAACTACTCTTTAATTAATCAACAAGTTTGTCATATGGCCAATTCTTTGTTTTTCTCTGTTACAATCGAATGGTAAAATTATCGATTCAATATTATTGTACTTAACCAGAGATAATTCTAGTTGCATTAAGTAATTTATTTGATTTCAATACATTTTTTATACATAAACATCTGTGGGGTGAATTCAGTGAGGTTTTATCTTGGAAACTACTGTTTAATTAATCAATGAGTATGTCTATGGCCAATTCATTGTTTTTCTCGATTACAGTAGAATGGTAAAAATAGTGTTCCATTATTATTGTATTAAACCGACTAAATTTAATCTCATTCTAGTTACACCGAGTAATTTATTTGATTTCAATACATTTTTAATATATTAACATCTATGAGTTTTTATTGTGCAAACTACTCTTTAATTAAATCAACAAGTTTGTCATATGGCCAATTCTTTGTTTTTCTCTATTACAATTAAATGGTAAAATTATCAATTCAATATTATTGTATGTTTAATATATAAACTACTCTTTAATTAATCAACGTGTATGTCATATGGCCAATTTGTTGTTTTTCTCGATTATAATTGAATGTTAAAAATATTGTTTCAAAAATTATCGTATTGAACCGACTAAATTTAACCAGATATCATTCTAGTTGCACCAAGTAATTGATTTTTAAATAGATGCCAGAGTTGTTGATAAAAAAATAAATAATTTAGGACCAATGCTATTTTATTCGATGCTAACAGATTTTAATGAATCAATTGTGTCACACTTGAATATTACTCGTATGAATGTTGGCTTAATAATTCAGTTTTGAGGACAATTTGTTTACTTAAAAGTCTTGAAAAACGATTACAGTTATTATGTGAGAAAGAATTATACTGAATAAGGGTAATTTGTAGTTGAACGGTCAGTGGGTTGGATCTAAGAGTCCCCGGAGTACTAACGTCCGAGTAGGACACCTTTCGGTTAATTCACTAAAACAATGTTTGTTTTTTTTTTTTTTTTTATGACTCGTTTAACCAAATTTTTGATGTATAATTATTTTTAAACGATACGATTTCAAATTTTACACAGACTTCATTTTTCAAGTTCAACGGTTACATGTGTGTGTACTTGATACTTGTTCAGAGGTCCTTTTAGACTTATTTGCCAAGCACAAGTCAGTGATTGGTTAGCAGTATAACAAGGGTAAAAAGGGCGAAACTAGAAAAAATTAGCTTTGAGTATTAAATTAGGCCAGCAGTATAATACCTAGGTTCTCGTTTTTACGTGTTAGTTAGTTAGTTAGTTAGTTAGTTTATAACACACACACACACACACCGACGTCGGTCGGTAAAAATTAATTCGTACGGTTAAATGGTATATCTATATTTTCATATATTGTGTGTTTGTATATAATAAACTATTAAATAATAGCAGTCGGTCGATAACGGGAAAATGTCAATTATTATTATATAATTTTGGGCCATACACATTTTTTATTACTCAAGCCCGGCAAAGACGGGTAGATTCAGCTATATAGTAAATCTACATAAAGTTTAGACAAAGAGTTTGAGTTTTTTCGCTTTTATAATATTTGAAATCGATTATTACTGGCCATCGGAATAATAACATATAATAATAATTATAATTAGTGAGCATTATTATTTGTCATTGGATATTGTGAGAGACACAAAACACTTTCGCGCGATTACTGATGCTGACGCATTATGTAATTTTTGTATAATAATTATATCTCTTTGTTTAGTTTTTTAATTTGTTTCATAAATAACGCCATTGTCAAACGTTATATTGTCCGTTTGATGTGGTATTTCACAAATAAATTCGTAATCAAACACGTTTTAAAAAAAACTAGAAGCGAACAAAACGGTCAAGAACAATATAGCGTTGTTATAAATATTGTAAGTTTTTAATTTTAATAAATTGCTTTGGTCATTAATACAACATTGAGATAAACGGGCGCGGCGGCGGCGGCGTGTTGACAACGCGTTTTTTTTTCTAAGCGACCGGTCCGGTTTCGAACAAAGTCGAAATTTCTTTTGCTTTCTTGTGAGAAGAAAACAATAACCGCCGCGTAGACGCTCGAAAGCGTAAAACCGATTATTCATTTTGGTATTTTTCAAACGCGCGCGCGAGCGATGGGGAATTCGTCGCGACAGTTTTTTTTTTTTTTGTTCTCTATTTTTAATTTCGTGCCGTCTGTTACGATCGATTAATAAAACCTGACGACATGCAGTACGAGGTCGAGACGGACGCACTTTATAGGTTATTATATAATGTGTCCGTCTGCAAAGTCGTACGCCGCCGCTCGTAAGCAAATCGAAATTAGGTTACGCGACGATTAATTCGCAATAATTGGATTTTCACACGAAGCTCGTCGCGGGTACGAATCTGTCATTGTCCAGACAATATACGAGTACCTGTGTCTGTCGAAAAGGAAGACCGTTCGAACACGCGGAATATTATGTTTTTTTTTTTCTCTCATCGAGGTCGTCCACTTTGACACGTGGCAAAACTGTCCGGTCTGTTTATTTTTTTTCATCATCGTTACCCGCGGCGTAAACCTCATCGTTTTTTTTTTTTTTTTTATCCAATATCGATTGAACGGAATTTTTCGAACGCGGTGGTTTTTATAGTCGTCATTTTAGTCCGTTCACCGGGCGAGCGCAGGATTTTCTTTCGCAGGGACGTGCAGGGATTTGGGTTCATTAGTAGCGGTGGTTAAAGTGGAGGGGGAACGCAGGGGGACACCGGGTGCCCCACATTTTTCCACGAGGCGGGAAAATCGTGATTTTCGCACCGAAAACGCATAGCAATCGAACAGATCAGTAGGTATAGTATGGGCACCTAATCGTAACGAATTCAGGGTTCGGATTTTATAGCACCGAAAATTCTAAAATATATAATATGACCAAAAAAACCGTAAAATATGACCAAAAAACATAAAAAATAGCAACAAAAAAAAAATGAAAAAATACATTCAAATCAAAATTACAGTCGATGGTATATTATAGAATCATATGGAACAATAACAGATCGCCGGCTATTTAAAAAGAGAAATTATGACGTGTTAAATAATAATATCATTAGTATTTGTCAATTTTCAATATGAAACGAAAATGTGGGAATTTTTCTTATGGATTCGCGTAAATTAATACGTAAATGTCATCTCTCTTATATATTATAACTGTAACGTGCTTTTTCTTGAAATCCTCCCACAGCCCAAACCGCCGCTGGACGGATCGGGTTGAAATTCGGCACGAAGATAGCTATTATGACGTAGACGCGCACTGGGAAGGGATATTTTTGAAAATTCCACCCTTAAAGGGGGTTGAAAGGGGTGAAAAAGATGAAACTAGAAAAATTCGCCCGATCGGTACCTCGATAGATGATATTTGGCGGTCAAAGAAGACGCGCGCGCGGCGCTTTTGGTGAAAAACCGTTTGGCGCCGAGACCATGACCACTAGTAAGTAGAGTTTTACGTGAGGTCGTTGTTTAGACTTTGATCGTCTAACGAGTATATAGTACGCCCCACGAGAGACGCTAAACCAGTCCGAAAGTCTTCTTTGACCGCCAAATATCTATCGCGCCGTCGGAAAATTAAAACGCGAAATCACGAAGCCGCTATTATCAACGCCCCAGACCAAACGAAAACGGTAAAAGGGGTACAAATTGAAAACGTTTTTTTTTTTTGTTCCGATTTTTTTGAAATTAAGTATACATATACTCTCTATAACACAAATAAACACATCACGTTACGTAATTAACTTTAGAACCGCCGGAGCTTTGAGTATGAAATTTGGTCAGTAATCGGTAAAAATAAATTTGTATATCCATAGTAAACTATTCAATAATAATAATAGAAGTCAGCTGATAACGGGGAAACGTCAATTATTATTATTATTATTTGGGCCATGATATTACACGTTTTTTATTACTTATAAACCCGGGCAAAGACGGGTAAGATTCAGCCAGTTCAATATAAACGAGATTTACGATGAAAAATACAAAATAAAGCGTCGAATTATAAGAATATTGGCAAAAATTGGCGAAAAAAAGTTTCATATTTACAGTCCCCGATGCATAAAACACATTTTTGTTTAGCCCACTCTGCTATTTTTATCTCTATCCTTCTACAATGAGTAGCGAATACACGTAATCATGTAACAATAATCGTAACTATTACGTAACTATTATGCAATTATATGTGACAATTGTATAACTATTATCACACAGCAGTGAATGCGAACAAGTGCGAGTTCACGAGAGGGCCAATGAAAGCCGCGAGCCGTGCGCGCGCCCGGCCGACCAACGACAGCCGAGCAGCGGCGGCGTGCGCAACCCCGACCGATCGAGCGACGTTCAGCGTGTGTCGACGGCGGTTCAGAGAGAGTCCTTTTAGTCTTTCTCTCCGCCATATAATCGACACCGTGTTGTCGATCGTTTTCGTTTATCTCGTCGTGACTTTCGCGTCCGTTTCCAAACTTAATTTCGCGAGCGCCAGACGAGCGAACACACCGAACACCGACAGCGACCCGCCGACGACAGGCCGTGAGTAGTACCGATTTATTATATATTATTATATTTATTTTCACTATAGTCTCCGAGGCGTACTCGGGAATTTTCAATTCGATTTTCATTTCAAAGTGCCCGACTGGGAATAAATTACAAAACTATACTCCGGACGGCTATATAATATTCTAACGACGACGTTTTTTCTCTCTACGCGGTTATTTGTTTTTGATAAAATAAATTATTTATTTTTTTACGTTCAAAAGATCGTTGTAAAATATACACAGTCCACTAGATTGTGAAAATAATAAAATATTCGTTTGTTGATTCCCTTCTTAAAAAAAATTTTTTCCTCACAAAATCGCTCAAAATTGCTAATTTACAAGCCCCACGAACCCCCTCCCCCCTTGAGTACGCCTCCGTACAGTCAATAGATGGAGGTAGTTATAGTATGCAGGGGGCCCCGTAAAAAAATCGTGTGATTTTCGCACCGGAAACTTCGTATAAAAATCGATCGGTTATTTACAGCGGTTCCCAAACTTTTTCGGCCTCTTATTTTCGAGTAGAAGTTTCTCGCGCAGCCACCGGAGAAATATTTCGTATTATCTAACGTTCTAAAATCACATAATTGTATAGAATTTTCTCATCTGGACGATTTTACGCACATTATTACATGTCGGTGAGAAATGTGTGGCATTCGAGTGAAATATAATATATTATAAACATTTTGAATAACGAACGATTTTTATAGTTTTTTGTGGAGCCCTCGTATGTAAACCATAGCGGTAACCATACCTCTATTTTTTTTTTTCTATCGCCGTCGTGTAATAATTCGAAAAACATCGAAAATACGCGTAGCTACTCGATTTTTTTTTTCAATTTTGTTTTTTTAATTATTAATTATTTATCAACCAGTTAAAACGAGTACAACGCCGTTAATCTCGTATTTGATATTAAAAAAGTGTGTTAACGATCCGTTTATTTCCGGAGGTTTTTTTTTATTTTTTCCGGAACGATTTGCTCGCTACCCCGGTAGTTTTTCTCGAATTTTCTTTGCTGCTGCCTTCGACGTTTGATTCGAATAGTTTTTGTTATGGTGCCGTTATCAATATCGATAGTAATGACATTGAAAAGTCATTTCAGATTTGAATTATTATTAGTGAAATGTTTTAATTTACAATAAAAATAGAACGAAAAATTGAAAGTTGGCGGAATTTACGGTATACCCTCACAAGACTCCTCCGACCGCGTAACTCCGATTCTTTGTTACTTTCTTTGTTTTGTTGTTCGAGAAAAAAAAAAAGAGACGTAATATTATGCGGCAGTAATCGTTAAATCGTCCGTTATATTCGGCCGCCGCGGCGGCGTGTGTTTCTCTTCTGTTCGCGCGATTTAGGCACGCTTTCAAAACAATAAAATAATCCGTCCGTCTATAATAGTATAATATAATAACGACGCGATAATTATTATCGCAACGATTTACTATCGGCAAACACGTAATAATGTTATATAATACCGTCGTCGACGTATATTTTTTGGTCCGGGGGGGGGGGACGAACAAAAAAATAGACTTAGATGTCATAACTAACGGCCGCACGTCATCTTCGTGATATTATGTGATCGTCGTATGGATCATCGGCGTGTTTATACGAGCGGACATATCGAAATAATATTATCGTCAATTTTCCCCCGCGCGAACCTGCAGTTCGGCCCTTTTCGAACAAATAAACTGGCGATGGTGAAATATTTTGTTATTTTTTCCCCCCCCGCTCGCATTATATTATAATAATTTCGGACGTTGTTCGAAAACGCCGCGTGATAATATGACTTTAATTATCCGAGATTAGCCGTCGACGGTATTCTAGTAAAACAATTTTTTGTTTATTTATTTCCCAAAGTACGTAAAAGTAAAGAGATCTCGTAAAAGTAAAACCAACAAGTAAAGTAGTAAAATATAGACGAGTAGGTAATGTTTTTTTATTTATACATTTACATATATATATTATATTATAATAATATGTTTCTCATCAAAGCTCGTATAGTTTTACACAACTCGAAAACGCCTAAAACTAGTAGTATATAATATTCATTTGTAATTAGGTAACAGACCCTTGACATCATAACGGTCGGGCGAATTAAAATCATTTCAATCGTTCTTTTATCGCCTACGTATTGAAAATAAACGTCGACGTTCGAAACAGACACACACAAAAAAAATAAATACATTTCGCGATTCGTAAAAAATATAGCGTAAGCCGCCCCGGCGGCGAATTCGACAAATTCTATAAAACAATGACTCGATAAATCTGCAAGTGTACTTAAAATATTATAATAATGTTGTAATTATTTTTAAAATCGTAATTACTAAATCGAAAATCGGTCGAGTAAAAATGTTTGGATATAAATTTACGCGGAAAACAATAATTAATAAAAATATTCCATCCCTGTGAGTCGCGCACAAATACGTATTATAATAAACAGGCGTGCGACGACGACGTCGCGATATCTCCCATCGCCGCCGTCTCGCCGTCGTACTGCAAAAAAATAAACCTTTGTTTTTCTCTTTTTCAAAAAAAAAAAAACCGCTCTACAGCTCCGCGACGAATCGCACGTAAATTACACAACAACTATATATTATTATTATAATATACTACTATATTATAATAGTCTTATCTATTTGCATAATAATAATAATAATATGTACAATACGTAATAATCAACAGCCGCTAAATCTATAATATATTATATCTACTGATAATAATAGGCGCGATATTACGAAGGTCCGGATTTCGACGAGTTTCTTTTGTTCTAAACGTTACTTTACAGAGTAGATCGGCGAAATAGAAAAATGCAACAAACGCGAATATTTCACATTCGGCGTATTATTATTATTATTTTCGCGCGCGTCCGTATTTCGAGGTCTTTTTTTTTCTACTCGTCGTCGGTCACACATATTATGCATAATTCGTCTGAACGTGTCATATAGGCGTTATTAATGTCGCGGCGCGTGTGAGCTGTCGAAATAAATCGTCGTCTGCACAACTCGCGACGACGACGGCGCGAAAAGAAATAATACAAACGCCGCCGTGCAAAATTATACGATCCGCCTAAAAAAAATTCGAGTGATGGTTTTTTATAAATATTATTTCGACGTCGTTATTTTATTTGATTTTATTCACACGCGTCTCGTCGAAAAACAGTATTGATCACCGTCATTTACACCGAAATTAAAATCGTATTTAAACCTCCTTTTGGATCGATAAGCTCGGCCTGAATGAAAACGATTCGATTCCCGGGGGCCCTTGTAACGATACATATGAGTGGGTTAAAGCCGTGTAGTAGTGGTGCAAGTCATATTAGTATATTATAATAAACCAGAGAAACAAAACGGTTTATTAAAAACTCGAATCAACCATTCGTGTGGTAGAAGTTTCGACTCGTTTCACTTTGACTTTCAAAGATATGCCCACAATAATGTAACAACAGTGGCGTAGCCAGGGGGGGGGGTGGCTGAGAGGGCTGCAGCCCCCCCCCCCCGAAATGTTAAGGAAATTTAAAAATTATTTTAATGGTCTATGAAAGTCGCTACAAAAATCTTAATTTCTATATTACTAATCTTAAATTGTCGTCTTCGTATTTCGTTCGTTTTCTATAGTTTCGGTCGGCCGTGCTAGTAGGTATTTATTTAATGCATAATATACGTATTATTGTATAACCACATGAAATTTTCATATAATCTGTGGTATAACATTGTGCATAGGTCGGTTTCATGATAAAATCTATAAATAAATATCTGTAAGCGATTAGCGACAGACGGTATTATTAAATCAATATATTATATATTAAGGGTTATTATAGGAACCAAAGTCTAAAACAAAATTTCGGTATTTTGCATGTTCAAATTATGGAAGAACCTGGGTAAACCACCACTGAGTAAAAAATTGATCAGCCCCGCCCCCTTCCCCGAAGAAAAATCCTGGCTACGCCGCTGTAATGTAATATTATAACTCATTTTGACGACAAAAAAAAATATGACCAACACCACCTCTATGGCTTTATCGACCCGCTCGTATATTGATATATTAACTAATGATAATAACGGGTCTGTCGTTATTATAATAAATTACGCGCGCAGACACCACTTTGTTATTGCACTCGACCTGACGATATAATAATGATAATAAAATAGTAACGATAAAACAAACAAACAAAACGAATTAACAATGTAGCACGTTTCTATCTATATATTATAATAATAATAATAATATGTAACACTTGCGTACACGTGGTAGGCACGGCGGCGGCGTAAAAATACGCGAACAACACGTTTTAACGATTGACAAAATATCATTCTGATATATTTTATCACACATATATTATTATAACTACGTATACCTATTCTTAGTGTAATATTTTTTTATAATAACAACGCGCTGTATGGCCTAATGAACTATCAGTCGTAATTACACAGAGAGAGAGAAAAATCGTCACGACTTAAAAACACAATAATATAAAGATTGTCTTACGGAAAAATAAAACAAACAAACAACGTCTCTCTATCTTAGTTTTTGGATACCTATTTAAGAATAATAATATTATATTATATCCGTAAAGCGTCACGATAAAAAAAAACAAACAAATAAACAAATATAAAATATAATATTTTGAAACGCGTATATATAATATCCTTCTCCTTCTGGCCGAGTACGACCGACTGACTGACGGGGTTTTTGTGGCTCTTCGCGTTCGACAGTTTCTAGAAAGCCGCGACGGCCCGAGTCAAAAGAAATGCACAGAAAACGTTTTCCCCGAACGTACTTGGAATAGTTTTCGAAAATAAATTCGCCATGTACGCGGAAAAGGCGTGGTTTTCGGCCGTTTCTAATCGCGCGAGAGCATATTTTCCCGAAAAACCGTCCGATATCAGTATTATATAACTACTGCGACGACGACGACTTGACGTCATTCGACTATATTCGACACGCACGTCGGAATTCCAGCCCGGACCTCTTCGAATAAAGCTCCTCTCCCCGGGGTAAACTTTCCCGGTAAACCGATTCGACGACGACGACGACGACGTTCCCTCCGGCAAGTGCCGAAATTAAATATTATAATTTAAACGGGAAAAGAATAAAATTAAATAATCGAATAGTGTCAACGAACAAAACACACGTATGTGATAAATTAGAGTTTTTCGCACTCGATTGTGATGGAACACACAATGTATTCGTTTGTTAAAATTTTCTGTAGAAACTTGCGCGCGGACAGTCGTGTCGGTAGACCTTGAAAAAACTATGCTGAAAATTAATAGTTGAAAAAAATATCGCAGCGTTGTGTAATGAAAAACTATTATTATTCGAATCCCCCCCTCCCTCACGGCCGTGCCCCGCGCATATTTATACAGAATTTACGATAATACGAATCGTCCATATATGCCAGCGAAATATTTCAATTTTTCTTCTCGAAATGTGATTTTCATTTCGATTTTTATTCGATTTAAATTCGACATCGACAAATAATTTTTATATAAAAAATAAACGGCCACGGCGCGGCGGCGACGGTATCTATAATATGAAATCTAGGAAATGAAAAAAAAAGGACGTTTCTCCTGTCGTTCGCTAAAAAAGGACGGGAAAAAAATGTAAAAAAAAAACACCTGAGTTTATTACGTCCAACACACTTGATATATTATTCATTCGCGCTGCGTACGTCGGCCGCGACGAATTTAACGACGACGGACACGACGATTCGTTTAACGTAATTATTTATATATATAATGCGCCGCCGCCGCCCAGTGGCATATTTCCAATTAGCCGCGACAGCCTCTAAAATAAGAAGGGCCTCGAACGAGTACCGCTAATTTTGTTTTTTCGCTACTCGTATCGCCGCCGCCGCGATAAACATGTCGGTGCCATAATATATATTCGTCACCGCGATGAAAAACGACGGAAAAATCGACGGCTTCCCCCCCCCCCCCGTGTCAGCTGCGTAACGTAAATAAATATGGATTTACAATCGTTTTTCGAGAGTGTTTCGTCCAAACTGCAAGCTTAGTAAAAAACGCCGTAGTTTTTCGCTCGCTTCTCGTCGCGTTGTGGATTGAAATAATTTCACATTAAATCGAATCTTCTCGAAATATGATTTTCTAAATAAATTCGACATCGAAGGCCTTTCGCGTCCGATCGTTTGTTTAAAACGTTAACATAACTCGTATATCACAATAACGAAATATCATTAAATATATCAAATAATAATCTATTTTTTCTACCCGACGACGACGGATTTCATTCGAAACCGATCGTAATAATATCTATCCGTTTTCAAATCGGCTGGAAACCGTCAAAAGAGAAAGGTTTTTCGAGTTACATCCAGTGGGCCGATTTAAATTGTGAAAAAAGATCTGTGTGAACCTTTTTACTAGGTCATGTAGCAAACGGAATTTCCAATTTCGAACTATATTTTACAATATTTATGTTTAAACATTAATTTTCTAAACCTAATTTAATACATAAATCGAAAATGCATTTCCTACATAACCTAAAGGCTAATAAATTCATACGTGTATTCAAAATATTGAAATCGGACATGGGCAAGTACTTGAAAAAACCTTCCTCTTATTGGTCTAAAAGCATATAAAATCTCGCCTTTGGCGCTTTTCTTTTACACAACACTCCACGGGCAAGACCGGTTTTTTATAATTTTAATAGATTATTTTACACGTCTTTTGTATAAAATTCTCATGTGATTTTTTTATCGAACTCCTCCGAAACGGCTCGACCGAAATTTTTCGTATATATTTCGTTGCTCTGCAGAGAATAGGACGTAAACTATTTTTTTCCAAACCCCTAAGGGTGGCCATTTTTTTTGGCGAATCAATTAAAAAATATAAACTTGTTTCATAATTATGTGAAATTTGGGTAAAATAATAATAGAATATATACGTACGTATCAGTATCCCGTTTTTCATTATTAACTACTTCGATTTGTTATGTATTAAAAGTGAAAAATACACGTAAAACAACGGGACCAGCTAGTATTCGATGATATTTTGTTGTTAAATATTTAACGACGACGATTGGATTTTACGTGATTGCCGGCGATAAAACGCGTTCGATTAGACGATTTTTTTTTGTTCGATTTCCATCGTAAAAGTATTAAGTATTTAGAAATTTCTGAGGGGGTCCGGACCCCCCTGCCCCCCCCCCCCGGATACGTGCCCGGCACAGGAGAACGAAAGGTCGCGCCGCGCGATGCCGTCGTCGTCGTCGTCGTCGGGGCGGCAATGAAAATCGATTTCCGTCGTTATGAAATTTATAACACGTTTTTCGCCCGGCGGCGGCGGCGGCGTACGTAATAGGTATACCGTGTAATACACACGCCATCCAGTGGTGACCAACGTTTTTTAAGTCTACTTTTTCTCATCGAAATTGTATTTCAACGCAAGCCGAATTGATGAAACCGATTCTAACTATTCGCTATGAATAATATTAAACGTACAATTAATCGTTTTAAACTCGACAAACGTTACACGTTTTCGAGTGATTTTCTCCTTTCGATTTTTATTCCGACTCTGGTCGGGCGCACGTACGCGTCACGCCGCCGCGCCGGTATAGTGTGTATTGAATTACAAAATAATATTACGAATTGCTCGTCGACAGGATAAAGTGATAATATTCCACAAAGACGGTCGATAATGTAATATCCGAGATATCATAACGTATTAATAATAATTAGGGCAGAGGACTTGTAGCTCTAAAAAGTCACCAAATATGCATTTAAATATTATACAAAATATGCATTTTAAAGTGAATATTTTTGAACAAAAAATAAGAATTTTTCCGTCGGTACCCACTATTTTGATGAATAAATTTTATTTTCAACTTTATTTAACAACTTACAACAATAATTAATTATTTGAATTATTTGGACTCGTTGAATTATTATTTTAACTGGATACTTTTTCAAAACTTTCAACTTCTTTGACTACTAAAAAACAATTGACAAAATATATTTTAGTTTCAAATGTTTAAGATTAACACAAATTTTCACCTTGGAAACTTTTCCTATTGTCGGATAACAAGACTTTAAACATCGAAAAAGAACGTTCCACGTCGACGGAATTTATAGGGCATATTTATCTGATAAATTATTTAAAATATGCATCTAAAAGTATAGAAATTTGCACTAATAACCGAAAAAAAACGCAAAATATGCCCTAAAAACCGAAAAAAAAACGCAAAATATGCATTTATATGCACGCAATAAAATTTCAAAACTAGCTTTGTGGAAGCATGAAACGCATTAATATTGTTTCGCACTGTGCTATTTTTGTGACTGTGCAAAATAAATATGCAAATGCTACAAGTCCTCTGCCCTAATAATAATTATTGTTTTCTTCTATATTTGCAGACATTGTGCGGGCAATATTATAAATGTTTCTCTAAAAAACGTAACGATTTTTTTTTTTGGTTTTCGGCCAGTTGAACGGGCAGTGTCTGTGTTTCTTTGTCTCCGTGTCGGAGCGGGGGCGTGCGCGCGCGCGCGTGTTACCTATTATTTTTATTATTGTCGTTGACGCGCTCGCGAGCGCCTCCTACGCGCGGACGAGTAATATCGACTGGGTAGAACGCGAGTAGTATTTCGTACCGTCCGGCTTTGTAATAAAATAATACTCGCGACGTAAATAGTTTTTTTTTAAATTATTTCCGTTTTGAGTATTTTCAAATGGATTTGATGAAAAAAATGTATTTTACCGTCGCTGATAATATTATAATTTTTTTTCGTCTCTTTTTCTTTCTCCGACATTACAAGACACGTAATATTATGGTGTGTGGAAATTTTCCAAGTCTTATTTATTTGTCGCCAGCAAAAAGTTTACGTATAAATAAAAAGTTCACGGGGGGGCATTTCCCCGGTTTGACAGCCACTGACGTCGTTTTATTTTCGTTCGTACAAACTCGGGTTCGCCTCGCGCAGGTAAATAATAAACAGGAAAACACGATTATTTGCAACGATAAATCGACTGTTTAATAAATAAAAAAACGATCGCGCGCGCGTATACTTCTCGTGTCGCGTATAACATAAATATTGAAAATAATAATAATAATGCTGTGGCCGCCGCCGCCGTCGTCGTTTCGACATCGAATCGTCCGAGACGGTCGTACTACGCACGCACAGAGATCTACACGGGGAAAACTACATAATATAATATAGCGAATGACGTTTTTACCGTTTCTATAATAATAATATACACAGTTAGGCTAATAATAACGTATAATAAAAATATAATACTCGTATCGTCGCGAGAGACTATATATATATATATCGCACCTGGAAAGTATATAATAATAATAATAATAATAATAATAATAATATCATTAAAATAAACGAAAACGGTCTCGGCACAGATGTGTGTGTGTGTGTGTGTAACTACGATATTATTTGGTATTTACAATCGCCCGAGGGCCGTCGTCGCGGCGAGGAAGATCGGGGGGGGGGGGGGGATCTCGCCTTCCGATCGACAAAGTAATAATAGTACTCGACGGGGGTGGCGTGACCGAGTCTTTTTCGGGTCGCGAGCCAACACGCGTCGTCGTCGTCGCGATCGAGAGATTGCCAGAAAACCCATACTTGCGCGTCGTGCAACGCGAAAAACAGACCTAAACTGCACCACTGTCGTTCGCCACGAGAACGGTGTCTTTATAGCGACCGGAAGACCGCGGCGGAAGAGTCGGAAACTAGTGAAACCGGGCGGCGCGGCGGGTTTCAAAAACGCCTCGTCGACGAGAGAGTTCGTCGCGAAATCCGTCGACGATTTTGGCACGCGCCAGTCGTCGTCGTCCTCGACGTTTAATATTTATATCATAGGAACTTTGCCGACCGAACGCGCGTGTCAAGGGCGGGCGGGGGGCCTCTGATTTCGCACCGTTTGCCGAATTCGCATATTATTGCTTTTCGAACGGGCGCGCATATACATAGTTTTGACATTCGGCCCGCACACACTTGCCACACACCCCAGCGACGACGATCGGTCGGCAGGACGACGACGACGTTTCTGCGTGACGCGCGCGCGGGTTTTTTCTCCGCGGTAGGATCCTCGGCGGCAGGACTCCACAGGCAGGACTGTGGCGACGACGGCGACGCGATTTACATCCAACAGCATCGAGTACACGCCGAGAGGAGGACCGAACGCGTCCGCGTCACAAGTAAAAACGTATCGTTACGTATCGCAAAGTCTTACGTAATAATCATAATAATCATAATAATAATAATAATAATAATATAACATACAACGACGCTACGGAGGAATAATTGATAATGTTATTATTGATCGATATCGAAACGGGGGGGTGGGGAGAGAAAACAATAATAAATTAAAACATAATAGTGTACACGTGTCGTTGTCGTCGCGGTCGTCGAGTATTTTTCGTTAAAAAATCATATTATAATTATTATGATGACGCGCGACGCGAAGGACGACGACGACGACGACGACGTGAGGGGTTGGAGGGGAGCTGGGATATCGACGGCCTATCGGGCGGCTCGCTCGTCCTCTTTAGTCGCTGGTCAGGTCTTTGAGCTCCGTGTAGCCGCCGCACAGTTTCTTGCACAGGGCGCGGTCGGTCGCGTACAGCTGGTACCGTTTCTTGTACACGGCGAACCTGCGGAACAGACGGAGAAAACGTGAGTCGGCGGTTCGCAGGATGGCCGGGCCGGGGGGCGAAGGAGACGGCGTCGTCTCCTGGGCCCCCCTCCCCCCCGCGAGTATTGTGGTGGTGGCGCGCGACAAGGGCCAAACGATTCCTCCCCGTACGAAATCGCTGTGTTTTTACAGTATTAATATCAAATTAATCGATACGAAAACGACTCGAAACGCGTATAATATCTAATAATATTCAATTCGCTAATGTCGTTGTAAAAGTGTTTGGATGATTTTTTTGTTTTTGAATTTCCATCGTTATCAAAGCGGGCAACCCCTCGCGTTTATCCCGAAAAACCGTATTAAAACACGCGTACTACTTGGATGGTCTCACTCGCGAGTATTACGACGGCGCGTGATGACTTCCGGTTACAAACATATCGAACAATATCGATAAAAAATTAAAAAAAAAAAAAAAAACGTCGAGTCGATGACAAATTTCTAATCATCGCCGCGCGTTCGGTTCGATTTTGCACGATGATCCGTCGACGTTCCTACTTTATCACGCGAATAGCAGCATTTCGAGCGTTTTTTCGTTTCAAATATTATCGAATTAATTTGGTACTATGAAAAATGCCTTCAACACGACACCGCTTATAAAATATATTTAAAAAACAAACGATTTGTCGTTTCCTATCGGTTATTGTTGGACAAAGTCGAGAGTATCGATTAGTAGGTGAGCGTCGTCGCGCAATAGTTTTTTCACCGCCGCCGCTGATTACGACGTACACGTGTTTTTATTATTTTTTTTTTTTTTCCAATTTATCGCGACTAATAAAATTAATTCGTGGTCGTCAGAGGAGACCGAAGAAGCTTTTTTCATTTACAATAAGTTTTCAATCAATTCGTACTACTTATTTTTTTATAAATTATTAATATGACTTTTCAGTAAAGGAGTAAAAAATATATACATATTTCTAGTATATGGTTTGATTTTTTTTTATGTCAATCGAGTAATATTAATAATGCTATGAAAAGTATAGGGTGAGCGATCGTGTTTAGCGATTAATACGCGACCAACTCCTTTTGTCTTCGTCCTTTTGGTCACTGTTGGACGGATACTTTGGGAGGTAAAAAAAAAACCAAAGCTCTTTTTGAGTTTTACAAGTGTTTTTTACGGTAGTTGGGTTTGAAGGTCAGTATAGTGATCGCGACACCCCGCCGCCGCCGCCGCCGCGGAGACATAATCCTGCGGGTTTTTTTTACAAACAGATTTAGAAAAGGAACTGAGGAAGGGCGGGGGGGGGGGGTTCCACGGGGGATCGCGCGGAAACCGCGTTACCGGTTTGAAAGCCGTGCGGGTTTTTTTTCCTCTTTCTTCGCGCGGTCGATTTCGAATCGGTTAAATGTTTTCTAGAAATCGTTCGAGCCTTATAAAACGAATAGAAAAAAAAAAAAAAACGATATGACCATATCCTATTTTACTCGTATCCATTACGACGACGACGACGAGGCGGACGGTCGGCGGCCGATTTCGCGTCGATATTATATTTTACCCTTAGCGTCGAGAGCGGACCGAATGTGTCCATAAAATATCGCGGCCGAGCGGACGCAGCTGTTCGAAGCGACGGGGCGGACGGGGTGGTGGTATTTATTTTTCCGTTTTTTTTTTTTGTTTTTTTCAAAGAGAGTGTACGAAAATGGTTTTCGGCCGGTTTTCTCCACACATGCACTCGGTTCAAAGAAGCGTTCTCTCTCTGTTCTCTCAGATTGTAATTTTTTTCCAATTCGTTTTGTCATTGTTATTTAACACGGTGGGCGAACCCCGACTTTCGAGTTTTTATTCGACTTTCCGTCGTTTATATTTAATAAATTAACGGCGAAAAAATCACAGTCGGAAAAGTGTTGAAAAGATTTTCCAAACGTAAAATAATAATGATCGAATGACTAACTCTCTTTCTGTTTACCGAAAACGCGTATCGATGATAAGCTCTCCAGAACCAGATTTTTTTTATAGTTTCCGTTTGAATTTTTTATTCGTCGCCTTCCGAATTGAAATCGTGGGAAACGCGACGACGTCGACCGGTGTATTTAGAAATTCGAGTTTTAACTTTTTAGATCACGTGTTTTTGAATATTCAAACTCGCATTATTTTTACTCACATTATCAATTCAAATTATTATCGTTCGAATTCGCGCTCGACGCGTTGTTATTTACTAATTTCGTCCCGAGATTTCCCGCGGCAAGTTTTTTTGTCACGTTTAGATTCGAAAATTACATCCATAAATAACCGGGTCCCCCGGGGGTTAATCCCCCCCCCCCTCGAAATTTTTTGTATTTATAGTAGCGATTTTCTTTGTCGAAGTCACACTCGTCATACAATCGTTGACAAATTATGAAAATATTTGAATACTGAAATCGACGCGTATTTGTAAATTTGTAATCCGATTCTCTATCGACCACTCTCACTAATGAAACGTTTGATATTTTCACCGCTCTCTAATGACAACAACAAATGTTTTTTTGTGATTAAACTACGACGACGACGACGACGACGATATTTTCGCCGCAGGAAAAAGGAATTTACTCGGGACGATAAAATGTGAAAATACGGCGGCGCACCGATCGAACGAGGACCTCCCGACGACGACAACTACAGTCGTACGGTCTGTAATTTATAACGAACGGTCAAATAACGGAAAAAGCTTCTTCTTTTTTTTTCTCCTTTTTTTTTTTTTTAGCCCACTTACTTTTGTGACGTCACCCCGAGCTCGATAAAAAAGAAAAAAAAGAAAAGGATCGAGAAACCGCTCGGGCATTCGGGACGCAATTAGCGGTGGGACATTCGGTGCGAGCCGAAAAAATTCCGAGAAGCGTTTCGAAAGATTTTTTCACCGCGACCTCGGCGAGTGACCGCCGCCGGTTTTTTTGCGACCGTCGTCGTCGTCCGGCGTCTACGAAAATATTTACGTTATTATTTTACACTTGAAACACGTTCGAACGCGGATCGATCTATTCGACCGTTATTGTCGCGCGCGCGAGAGAAGCGTTTGTTCACGACGACGCGATAGATTATTATTATACAGTAGAGCCTCGATAGTCCGGACCCGCGGTAATCCGGACGGCGTGAGTCCATTTGTTAGGTTTTGAAATGCAAAAAAAATTACCCACTACTATGCTCTTTGTTAAAGTTACATTTTTGTTTATTATTTTTTTTTAGTGCGATAAATATTATAAAGGTGGGGTGGAATTGAAAACGAAAATTTTAGCCACTCGAGAGTTAGTTAATGTTGAAAAACCTGGGTGCGAATAACACGTCCGGAATCGATATCGAGGCTCTACCGCGTATGTATGTGTAAATCCTGTTCCGAGGGGCCGCAGGATTGACTAACGAAACCCGTTCCACCGCGTGATGAGCCTGCGAAAACTAAACTCGCGTACGAAAATAATATTACCAACGCGCGTTATTACACAAATGAATTATTATTGTATTATTGTAATATTAATATATTATTATTATTACCTGGCGATGTCGGGGTGGTGTGAATGTCGTGTGCAGCGGATGAATGTTAAGCCTAAATTACGCGAGACAGCAATAATAATACAACATGGTGCGCTTTGCCCATCAACTACTACATACAAGCATGCATAAAACTACATAATATTATTATTATTATTAGGTATGTACTCGGACGGACGTATTATATTATATACACGTACATATTATATATATATATATATATATAGATTGTGATATGTATTATTGTCGCCGCCGCAGCCAGGAGTCGCCGTTGTTATATATATATATATATACATATAATATGTAAGTACGAGATGAAATCGCTACTCGATACAGGAAGGTATACACACAGGCAGGACGAAGGTGGTGGTGGTAGAGTAGGTAATACGATGATGATAATGCAAAACACACGGTCGAAAACGCAAAAACAGACATACTATTTTTTATATGTGTGTTAATCGTTGTTTTTTTCAACGACGTATTTTTATACACACACACATGACGTATTATATGTAAGTATATGACGTGTATATGATATGTATGAAACAAACTAGTAATATAATAATATTATAAGTGAATTTTTTATACATATTATATATCATATATATTTTTGATTTCGAATAATAATAATTTTATCGCAGAGTTTTATAAAAACAAAAAAAAAAAAAAACAAAAAAAGATTTACAGATAATATTATAATATTATAATGTACATATATTATATACATATATATATATTTTTTGTATATATATATATATATGTGTGTGTGTGTGTGTGTGTGTGTGTGTGTATATATATTATTATTATTATAAATATGATACAGTACAATAATATTAATAATATCTTTTGGGTAAACAACACGACGGCTGTGGGCGACAGAGAGAGACTACTTTGTCTCTACGCTTATTATTATTATTATTATTATGAGATGGTGTTCGAAAGGTTTGCAAACATATATATATATATATTAATATATACATTTAAACAAATATATATTTTTATTTTTTCGTTTGTTAAATAATAAAATATATATATATTAATAATATTACGTACGCACACGCTATATAAATATGTATATTATTATTATGATCGTGTTAAGGGTGGTGTGAAAATGGAGAAAATAATAATAGTAGAAAAAAAAAAAAAAAACACACAACAGACTTTACTACACAAAAAAAAAAAAAAAATTGTTAACGGTAATAATTAAAAATAATAATTAAAAATACGACGAGACCGTATCGGTTCGGGCGGCGGGCGCCGGGCGGGTTTGTTCGTTTTGAGTTTTTTTTTTTTTTTATTTTCCCCCGCGACATTTACAAGCCGACGAAACGTTCCCCCCCCCCCCCCCCCCCGAACCGATAAGCACAATCGCATCGCGTTTTGTACAAAAAAAAAAAAAAAAGTTTGTTAAATAAATAAGTGTATGTTCATTCTCAAATATAATAGAAATGTATGTAAACGCTAAACTAAATTATATTATTATTATTATTATTATTATTATAATAATTATAAATGAATAATGGATAATAGCGAAATAATATTAATAGAAAATAATAATAGTAATATTTTAATAATAATGATAAAATATTATAATATATATATATATGTATATATTTTGGAGAGAGGAAAAACAAATTATTATTATTATTATTATTATTAAAAGCCTAGGTACTAAATACAACTTAATTTGATAAAATAGATGACGTGTTATTATTATTATTATTATTATTCGTAGGTGGTGGTGGTGGTTATACAGAGGCGCTTTTGACAAAAACAAAATTAACAAAAAAACGGGATGATTAATAAATATACAGTTTTTTTTTTTTCCAAAGAAAACGCGTTCGATAATAATAATATTGTAAAATAGGTGTCGTCTACACACACAGATAGAGAGAGAGAGAGAGAGAGAGAGAGAGAGAGGCCTAATATAATATATTTATATAAAACGTGCAAATAAAACAAAATGTATAATTAATTTATATCATATGAATTTATATACACCGCGCGTGACGTGTGTATACATACGAATATAATATAATATTATTATTATATTACGTTTGATTAATATATTATTATTATTATTTAAATTAAAAAGTAAAAATGGTAACGTAGCACACAAGCAGGTACAAATCGGCGCGGCAAAATGTTTTTACTGTTTTTTCTCTTTTAATCTCTTTCATAAAAAGAAAAAAGCCTTATAAATTCATAAATCGTGTTTGTATGATTTACACACACAAACCCATATAAAAATAATAAATTAAATTAAATACCTAAACGACGCGCTTGTAGTACACACACGCGGCGACAACAACGACGGCGATGACGGTGACGATGACGACGACGACGACGACGACCGCTCTAAATCGATTATTTACGTTGCGCGATCGAAACGACCGTATTATATATATTATTATATTTATGTCATGGTAACGCGAGAAGGCGGTATTTCTGCCGCTTTATAGTCTCTGTATTGCGGACTAGATATTATTAATAATATTCGCGATCGTTTGGAGCAGCGGTTCCCAAACTGTCCCAGACGGTCGTTTGAAAAACGAATATAATTTTGTGTACTGTTTCGTGTGATTTTGGAATTTCAGATGATGATAATATGACCGCTGGGGTTTGGATGAAAAATGTTTTCGGGGGCGGCGGATGATGGACAGAATACGTATATGCTAACGGAAACGTGCGAACTTTCGACGGTTACGAAAAAAATAAATATAAAAAATAATCACACACCGCGAGAGAATATCGAGCGAAAAACGAGGAGAGGGGGATTGGATGATTTTTTTTTTCTTTCTTTATGGTCGCGCCGCTTTCTATATACGTTCGTAAAACGTCTCGCCGACGAGACGGCGTTATGAAATCGGTGTGTACGCGCGCGTGTGTGTTACACATGGCGAGAAAAAAATTCGTCATCTCGTTCGATCGATCGAGAGAGAGAGAGAGAGAGAAAAAAAGAGACCGAAATTTCAGACGTGCCCCCCCCATCCCCCACTCGTTTAATAACATAATAAATGTGTTGTTGTGTGTGTGTGGCGATCGTTCGAAAAATGTACAAAACATTTAAAATCGTGCCAATACTGTTGTTAAAATATTATATTATGTACGTGTGGTGTGTGTGTGTGTGTTATTTTAACGACCGGCGATTATAATATTGACTAGATTCGATTGCAGCGCGCGCGAAAGTGAAAAAGAACCCGTGTAACTACTACACTGTATACAACTACTATAATATTAAGTGTGTGTGTGTAAGATGTATGCGTAACTAACGGCCGAGTTAAAATGTTAATGTGTGTGTCTGTTAATATTATTATCGTGTTAAAATTACTAGGATTCTACCATAGGAACTACTTGGAAGCGGTATTTTTCATTTCGACAAAAACCCCTGTCGTTTGCACTAGAACTGTGTGTGTGTGTGTGTGTGTGTGTGTGGTGTTAGCAAAAACGTACGAGCAGCATTATAATATTATTATATACAAAAGTTCAACTACAATTTCGATTATATATTTTTATATAATTATTATTATTATAGTCTTACGCAGCACCATTTCGATAAAAAAAAAAAAAAAAAAACGTTGGCCCGAAAATCGACAAAACGGACCGAAATATAAACGCGACGACGACGCGCGGTCAGTGGTGTTGTCTTCTCACATTATTATTATTATATTTATCACACATTTGGAAAAAAACGATCGTAAATTTGTTTTCTCACCGTCCCCCCCTCCCCCTCCCCCTTTTTTTTAAAACGGAAAAATTCAATCGATACCACTCGGCGACGACGGTGTAATCGGAAACGAGAATAAAAACGGTCATAAAAATGTGAAAAGAGAAGAAAATAAAACGATATCGATCGGAAAGAAGAACGGGGGAATATCGTCGTCGCGCGTTTTCGAGTGTTTTTTTTTTTGTTGTTGTAAATTTGAAAAAATGAAAGAGAACGGGAAAAACACGCGCGGCGGACACCGCCATCCACTACTACCTACGTACTATGCGCGATTTTGTTACACTACCGTCGTTACGTAAAAGAAGCGCAATTTGTAAATAAATCTCACTAAAACGTGCCAGACTATATAATTTAAACAAAAAAAAAAAAAAAAAAACCTTAACGTATTACACATCACTTTGTTTTATTTTTCGATTGAAAATTTTAAGCAAATACAACACGCTGTGCAGACAACTCTCAGATACATATTATATATATATGTCGTTTTGGTCGAATTCACAGCAACACGATTGCTCGAAGGAACTTAAACTCCATTAATTAATAGTTAAATAGACTATTCATATAATAATAATAAAAAACATTAATAAACTCAGATTAAAAACACACACACACGCGGCGCGCGCGTCAGATCCGCGGCGCGTCCTTTTTTTTCTTTCTTTCTATGTCCCCCGCTCGGTAAAAAAAAAAGCTTTCCTTTTTTTCCTATTTTTTTTTTTTCAATTTCTTTTCTTTTTTATTCATTTTTTTTTTTTTTTTTTTTTTCATTATTCTTTTCCCTTTTTTCTTCGCGGGATTTTTTTTTTTTGTCTTTTCGACTTTTACCTATTTTTTCGATTTTCCGAAGTTGTCGTTCGTGTTGGTGGCGGTCGTGGTGGTGGTGGTGGTGGTGGTGGTGGTGGTGGTGGTGGTGGTGTTAAAAATAATAAAATTGTTTTTTTCGACGACGTAAGAAAAAAAAAAAAAAAATCTGCATGTGCCAATAAATTAAAGCATAAAATATAACACAAACTAACAACAAACTAGCTGCTCTCACATGTACAAAAACAGAAAAAAAAAAAAAAACAAAAAAAAAACAAAAAAAAAAAAAAAAAACAAACAAATTAGGCTAATAAAAAATGATAGCACAAAATGGAATTAATGATCAACTAAAGTAAACCTCTTTGTTAAATACGTCTGACCTGATAATTAAGAGATCCTTCCGACTTTTCATAAGGGAATGTTCTTATTATAATTTAACTACATAATATTTAACTCGTAAACATCTGAAACAAAAACAAAACAAACATGATTATTATCAATGTAATATCGGTGTAATTATTATTGTTTCGAAACAACAGTCGCCGAAATACGTATGCACGCGACGTTTTGGTTTTTTCGAAAGGAATAAATCGCTCGCGCACGACGTCGTCGTCGTCGTCGTCGAACATTGTAATTATATTAGGTTTAACGATTACGCTATGAAAACTTCCACACGGGTATATTACAATATCGTAATCGCTCGTTTGATTAATAATTATTGGCAAATGATTCAAACAATGCCCCCGTCGGTCGTCGGCGACGTACTCATATAAAAAATATACTTTATTTGTTCGCAGTTTTAAACGACGAGAACGAGAAACGATCGGAAAATAAAGAATAACAATAATTATTGAAAATTATCACGAGAGACACGTTCGACCAACACACGTAAGTAGGACTATAGTAAGAGATATATTATCTTGTTTTTATCTCATTTAAAGTCTCGGACGAAAATTGTTATTGAAAATCGAGGTTTGATAGGGAAATAACACTAATCACTAGGGCTCGGAAGTCGATGCATTTTAATCGATATAGCCTAATCGAGCTAAAAATCTGATTTTCCATTTTTATTTTGCGTTTTTTGGCTTTATTTCTCATCGATATCGTTTTATCGCGTTGCTACGTTTAAAATCATTTTTTCTAAAACGCAGCCAAGTTTTCTTGAACTCAATGTTCATTTTTTGTTCATTAAACATCGTAAATATATTATAATAAAAATAAAAGATATAATCTTATTTTAACTTTTAATAATAGGTAATCGTAGGTCGTACGAAAATAACACACCAAGTATGTCTAAAATTAATAAAACTCATGACGTCTGAAATATGACGTATTTTATAATTTTTTTATTGTAAACGATAAAAGAAAAAAAAAGAAAAACGTTTTTAAATTATTTTTTTTATTACTCGAGTTGTTTTATATTTCCATTATCCGGCGAGATTATCGTCGGGTCGTTTTTCGCAAAGATTTTCATCATCGACTACCGAGAGCCCTACTTATTATTACTCCGGTAAACGTTATCCGAAACGGTCACGGCGCGTCGTCGCCGTCGGGGTCGTGCGTGTAGTATAAACGGGGTAAAAAAAGACGTGTTTTTTTACGGGATCGTCGGAACGCGCCACAGCGATTTTCTCATGAACCTACGCCGTCGCGCACACGACAACAATGTGTTCAGTTATTATCGAAATTACCTAATCGCGTAAGTACGCGCGGGCCGTATGTATTATAATAATAATTATAGTGTGTTCGTTGGTTGGTTCGTTATCATTTTCGATACGATTTTTTTTCCAGAAAACCGCGCGCGAAATAATAATAATAATAGCGTACGAGATAAAAAAAAAATGTTGGATTGCACAATAGAAAAAGCTCGGCGGCCGGTGTACGTAAAACCTGTTGTGCTGCGGCACCCCACCCACCTGTTGTTTATTGATCGCGCGCGATGGCGAAAAATCAAACGACGACGGCCGATTACTCGTATAATTGAAACATACGAGAGGGTATGTACTACTACTACTACTTGTTGTTATTGCGGTTTATCGTGTGCAGAAATGTTGTCGAAAATCGCGCGTGTGAAAATCGAGGCGGTCGTTGCGAGTAGTGTGCGAGATAGTTTCGTCGAATAACGCACGTAATTATTCCGAGACCGCGCGCGCTATCGCAAGACGGCGTTGGACACGTTCTAATCACGATACGCGCGCGCGCGCGCGCGTAACATATTTTCGACCGCGAAATATATTATAATATTATTATCGTGCGAATAATAATGATTTAGCTAACGCGCGCGTTTCGCCGACGCGGGAATGGGTGTGGAAAAAATCGACGAAATATTTCTTAAGGAAAACCGGCCTTCGACTACTTGGAATACCCGCCGTCGTCCCGGCGGGACAGGAAAACGTCAACGGACGAACGGTAATATAATTTACGTATATTATCGTCGATATTGTCGGGTACAATAGAATTATTATCACGTCGTCGCATTATTACGTTACACGCTGATGAAATATAATATCCCAATCGCGTCGGATAACATTTGACACGCGCAAACAGTGTTTAAATATGACTAACGCGCGTTTTCACGATGATTAATCGCAGCAATTAATTTCGGCCAGCAGAAAAAAATTAAACAAAAAGGGCAAGATACGTTTTTTTCGGCCGATTTATCGGAAACGGCGGCGTCGCGCGCGCTTTTCAACGTTGTCACGTCATCGAATCGAAACGAAACTAAACGGATATATCGCGTTTTATTTTTTACACTGGAAATGGACGACACTTACCTCACCCTATGCATCCGGCCGATATCGTGGCCAGTATCGCGAGTGTGGCGGTCATGACTTGCGTCGCGGACGACACGGTCTTGGTGCTGTGGTCGTTGCCGCTACTGCCGCCGCCGCCGCCGTCCAGGCTCGCGCTCACTTGCGGCGCCTCGACGATCTTGTCCTCGGCCGTGATCCTGTGCCCGTACTTTTGCAGGAACTCCATGATTATGCCGTTGGTCCAGCCGAAACCCAGCTGCACCTCGTACTCGCCTCCGCTGCCGTGTCCTCCGGGCACGGTGGCGTCGTACTGTCGAAACGAGAACACACGACACAATATAAACGACCGCGACGACGACGACGACGAACGCGTCAGCGGTAGACGTTCAGTGCCGCAATTATGAATTCTGAGGCCCGTGTGCAAGGATTTATTTAAAGGCCCCAAATTAATAATATATTTATTACTTGATCTTTGTATTGATACAGAAATTTTTTAGTATTTTTTTAGTACTATACGTATAACTTGAATATTTGACGGATTCGCGGAACCGATCAGAAGAATAACGAATAATCAAAAAAAATAACGAACAACTTAGTTCAGTGATCCAAGTCTAGTGTATCCATACAATAATTATTTGAGAAATATTTCGCAATAACAGAGAGGGGCCCCTGCGATAATGACTATTGTTCTACAAATTATGTCATACTTTATTATAATATCATTTTCGTAATTTTATTCCTATAATAATTTCTACGTTTTACTATAAAACCGAATTGTTTACAGATCCAATGAAGCTTGCATGATATTAATTATCATCTACTTATGCTAATAATAAATTCATTGAAAACGATTACAAAAAAAAATCAAAAAACTTTCGAGGTACGAGGAAGTAAAGAATACCAAGGATAGGGTAAATTCATTTCGAAACGGACAATGTTCAATTTTTAGCTTATGGTTTGGGAGGCCCGTGTGCATCATCGCACACCTTGCACACCCAATTGTTGCGGCACTGTAGACGTTTGTATTTTTTGGGGAAAAATCGAAAAAGGAAAAACCACGTTCGGCGGAGTAAATGTATAATAATATTATGATAAGTCGAGCTTTTTTTGCCAGACCTCCATCTCCCCAGGACGAAACCGCCGGCCTCCTGCGCGTACTTACTTTCTCGTACATGGCGTTGGTCTCGTTGTACGCCTTGTAGTTGGACCGCATCCACCGTTCGGCGATCTCGAACGCCAGGTCCTTGGCCCAGCTGTCGCCCGAGCTGTCGAGCGACATGACCATGATGTACTGGAGCGGCGGCCACGCGTTCGGGTAGTCCCACTGCTCGCCCGAGTGCTCGAGCGTGGTGGGTATGCCGCCCAGGTTGTTCATGATCTGCGTCTTCTCCAGGTACTTGAGCGCCCGGGACACGAAGTACTCGGTCTTTGACGAGTCGTAGCAGCCGGTCCACAGCGGCGATATGTTGGTCGGGTAAAAGTAGTCGCGCTTGATCTCGTTCAGCATGTCGTAGTCCAGCCACGAGCCCACCTCCTCGTGCCACAGCACGGCCGTCACCGCCTCGATCCATTTCGCCGCGATGTTGTCGTACTTGAGCGCCTTGTCCGGCACGTTCAGGTCCTTGTAGAACTGGCTCAGTATCTTCGCGTTCCAGTAGACCAGCGCGTTCAAGTCCACCGGGATGATGTACCGCGTTTTCAGGTTGGTCAGATTCCCTACGATCATCGCAACACACGCGCGCGCGCGTTGATTACAATACATACAATATACGAGTACGAGTCCTTCCCCCCCTTTTTCGTTCAAAGCTTATACGATTGATATCGGCGTAAACGCCAACTCGAAACGGGCGCAACGCCGCTGTGTGGTTAAAATGTCGTTGCACCTGTCGCCGTCACCGCGTAACGATGGTGTCGCGTCTCCGTCAAATGTGCATCGATAACCATTATAATAACAGATAAATGCGTATTTTTAAACCGTCGTCGTCGTAAGTTATCTCTCGGTCGTATGTAATTAATAATTACATATTTTTGTTGTATAACCAACAAAGTGGGGTCAAAACAACTCGTTTTTGTAATACTTTATCGGGACCATTAAGTATTTATATAAGATAATAATGAAACGACGAAAAAAAAAAAAAAAAAAACCGATGTGAAAACAATTATTATAATGTATAATGTCAGGCGGTTTTTTTTATTTATAGTAAAACAATCTCGTACGAATCGGTAATGTCAACGAGCCTAAACGATGGCCGTGGGGCGCGTTACGCGTCTCGCAGGTAATTTTAAGGACGAAGGAAAAGGTTTCATACTTGAAACGCAATATCTGCGGAATGCGCCGACCAAGGAAATATTTCGAAAAACGGCGACGTCCGACTGTCTACTGTTTCAAAGATTTCTCATCTATTCAGTAAGTATAATATTATACGAATTGATATAATATGATAAAACGGTATAATAATTATTATGGATTTACACAGCCGTCTGAAAAAACGAAAAACAAAAAAATACAAATACAAATCTAACCGTTCGGTATATTATTTATATAATTGCAGCGGCGGCGGCGAAGAAAAATAACGAATTAGATGCAACGAAAAAAAATAATGCAACCGCGCCAACCGTGAACCTAGTTCAGATTTAATTGTTGACTAATAATGTAATTCAAGCTTTAATTGAACACAACATACGGCGGCGGCGGCGAGAGGTATATTTCAAGGTCATGTAAATGTATAAACTTTATTTGCCCGACAGTTTTTTTTTTTTTTATACGACACGCAAATTTAAAAATATTTCGCATTAGTTTCCATTTGAAATGAATTTATCGCCGCCGCCGCGCCGGTCGGGTGATTGATTTGCACCTACTTTGCCCGCGTTTCCGGATATTTTCGAACTTTAAACCGCAACTAAGCTTTTTTCGAAACGATTTAAATTATTACCGACTACTCGTTTTCGCGTGAAACGCACATTTCTGCGCGTTGCAATACTACTCCTCCACCCACCGACCGGCTCTTTGGCTCGATTAAATTTTTCAGATACGAATAAAAATAGAATATCGCGCGCGTCACGACCGAAAAGACGGCTATTTCACTTTTGTCGTCATATACGTTGTTCGGCGGCAATTAACCGTTAAACGCACTGCTGAAATGATTACACGAACGACTGAAATATACGACGCGCGTTTCACACGAGCATTTTTTCTCTTTTGATATCCGTTTATTTTTACGTGTTGTTGTCGTTGTTGACATTGTCGTTTAACAATAACGAAATAATATCTCTTTCTCGCGAATATTTCGTTTCTAAATTAACGATTTTCAAGGTTTTTTCACTGCCGCGCGTCAGGTGATACCGCCGCGCCGCCGAGCGTCACGCGAGCATTAGGAGGCGCTATTTTACTGTAAACGACGTCGATTCCGTCGCGGTTTTTGAAAACGATATCTATTTGTACCATATTCGAAACAACAGTAGTATTATAGTCGTGACGCGTTATTAATTAATAAAATATTAAAACACTCCAGGAAAAAAACCTATTTTTCGCGTAAAAATATTTCGCCGATTCCGCCGTCGTCATAATATTAATATAGTCCGAGTGTTACTAAAAACGAAACTAAAAGGTACGTAATGAACGAGGCGCGATTCAGTCGCGATCGGTTAGTTTTGAAGACGACTCGAAATTGCAGAGTTTTCTTTTCATTTTTTTTATCCATTGCGCGATGGTTTAACATAATATATTCAACGACGACGACGACGGTCACCTCTCGTTTCCATACGGTTTTTCGATGGTAAATATCACACGTGAAAGTGCCGAAAAAAAAAAAAAAACAAACCACCGTCGTCGTCGTCGTATTAAAAATATCGGCGCGCGTCGTGTAGGTACGCGGAAAAGTATTTCGCGGTATTTTTATTTTTTTTTCTAATTACGTAGCGTTTATTTTTCAAATATAATAGATGTTGTGCCGCGAGCAAATAACGCGCGGCATTGTTGTTCGTTATACATTTCCGGCATGCGCGCTCGTGGCGTGTACACACACACACGAGCGCGCGCGCGCGCGCGCGCGTTTCATATAGGTTCTATAGGGCAAAATATGAACAAAAATTTCCTATAGAATCCTATTTATTATATTTATACGTACCGCTCTCGTGTTAGGTAGTACGAAAACACCAAACTATTCTACATTAGAGTAGGTAGTGTAAAAGTAAAAGTTCTCGACGGCGGCGGAGGAGAACACACACACACACACACCGACACCGACACCGCACACGCGGGTCACGGTTGACCGAGTCATGATCGGATGAAAAAAAAATTTTTATACTTTGATGAAAAATAATAATAACGACGACGACGACGACGATGATAATAAATAAATAATGAGAAGAGACAAACCAAAATGTGCGTAATGCTGCGAGACCTTGGACGACGACGTGAGAAAAAAAAATATCCGGTAGTCGTGTGTTACTATACTCTCTATGCGCGAGAGACGCGGCGCCATAATAATATAATATAATAACACTCGTACTCGAGCCGAAAAACTATTGTTTTCCAATGCGCGCGTTTGTGACTCGGCGTTTTTCAATAATATTATAATACATATTCTAATCTATTCCGACTCTACCTTTATTTGTTCCGTTTAGTATGAACCAACGACTGGAGAAATCCCATCCGGATTCCGCGGCGGCCTTCAGCTCGGAGTAGTAGTTTTCCTTTTCCACGTCGGTCTTGAACGTCTGCGCGCTCATGATGTCTTCCCTGCGGAGAAGAAAACGCGCCGTCCGTTTCACGCCCAATTCCAACCGCCATGTTTTTCACATGGAATACAATAATAATTACGCGTGTTTACCTGTACGATTCGGGCCTGGGTCCCACGGACGAGTCCTTGTACCTGGCCAGCGTGTAGTTCCTGCCGTCCTTCTCCACGTCCACCGTGTGGTTGAGCATCCAGTAGCTGAACTCCTTTTCCAGTATGTCCACGTTCTCCCGCAGGAACACCGTGTCGTTGGTGGCCTCGATGTAGCTCTTCATCATCGGCACCAGCATGGGCGGCTGCGACCGCATCGCGTAGTACACCCGGCCGCCGTTGGGTATGTGACCGTACGTGTTGATTATCGACAAGAAGTTGCTCAGCATGCCCTTGACCGTGGTGTACATCTCCGACAGCAGCAGCCCCCGCACGATCCAGTACGAGTCCCAGTAGTAGAACTCGCGGAACCGGCCGCCCGGCACGATCACCGGGTACGGCACGTAGATGATGGAATAGTGGTCCGGGTGCAGGCGCACGTCGTCCTTGATTTTCCTGCCCAGGATCTTCCAGATCAGGTGCAGGCCGCGGGCCCAGTCCTGGAACAGCGGGTCCTTGATGTCGCCGATGAACTTGGGCTCCGGCTTCCAGTCGGACGGGTCCCAGCCCTCGAACTCGCTGCCCTCTTTCTCGAACGTGTCGTTCAGGAACAGCTCCAGGTCCAATCGCGTGGGCCTCTGTTCCGTTTTCGACATCATCTCCGTGAATATGCTCATCGTCTCGTTGGGCGAGTGTTTCATTTTCATGTCGACGAACGTTTTCGAATCCGGGAATATGCTGGACATCTGAATGATGTGCAGCAGCGGCCCATAGCAGTATATGTTACTGAAACGAAACGAAAACGGATTTCCTTAATTAATAATTCACACGCGTTTAATACTCGTAATTAATATTATTCTACTGTTTTTCCAGTGTCGTGTGTCTCTTTCTCCACACGTCTCTATAAACTACTATAACGCCAACGACGTACGTAAAACGCATTTCTTTTGTACAATCCACCTTTTAAGTACAATATGAAAATAATATATGCTTGTAATTAAATCGTCGACACAAGGACACGCGTGTCATTGAAAGAGTATCGTCACACTTTTAAATTCGATAGATTTAGGCGACTGAGAAATGCGCGCGTCAAAACGGCCTTGCGTATAAATCACGGGGAATTATTTAAGGTACCTATTTTATTTGATTTACTGGAAACCGCGTGAAATACTCGATTTTTAACGTCGATTCGACATAAAACGGTTCGTATAGACAATGCTTTGTATTTAAAAAAGGAAAAACCGTATATTAGTATTATGGTTTTCGATATACCGCTGCTCTACGCGATAATTATTTCGAATTAATTTACATTATTTAAATAAATTTAAATTTAAATATATATATATTACAAATTCAGTACTCTTTTCTTTTTCAATGCTTTCGTTAAAATAATAATTCATTATCCGTGCGTTGTACATTATTTATGTACAATCGAAATGCACGAGAATTTCCTGTCCCGACGACGACGGCGAGTCGACTCGTAAGATTAATCGAAGCAGACGTTTTGAAATAGTTATATTAAAATAAATAGTTTTACGTTCGGCGGGCACTTATTTATTAATTCTATATAAAATACAAAAAAGAAAAACGTACGACGTGTGTATTATGGAAAAAAAGAAAAAACAACGAGTAAAATGATATCAGCTTATGAAATTGATTTGAAACAATGTGTTTTGTTCAGAAATACCAGTGTCTAATTACGACTACTACGACTACTACGACTACTACTACTACTATTACTGTGCGCGCGCGCGGATAATTTGTAAAATTACGCGAATGCCGAGAAAATTATAAAGAAAAAAACGTTGTTGCGAAACTGTCGAGAGAACAACACGAACAAACACTCGCGACGAACTCGCGAGGGTAAGAAAATCCGAGCTTTCGACCGGTCGGGGTGAGAATGAATTATTTTATTTTTGGCAAATACGCGCGCGCGCGCTCGCGCGGTAGATTTCCATTGTTTGGAGTGAAAAAAAAAAATTAATTATCCCATTGAGCAAGATCGTCGTAACGACCGACCGATCTCGTCGTCGCGCGTTAGATAATACGCGAGAACACCACACGTTTATTGTGGAAGGGAAAAAAAAAAAAAAACTCACAAAACCTAATGATCAATAATTATAGACAGAGACGAGTCGTCTCCTCACACCTGCGACTTATTGTTTCGAGAAACTATATAAAATATAATAATTACGCGTTTTTGAAAACCACAAAAAAAAAAAACCGTCTAAAGAAGAAAGAACCTTGACACATCGGACGACTGATTCGAGGCGTTATAAAAAATTTTTGATTTTTCTCCCTCTCTCTCTCACTCATTTCTCTCCTCTCCCACACGGCGGCGCGCGAATTACAAGAAAGTCGTTTTGGAAACGCGACCTTAATTCGTTTTAAGGGCTATCATCTCCTCCTATCTCGCGCCGCACAAGAGTTAAAAAGCAGTTTGCTCTCGCGCGCAATTATAATAATAATAATAATAATTCATATTATGTTCAATTCGTGTGCGGCGCGCGCCTCCTAATCTCTCCGCCGCCGCCGCCGCGTTAATAAAAATAATAATAATAAAAAAACAACAATAAATTGGCACTAGGTGTGTGTGTGTGTGTGTGCTATTGCATAATAATACGGTTCGTCTGCGCGCGGGTTATGAGAGTTAAGGATGTACGTGTAAGGTCACGCGTCACGTTCGCGATGGGGATGGTAATGACGTAATAATAACACGTATATATAAACGGTTTCGCGCGCGCGCGCGCGCATTCGAAATATGCAATTTGCGGCGGTCGTAACGATTTTATAATGTACACATATTATTATTATTATGACGACGACGACGACGACGTTATTATAAAAACCAACGACGTCGTTGGGTTAGGTTAGGCCCGCGCGCGCGCGCGCGCGCGCCGCGGTGTTAGGTAAGGTCCTGCGCGAAAAGGACGCGAGCAAAACAACAAAATATACAAAGTTTTTTTTGTTTTTTTTTTTTTATATCGAGTTTTACAGGTAAAGAAGAAAAACGGATTTGATTGACATTGACACCAATTATTAGAACAGAGTTGCCCGACGACGACGGGCAGCCATATGTAACTCGCAGCAGTAATAATTGACGGGTTGCCAATACACACGGCTATTTCGTTAGACGAATATACTATGTCGCGCGCGCGCGCGGTTACGAATAATAAGTAACATGCGAATATAATAATAATAATAATAATATGTACACACGCAATTATTATTATTATATTTTGTGTGTTTTTTTTCATTCATTCATTCATTCATTCGTTCGTTCGTTCGTTCGTTCGTTGGTTCGTGACCTACATCGTTGGGTCCGTGAAACGAAAATAACCGGCAGAGAACGATTGGAAAAAAATAATACTCTCTAGAGCGTGGAAAAAGTCTCGACGACGTCATAATATTCACACGGCGAGCGGATTCGCCGGGGATGAAAGATCTCGTACGGATTAATATTTCACGTGCGACGGTATCGCGCGAGATGGCTGGAACGCTAATAGACCGGAGACTAATCAATCGGAACCGATTTCGAATAATTTGACCTACACAATTCACTTTCAAATACTAACGCCGCCGCGGCGCGCGCTATTCACGAGCGTTAAATTGAATTTGCGCGCACAGAGAGACGGACGGACGGACGGAGAGAGAGGAAAAAAGTAAAACGTGTCTGCCGTACGGGTTATGCTTTCGCGAAAAATCGTCGCTTTTCTTTCGGGGCGAACGGAAAACCGGCGCGGCGGCGGCGGCGGCGCGGCGGCGACACTAGGGTAAATCTTTGTGACGTTGCCAAACGCGCGCAAAAGTAAAACGGTGTATAAATAGACGGGTCCTGAAATCGCGCCACGAGAACCATATCTCGCAGAAGAAACCGTCGCGAACAATACACGACGATATTATTATTTCGTCGCCGACACCTTTTTCGCCAGACGAACGCTCGTTATAATAATATTATAATCGGCACTGTTACTTACTACGCTTGACGCGATAAGAGAATAAAAAAAAAAAAATTAGCGATTAGATTATTTCACGATAATCGCGAGATGTTTTAATTTTTCCCGTATAAATTCGTATTTTTGTTATTATATAAGTTCGGAGATAACGCGCGGCCGAATTTGCAATGCGAAAACAGACGACGACGGCGAGAAGTACCGACAATGCGGCGGCGTGTTGTTGTGTTACGAGCGACGCGAGATTAATAATTATTATTTTTTAGGAAATTCTCAATCGCCGCGGCGGCGGCGGCGGCGGTGACGTCGTCGGGAGAAAACCGGCAGATAACCGAAAATGTGGTGTGCGCGCCGCGCGTATCTCGGACATTTTTTTCGACGAAAATTATATATATTTTTCAACAACACGCACGAACACGGGGGGGAAACGGCTACTATACCACATCGCGTACAGTAGAATTTGCCGAGAACGTGTTTGCAATACGTATTTCTTGTATAATTTGCGAGTTGAAATTTCAATGGATAAAGTACACTAAAAACAAGTGACGGCCGAGATAAGTATCTCGTGTACAACACGCCGCCGCCGCCGCCGCACGCGAACCTTGAATTAATATTTTAATGCAATGCGGGAGCCGGTCGTTCGTATTAAACGAGTTATTATAACGCGGCATAGGCAGAGATCGCCTAGAAAGGAGAAGTAAAATATAATAATAACGAAAGGAGAAAAAAACACGACCGACTTGGAAGTTACCAGGGCGTCCCGGGATATCCCGGAGGGGATAGGGGACAAAAAAACAGGCCGCCGCCGCCGCGGTGTCTGAAGAATGCCTGAAATATTTATTTTTTTCGACTACCGCCGAAAGTAGTAGGACATTGTTTTTTTTTTCCTCCATAAAGGTAGCGCGCGCATATTTATAATACCTGTACTTATCGAGAAAAAAATTATGCAACGAAACACCACGACGACGGCGCGGCGGTGTAGCTATTATAATATATATAAATTGTAATCTAAAAACGAGCGACATGATTATTATTATATTATATTTATTATCAAACGAGTGCGTACTACGGGAGCAGTGTTTTATGGATAAGAGAAATATTATTGTACGAGGAAATCGAATTATTGAAATTATTGGGAGGCTTTTTTCCACCTTGGCGGACACGATTAAACGACGCGGAAAATACGTTCTAAATACGGGTAGAGAGGGGTCTTATAAAATAAATTATCGTATAAAGAGTACACGCACACAGCTGTTGTGTTTGTCCGACGCGACGACGACGGTGGTAGAGGAAACGCATACGAGATATTATGGAAATTGCAAATAACTCGCGCAAGGAAGGCCAATCAACATTATTATCCTCCAAATTTTTATACGGCGAGTTTTATTTATTTTTTTCGTTTCTCTCGTAAGCATGATAAAAAGCAAAAACTAAGAGAGAAAAAACCACTACACACACACTCGGTGTCTCGTTGGTCAAAGCAACAACAGTACGAGTATAATAATTATCAATAACAAAACACATAAAATATATTAATAATAACCGCGAGTGCCAAAAAATGCAATATAAGAGAGAGACACCTGAATCTTACCTGTCACATGTGGGAAGCGAAGCATGTTGATCCAGACTCGCATCCAAACTCCAACATCCGCACAAGGAACTCGTCAGTAGTATTAAAGTTATCATAGTCAAATGTGTAAGTACGCCCGCACTTTGAGGCATTTTATAAATGTTATTTTCCCGGTCGAGTTAAAAATGACGAAAAAAGCGAAGAAAAACTTATGGGCGACGATCCTATTACCGATAATACTTAAAAAAAAGATATTATTATTTATTATAATATATATATAATAAAAATAACACTATCACAGATCGAGCTTATTATTTTTTTTTTTTAATTTTTTTTTTTTATAGTAAATATATGAACGAAAAATAATCTGCCGGCGGTGATGGTTGTTCTTTTTTTTGTCGGGGTTTTCGCGCGCGTTTGTCGATCGATCGCGTGGCGCGTGTGTGTGTGTGTCGAGAGAGGAGACTCTTACTTCCTTGTGACAATCTTCGATGTCGGCTTGCCGGTCAGCGTTCCCGTCGTCGTGTTGACTAGCGTCTTGAGTTTGCTAACGCGCCGGTGGCTCAGTGGCTGTATTCGAGCCCTGAAAACAGAGCGGACAATAATGATAATAATTGCACGTGATGAGTAAAATAAAAACAACAAAAAAACAGTACGATCGTGATATAAAAATACGGCGTCGTCGTCGTCGCGTCTTCTCTCGTATAATATAATATAATATAATATAATTTCCGCGTCGAAACGTGTCTATTTATTTATTTGTTTTTCGGCATGAAATAAAAACACTCGGACGAGCGTGTTTCGAGACTGCGCTCTCGCTGCGGTTATCCGCGGTGGCCACGGCAGACACACGGCACACGCGCGCGCGCGCGGGCGCCGGAACAATCGCGTAAAAATCACACAAACACAGAGAGAGAGAGATTAGTAGATTTAACGACGACGACGACGATTATTATAATAATAATAATGATATTATTATTACGATTTTATTGGAATAACAATGGTGATTTCATCAACGGCGCACGCGCGCGCGCACACACACACACACACTCGCGCGCGCGATAGACAAAAAAAAAAAAACAAACAAACAAACACGACGTAAATTATTTAAAAAATTCGTATTTTCGATATATTTATTTATAATTCGTAATTAGTTTTAAAATCTCGTCTCTGTGCGGCGGCGGTGGTGGTGGGGACCTGTGCGCTTTTTTCGGTTGGCGCAGACACTCCACAGAATCGGCACTGACAGCCGAGTCCGACGCCGCCGCCGCCGACGCCGTCGTCGTCGTCGTCGCGCCGTCGTGCCTCGGTTCACTAAATATCCCTACCACCGCGCCGCCGCCGCCGGCGGGCCGGTCGCGCGCGAATTATTATTATTGCATAAATTAGAGGGAGATCGTGTAATGGCACACACACACACACTGCTGTGTGTGTATATACCTGCTGCTACTTCGACGTCGACGGCTCGCGCACTCGCAAACGCCGCGCGCGATAATTACGCGAGCTGCTGCTCTCACTCGAAACCACCGGCCAGATATTTATTATTATTTATTTCACCGATCGACGCGCGAAATAATAAACGTTTTATAATAATAATAATGTCGTGTGCGACTACGTGTACGTACCCGCGACATGTTATCATCGTCAAAGGCCGGCCGGAGAGATCGGCGCGGGCGCGCGCGTTTTATATATTATTATTATAATATATAGAAAAAACAACGTCGTCGGACAATGAATAATAAAACACACACACACACACACACACAACACCGTGAACGAACGGCGCGCGTAGAACTGCACTGACGACGACGGCCGTGTACGTACACCTCTCGCTCGGAGAATCTGAGACGCGCGACGGCGACGACGGCGACGGCGACGCGGCCAAGACTGTCGCAATCTCTCGCCCAGATAACCCAAAGGTCGCGGATAAAATCATTTTCGTCACCGTTTTTATAATACGTTGTGTTATTATTGTGTCGCGCGCGCGCGCGCCGTAATTAATTATTTATCGTATACGACGACGTCGATCTCCTCACGCGATCCTCGATACGACCGAAAACGAGAGAATATCAGTCGACTAATAATTATTAGTAGGGCAGAGGACTTGTAGCTCTAAAAAAGCTCTAAATATGCAAGCACTTATGCACATAATATGCACTTAAAATATGCGCTTAAAATTTTTCCGCACAACTGACTGAGACTAAAACTAAACGTTTTATAAATAAATCCTAATAAAATAAAAGCCTGCATGCAGGTGCGTACACGTCTGTAGTGGTGATGTCGTAGGTATAGTTTACGTTGGATCGTTATCGCTTCTAGGAAGAATTTGTGCCCGAGCACAGTCAAAAACCATATTATTATACGACAAAAATTAAAAATAAATACATTTTTATTCAAACATTTTGACTGTATTGTTTGAAATGAAAATGTCACAGTGGAAAAGATCGATTTAAGTTAAATATGTCTCAAAAAGTATAGAATAGCGTATACAAGTGTAAAATATGCCCTAAAAACCAAAAAAACGCAAAATATGCATTTATATGCACAATAAAATTTCAAAACTAGCTCTCTGTGGAAGCATGAAATGTATTTGTTTCGCACTCTGCTATTTTTGTGACTGTGCAAAAAAAATATGCAAATGCTACAAGTCCTCTGCCCTAAATTTATTAGTCTACCGATTTGCAATGCTTTTGGTGCAAGGATTTATTTAGAGGCCCCAAATTAATAATACATCACTCGATCTTTGTATTACTACAGACATTTTTTAGTATTTTAAATTTACACCGATTTAAACTTATGCATTCGTCATTTTTTTTTAATGATATCAACTGTTATATTTATAAAAATTCTTACGTCTTATTTATTATCTGACTATCCTATTTCTCTGATCGCCACTTCGGCATTTGTTTAAAAATCCAATACTCATCAAATTCGGACAATCTTCAGGCCCGTGTGCATCGCACACCCAATTGTTGCGGCACTGCTGAGTTTCGGACGAAAAGGAAATAATTGGAAATGACGTCACGCGGGCACGAGTCCACGGGCAACGCGCCGCGTATTATACCGTCTCCGTTCGCGAGTCTCGCGTTTTGCGCCGCGTAGTTACGCGCGACCGAGTGATTTTCACGCTATTAAAACCGCGAAATTCTTGGCGCGCCGAGACCTAATGGACGTGTGAAATATTTAATATCGGTACATGATCGTTCGAAACGGGGAAAAAAGCCTGAAATACTCGTCGCCCCGAGTACACGGTTTTTTCGAATAATATGTAACGTGTAAAAACAACACGATTTCGTGTCGACGGTGTTGTTTTGATTATCGTAATGAGAGGAGCCGAAGAGCGGCAAACGACAATGACAATGATTTTCGCGAACAAAAACCAGGAAAACCGCCGCCGCCGCTGTTAAAAAATCGCGAGCTCGAAATAACGTATTCGCAAAACTCGAGAGTGTGCAAAACATAATATTATAAATGCGCGCGTAGCCATGAGTTACTTGTACACACTGTGAATACTCGAAACGTATTTTGAGGTTTTTCGAATTGTTTGGCCTACACGATAATCGTTTCTGATCGACGACCTCAGACGTGCGCACAACGTGGTTAACGGTTCAAGGACGAAGACTTTGCGCGACGGCGTTTTCTCAGCTAAGAAAATGCCGCGACTTTGGAGGCGCGCGCACCTCCGTGCGCCGGACTCGGATTTGTGTTTTAGAACGAGTATTATGTTCAGATGTCATTATTATAGTTATATTATATTATACCAGTAAAACTATAATAAAACAGGAAATAGAAAACGACGACGACGACGACGACCTCGAAAGAAATTATTTAAGATCGTAAAACCTATAATAATATAATACGTATAGTAGTAAATACGAATTGAAAATAAAAATCAAGTAGTTTTCGTTCCATTAAATTATGATTTTCAATGAAAAGGAGATTTTTTTCTAAAAGCCAAGAATATATTCGCGCAAGAGGATTTGAAGAACTATATTTGAAACGGTTTAAAACGATAAATAATAATAATAATTGTTAATACCTACACGACGACGACGACGCGGCGACACCATGCCAATTAAAATGTATTTTAACGTTATTGCGAATAAAACCATTACTTTTGTGACATTGGTCTCGACGATTCAATTTAAATATTTTCGTCGTCGTCGTCTATTGTTGTTGATAACGCGTAATACGAAATATAAGAGACACAGGTGTACACATTATTTTGATTTTCCAATACCGAAATAATAATAATTGTCCTTTAAATCACATTTTTTTTTTTTTTTCATGGTTAGGTCGTATTATTCGTTTAATTATCTACCGCCGTCGTCCTATGACCTATATAAATCGCGCGTGAGAGATTTTTCAATACTCTTTTACAATTAGAAAAAAATACAAACACTATTAAACGCATAAATTCACAGTCGTATTGTTTTCATTAACACTTTGTACGTGTAATAGTAGTAATCCTTTTCATCTATCGATCGTTATAATAATAGAACACGATGTTTCGAGTGATTCGAGGTGGAAAAATGATTGATCTGCGCGTTTAGAGATATAAATATTATGTTTCCCGGGCGAATTTTCAGTCGGACAACTCTTGTTTTAGAAAATAAATAAATCGCGTTCGTCGACAAAGGTGTACGTACATGTGTCGGTGAGTGTATTTGTTGTGATTTAAACACGTCGCAATAACATTCGAATTTGTAAAATGAACATGGTGTGCGATTTGAAAACGCGATATGAAAAAAACATGAGGATTTAACCAATTAGACCTTGGTGTAAGTTCGCGTTGTCTTGTGTGTAGGCCCCCAAAGGAAACATTGCCAAGGCTATGAAATATTATAATATATTATGGCAAATAATAACAAAGGCTAAATTTCATTGGCTAAATTCGAAAATATAAATCAAAAGAGTGTGACACGTGTCACTTTAGAGATGACCCCACGCATAATAATATTTGTCGAGAAAAAAGAAAAGACGATTTATCGTCGGCGGGGTCGAAGAAGGGCGAAAAACAATCATTATTATTAATTATTATTACCTCAGAACGATCGGCATTTTCCGTCGAAGATTCTCGATGACGCGCGACACGTCGAGAAAACAACGCGCGTGTTAATAAAAGGCGAAAAAAAAGTTCTCCGCTCAAAGTCTTACGCGGTCGGTCGGTCGGTCGGTGTTCTTCTTACTCTACTCGATTCGAAAGACGAAAACGGTATTGGAAAAAAAATACAACAAAAAAGGTTATGTCATATTATTTTATTATCTAATAATTGTCAGACCTATTTGTAAAAAAAAGAAGACATTAGCAAACAATAACCTGATAAGTTGTCGATAATACACGACGAATATCGTATTATTATTATTATTATTATCGTGTTCATATTTTTCTCGTAAAGTTTAAATTAAATATCAACTGTGTGATTCGACAATTAAAACAATTAACAGTACAATCGATATGCAATTGTGCTGTGTGTACACAGATCGTTTTTTAATACCGTCGTCGTTTTAGATAAGAAACATAAAAAAAATCTCTATTATTGAACCGACTAAATAATAATAATAATGGTATATACTCTTTTTGATTGTCGCGCGCGTTAAGTCATCGTCGATAACGGTTTTCAGTTTAGAACAAACGTTTCTTTTCGTCGTTACGTGTCCCTCCCCCCCCCCGCCCTCCTCCGCGCCTGTGTCTATTATTATAATAATAATATGAATTATTTATTATCGTTATTTAGAAAGCGAACGGTAAATATATAAAATATAAATTTAGAATTTACTCTCTTTGCGATCGTGCAAAATATTCGGGGGGCAAAAGTAAACCGTTTCGTTTTCAAATCAAATCATATATTTATTACGTTTCTCGCGCGGTCTTTGTCGATTCGAAGAGTTTTGGAAATTATTTTCGCGAGATTATTATTATTATAATAACGGGGCGGCCCGGCGGCGGGCGAGAATTTCATCTTTGTTTAATCTTTGTTTAAGAACTTTTGTCGAAATCGAGTTGAGAAAACGACTTTTGTCGTTCGAGAAAAAACAAACCGAGTCGATCCGAAGACCGCAAATGTGCGCATAATAATAATACGTCATCGCACGATTTCAAAAAGTCGTAGTCGGTTTTTCTTACAGTTTTTTGAGTAACGTTAAAAAAATAATATAGTCTACGCGTCGATTACACGTTTCTCCTTTTGTTTCAGAACAATAAAACGTGCGGTTTTTTTGAATCCCGGACAAGAATGAAATCAAATAAATAGAGTATATTATTATTATAATAAAGAGTGGAAAAAAGTACTCTTTATTTATCACAATCCTTTACTAACAGAGCAGCAGCAGGCATCATCGCCGAACGAGAGACAGATCGCGTGGAAACAATAGTTTCTTCGGACGATTGCAGAATTCGGGTTTTATTTCCGGTCGGACGTCGTGTCGGAATCGTCGAATCGCACGCGCGAGTGGATCGTCATCATCGACCTACATCGGAAAAACACGGAACGTCTCGAACGGACGATTCGAAAGAAATATTTACGACGGATCGTTTCGGATTTTCTACATATTACTACTGTCGTAAACTCCGGGGAGATTTATCGCGTTTCGTTGGACGCAAAATAAAGACTTATTTCACATAATATACACACGAGACCGATATTTTGCGATAATAGAGAAAGTAACGTAAGAAGAAAATAATAATAAAAAATACCAATACAAATATAATACATAACAGAACGATATCGAATATAAAATAATATTCAACGAGAATTTAAAATATCACGGCGGCGGCGTTTCGTTACGTGTTGTATTTTTTTTTTAAATAAAAAACGCTTTTGAATTAATATACGAGTGTGTTCGAAGAATCGATTTCTATCTCGTATTTTATTTCGCGTAAAAAACGTACGTAGGTATAATATAATATTATTATATTTTAACTTTTATCAGCTCTTCGGTCGCGAAATTCAGCGCGAATATTTATCCGTCCGTCCGACAGCTGTCGCAATTGTAATGAAACGAAACTTTCAATCGATCGGCCTCGACCGTTATTTGAAGTTTAATAGCTTTTTTCAACAGATAGACTTCTCTATAATACGTGTGAAAATCTCTGAAACGACGTGTGTGCAGATCATTAATTAATTGTTGAACAATCGTATAGATAAATAGCGAAAAACCAGGACCTCGTCACCAGAGTCGCGCGGGTACGATGGAAATCCTACTCAAAGTGCTCGTGGTTTTTCAGACGAGAACGGTTATTATCCTTCGAAGGACGACTGTTCGTTTCAATCGAGCCGCGGACGTCCAAATAGCGTCTTTGCGACGGCTATGGCGAACACTTTAGAAAACGACCGGATTCGCCGAACGTCGAAGTCGTCCGCGGTACCATATATAAAAAACACTCGGTCGCGGCACGTTTGATATTCTTCTTTTTTCATAATAATATCAATACTGAGTTAGAAATTTTCGCGCGCGTTGAATTTTACAACACCGTAAGCATCGCTGCGACGACGAGTCGAGTACGTATTTTAGTCCAGCGGCAGAACTACATAAATGGACAATGGTGTGATTTCACGAGGGGCCGACCGAACGATTTAAATTGGAAAATTACAATTTAAAAAAAATCAAACTTGAAATCAACATCGATTGACATACTCGTAATAATGTGTGTCTCTTTTCTAAAGTATAATTTGCTCGTTTATTTTTGTAGCTCAGCAATTTTGATTATCGGATACTCATACAGTACTTGATTGATATCTATTTGCAATATAGAAGAAATGCATATTATAACACTGTAGTAGTTCAAGAAGCATATTATAATCATGGCTACAATCTAACCTAACCATACGTCCTGTTTTATACAGGATTGTCCTTTATTTCGGCTTCGTGTCCTGTTGTCCTGACAAACGTCACTCAGCACGCTTTTTATCCCGTAATTTCAAATCGGGTCCCTTATTAATCCTTTTTCTGTCCTACTTACCAAGTTAATTCATAAAATTTTGAAATTGATTTTATTGTGAATTTTATTTTCTATGACATCATAATTTAACACACCTCGTAAGTGTTTATTTTCTAATTATAAAGTGTGTCGTCGAATTTTTTAACGATCGTATAAATAGTATTTTTGTAAAATGCGATTTTCTGTTTCGATCGAATTGATTCGATCAGCCTCCTTACGAGAGAATCTAGTTCCGTTTAACTTATACGTTTCGTTCCGGGCGCCCCCACGAGACTCGGCGACGATTATTATTTCATCGGCCGGAAATGTCCTGTCTGTACGCGCGCAATGACGACGTGCGCGCCGTACACTTTGGCGAAATTAAAATAAACCAATCTAAAACGTACGTAAACAGCCCGCAATCAAAATAACCTACATCGCGCGCGCGCGCGTTAGCGTGAGTCCGTGTCATTTCATTGAATCAAATTTACGATGCGAAAATTTACCGTTGCAAATTCGTCGTGTGACGTCATTCCGCCGTCGCAGTTAAATATACCGTGGCGGAGCTCGAGCATACGAAAATTATATTTTAAACATACCCACTGCGGCGGCGGCGACCAGATCTTCAATTCCGCCGAATTATTTATTTACAAGTAAATGCGATCGATGAAAATAGCAAAATGTAAGTAATAAAAGTCGCAGTGCATTTGTTTACGAGAAGACCCGAGACTGCGGCGGCGGCGTAGTAATCACCCACGTTCTCTACACGATATTCTCTTCTGAATGATAATCGAAAAGTTTTTTTTTTCCATTTTCTATTATTCGTTTGACTTTGACTTTGTATAAGGTCTAATTCTATTTATTTATTTTTTTTTCCCGTTCAAAACACGTCAACAAACTCGAGGCAGACAGGTGACAAAACGTCGACGGAAGAGAATTATTATTATGCCGTGAAAAACTATAATATTCAGTATAAATAACAATCGATAGGAACATAATATTTCTCTGTCCGCGTTCGTTCGAGGTGGGCTGCTGGTGGTCTGAGAAAACGGGCGCGACGAATTCCTAATTAGACGTGAAATGTTTGTGTTTTTTTTTATAATATTCATATAGAAACCCTCTTTATTATTATTTCACACGTGGATTCGAGAATAATGGCAAAAAACCACTTGTTTTTGTTTTTTTTTTTATTTTAATTATCGATAACAAGTAGTCAAACGCCGAGCTTTCGCGTTAAGGAAATAAATACGACGAGGAACTTCAAAGTCAACGACGACGTACGGGACCTTCTTCGTTAAACGTGCATAATAATATATTATGTAAATTACTACCTCATCATCGCCAAAGCCAATCGCGCCTTGTTCGACGACGCGGAAACGAAATCCTATAAACTATCCTTTATTCATGAGCGGCGCGGCGCGGCGCAAACGTTCTACTAGTCCGACCGAAAAGAATAAAAACACTTCGTCTTAGAATATCGTATTAGAACCCGAAACTTAAATTAAAACCAAAGGAAAACTATATATTATATTATTTCTATCCAAAGTTTGAGACGCAGGACGAAACGCGGTTTTTTTCATTTTTATCGCGCGGCAGATACGTATTATAATATGAATGATTATCGAGACCAATATACCTCCTATCCGGAATTTATAATCCACAAAAATGTTTCGCGAGGCAAAATCGTTGTGTGTAAATAAATATTTTCAAGATAGCCGCCGCGTACCAATATTATAATATTACAAAATTTTATTATTGTGTCGAGAGAGAGAGAGGATAATAAAAAATAATAATCAAGTGGTTTTCGAAAGTGAAAAATAATCAATATTTTATGGTTTTCCTAATACGTAATAACACGACGCATATAACTCGCGTAAAGCGTACGGATTGATGTGCGGGCGGCGCGTGGAGTTCTTAGACCTTTATTTAAACACACGGACCAGGAAACTATTATAATATTTATCTTTCCGACACAATGGGAAATTGGTGGAGAAAAAAAACAAACTATAATATTATACTATTATCGAAAAACGTTGCTGTTTTTTTTTTTCCCCCCGAGAAGTATAATATTGTACCGAAGACGTTTTTTCCAAACGAGTCGCTAACCTACGGGAAATACACAAAGTACGTACGCGAATATAATATTATGCATTTTCCGCAGCGTTCGTTCGTTAAAACCAACGATCGGCAATAATCATATCTACTCCGAGACGTTCCGAGTGCACGGGGGTCAACGAGAGAAGTAATCGACACGGACTGCAGTGTATGCGGTACGCGCAACGCCTTTGTCAGTACGATTTTCCTCTCGTTTCATAACAAACAAGTCGAATCAGAAAACGGTTTTCGAACGCGAAAAAAACACCCGTTTTTAACCGCGCGCGACCTCTGCAAAAGATAAAATTGCTCAAAGCTTTGTACATAATATAATATTGTTCAAACTGGATGGATAAAAAGTGCATTTTACTATAGGTAGAATATCGTTATTAATCGAAAATAGAATGACCGAAATAGTCGGTCGAAACATGGCGATAATTTTAGTCGTCGTCGGTAAAATAGAAACGACAAAATTCGACCGAATATCGCGCAATCGTCGTGTAAAATATAGAAAAAGAAAAAAAACCAATTAGATTAAAAAGTGTACGGGAACACGCCTCAGGAATTCGCGTACAATCGGTATTTTTTAAAACTAATCACACGAAACGTTTATGGTTTAACCGGTTAATTAGTTATGTTAATTTACAGCGTAATAACAAACGGATTGAATGCACAACGAATCTGATAAAAACAATCGGCGGCGCATACCGCACAGAATATAAGGTTGAGAGAACTTTGCTCGAAAACAGTCGCCTATTTATCGATATCAAATGAACTTTCAACAATAGAAAGTGCCAGATGGCCGATAGCTTTCTAATCAGAGCAAAGAAATTTGTCAATCTATTGTCGATGATTTCATTCGCTTCGAAACCGATAATACACCACTTTATCATCGATACCTAAGAATCGAAAAACTCAAATTCGTAGAAGAAAAAAACGTGAAAAAACGCCCGAGACTCGGAAGACTCCGCCTGATTCTCGAGCTTTTCGAGTGTTTTCGACTTTTTATATTTATATTTTCGGGAACCCTCCCGGTAAGAAAACGCGCGAAAAATGTATTTCTAATTAATTCAGGGCTAGGATTCGTATGCAATAAAAAATTGTAAAATATGCATTTTATTTACCAAAATATGCAAAAATATGCATTTTTATGAGACAAACACAAAAATATAGTTTAATAAAAAAAATATTTATTTATTGAAACACATCAGTGGTGGTTGGCTTTTTGTCTGTGAAATAAAATAAAATAATTTAGAAATAAAATTTATAATTCACATTCACTACGTGTGACCACATATTATTTTAAATTTTCGAAAACGAATTATCGGCGATCGGATCATATGGCTTTGTATTGGCTGAAGCTCCGTTCAACGTCACACGATGTCGAAATATACTATAAAACATGCATTTTTCGCATTCTTATAATCGAAATATGCAATAATATTCGTTTTATTCAATATATGCGCAGCGTCGATATGCATTTCATCCGAAATATGCAAAAACGTGCAAAATAAAAACACCGCCATTTATCTCATCATTAGGCGATTCGTGGACATTACTGACAAAATCAATAATCAAAAGTCGCAAAAAAAAACCACGCTGTTGCATACAAATCCTAGCCCTGGTAATTATTATCATTTCGTAGCGAATAAAATATATATAATACATATTATTATATAAATCCGAGTGCAGTTGTGTGCATTAGAGGCGGTTGGCAGAGTTACGACACGCACTCGGATAGGATATTATGATTAGTAGTCGGACGATTAGGAAAAGCGATTTAAACGGATTTCAATTCGATTATAATCAAATTTAAATGGCGCGAAAGACGTCACGAATTCGCCGCAGTCGTACGACGACGACGACGGTCGTCCAGAATTATTATTATTACTCAACTCTAATACAAAGTGACGAGAACGCGCGCCGCCGCCGCCGCCGCCGTCATTACCGAAATGCCTTCTCTCTCGACGTTTCGCCGTTTAATGTGTGATACGATGAAATTATATAAGTAACTAATGCGTAGGTCATACGCGCATACTCTACGGCGGCGGTGAGTCATGGCGCTCTCGGCGGCGGCTCGGTTGAAATTATTTAATAGGTTAACGCGGAATCGAATAAAACACACCATAGACGACACCTTTGAGAAAATACAACTGCCAACTTTTAACTTGTTTCTTCCGAGAAGTCTCAGCGCGATAATAGGTTTTTTTTTTCACATAAAAACCGTCCAACCCATAGCAGGTAGTAGTTATATTACAGTCGAGCGTGTTGTGAGAAGAAAAAAACCGATTCAAACAATTATAATATTATATTTCACTAGATTTTTTACTGAAAAACGATTTCGAAAAGACGCAAGGACATTTTATTTGAAAAAATACAGTATTCTCGATCGAGACGTCGTTAGGGCGTTTTAGGCGTTAGTTTTCTTCGAATATGTCGTTCGGATCGATTGGGCCCGCAGAACGAGCGGTTATGTAAGAGCAAAAACGAAACGACAACAATAATATAATATATGTATAGCCCGTTTTTTTCTTTCTATTTAAATGATGAAAAACAACACTTACCCGTTACTGTGCGCCCGTGCGAACGCGACGTTTTCGGCGCGCAACTATTTTTTTCCGCGTCACACACACACACACACACCTAAGCACTTACGAGAGCGGCGCACTGCATTGTTATAAATCGACCAAATTACTAGACTATCACTTTCAAGGGCAAACCGTTTCCAACATTTTATTTTCGTCTTATCAGATATCGCAATGATTTGTTATCTTCAGCCGCCGTATAATAATAATAATAATAATTAATAGACTCGACGACGACGTCCGAGACGAAATCGAATTCGATTATAATAATATTAAATACGTATATGATTTTTTTAAACGGCGCGTCGGTGGTTTTCGTTTGAGCGGAGAGAAAAAATAATACAGAAAGAAAAAAGAAAAAAACGTACGTCAGCGGGAAAGATAAAGTATTATATAAACGATAGACGTCCGAATGGCGAGAAATAAAAACGACGTACTGCGCGATTTTTACCGACGACGACGGCGGTGTAAGTTATATATTATTATCTCGTCGGCGAACGAGCGGAAAATAGCGGAGAAAAGACGAAAATCGCGTTCGTCGCGTCGTCGGTCGTTTTCTTCGACGAGCGGGCAGTTAATTAAATAAGTAGGCTCACGGCGCGGCGCGGCGGCTTCGATCGGAAACGACGACGAGAATCGATTCCCGTCTCGAGTCTCAATGACTTTCCCCGCGTCGCACAGGGTTGGGAAATGAAAAGAAAAAGCTTTTCGTCAAAGGAACGCGACGAAAAAAAGTATTCCGAGCGATTGCGAGCTGGCGGTGTTCAAACGATCGTTCGAAATGAAATCGGTTTTGCACGTTAGATTTTCACGCGTTTTTCGCCGTTTAAGCTAGTGTAAATGACGAAAAACGTCGAATAATCGTTATTTTAAAAGCGAGAAAAATCACACGACACAGCACAACTATACTACTATATAGGTAACGAGTACGTACCAACCAACCACTCCGAACCACTTTTATCACACGATTTTTCGATCGAAAGTACAAGTGCATGGTCAAGGTCGACCGCCGCGCGTCATTATGATTTATATTACAGTCGAAAATTAAATCGACTTTATATTATAAATTATATTTTTTCATTACCTGCGTAATATTTATGCGCTTCACACGATGGTAATTATTTTTCGACGTAAATAACGACTGTAATACGTATAACGTTGCGAGACCGAGCTGGCTCGTAAAACTACGCGAGTTTCGACCGCTTTTTCCAAAAATCGTTTTTCACCGAGCGAAACGCATCGAAACGACTCGAGAGAAAACCATTTGGCTCGAAAATATTTCCCGGGCGCCAGCAGCAGGCTGACTAGCACGCCGCTGAATATCGCGTCAATCGCGTCGGGTCACCACCTTCTTCTGACCATTGTTTTTGCTACTCGTACGACAAAATATGGAACGTTTCGAGAACAAAGCGTCGTCGTCGTCGAAGCGAATAAACTTTGAACACGACGGAATTTTTTCAAACAGAGTATATCTTTGGTGTATGGTATAAATGTCTCAAGTCAAAAATTGACATTTTTGGATTATGGTATTATTAGAATCAAAAAATTGTATATTTTTATATCTCGTTGATACAGATAACGCAAGTCAAAACTATAACCCACTATCAGTGAAATTCGTTTTGGTTTGAACATTTTAAGTCACTTTATATTAGGTACAAAACACGTATGTCTAGTTGAGAGTTTTGGATCAGATAAAATCAATAATTGAAAATGGTCTTATAATCTTAAGTCAAGTGAAATATATTTTATTTTGTGAAACAGCATATTATGTTGTGCATATTATTAATTAAAAATATTATTTTTCGTTGTTTTATTTTATTGAACAGGTTAATAAAAATTAATAAAGTTATCGTTTTAAATGCATACCTTGTTGAAACTTAATGATACATATAGCGTAAGTCATAATAAATAAAAATCCAAATATCTCGAGTCACTTGAAAACAATGAAAAATTGATTTTAAAGTTCTACCTAATAGTCAATACAAAAGTTGGCACATTAAATACTATATTAAACTAATAATAATTATCAGCCCGGACATTATTGTCAATGATTTTGAATGATTTTCCAATGTTTTTTGTCATCTTCCCGAAAACTAGTTGTTTTTGACTTGAGACATTTATACCATTCACCAAAGACATATTATGTGAGTTTTATTCTATTGGCGACATAATAATATATATCGGACCAGAGGATCTCTCGGAGACGCACATCGAAACCGACAAATATAAAACGATATCGCTGTCGAGCAGCAACACACGACGCGTGGAATTAGAAATTTCAAAATTTAATTTAATCGAACAACACCGCACACGCCGCCGCCGCCGCCGCCGCCGGCCGAAGCGGTGTAATAAACATTTTCTCTACGCGCAATTTAATCGGCGCGTAACACACGACGGGAACGCCTTCGTTTTTCAACGTACAAATAATACACACACACATTCGCACGCAGTCATTAGCCGAGGAGTTATTGTTTTTCACCCATTTCGAATTTTATGGCTTTTTGTATTTTTTTTTTTCCATAACGACCTACTCTTCTCGAGAGTAAGATATTTCAACGGCTCTCGTGTGTGTGTGCTTTTTTTTTTTTTAATAATAACTCGTCGTCTGGTATATTTGCGAACGAAACATGTACGTCTAAAACAGCTGTTCTCAAACTGTGCTCCGCGAGAGTACCTAGTAGTCTAGGGCAGCGGTTCCCAAACTTTTTTTTTCCGCGGTGCCCTTTTTTGGAACAAATCTAGCGCCACTGTGCCCTATTTTGGATCAAAAAAAATAAATACTCATTGACAGCCGATTTTATTGATTTCATTAAACCTATAATACAATCTAAGCATTCTGAGCCAAGTACACAACTAACTTGATTATAAATTAATGCGTTTTTAAACTTTTTGTTTTTTTTCTTTCATAGGAATGTACAACCCATGGCACGATGAGAACATTGGCTCATAATTTTGTTTCTACATGAAATACGACCTTTTTCTTTTTTTTTATATATAAACGTGTGGTGAGAAGCCATCCGTTAGTGGCACTCTGCAGGAACATTTTTAAACTTGAAAAAAAAAACAAACACACATACATTTTAAACTATTTGTTATGGGCCGTAGAACGCGGCGCCCTTAGAAAGTGGTCTCGGGGCTCCGTGGCTCCCTGGCAGGGCCGTATTAGGGCATAGGCACTATGCCTAGGGCCTACGAACATTTTAGGGCCTACGAAAATAAAACGTGAGGCTACGATTTTTTTGTATACGGGGAAGAAATATGCAAAATTGAAAATTGTATACAAAACAGTTGCTAAAATTAAATACTTTAAATATTAATAATAATTATTAAATATATTTAGAGTAATATTATTAAATGTGTTTTAGGATGTGTTGAAATTGTTATCAAATATAAAATAAATAATAAAAGTTATCATGTAAAAGTTAAGATTTTTATGTTGTAAATATTTTTGATTTAAAGGCTTGACACTGAGATTCAACACTACCACTGAACCTATCCCAAACATAAGGTTTTTTTATCATTTTAATACTGTACACCAGGACCGTAGCACAATGGGAAATAAATAGGCACTGTGCCGGGCCTGCTCCCTGGGCGTATTCGTATCGATTAAATTCAAATTATTAAATCGTTATTATATTAATTCTTAGTTACGTTTTTAATTTTTATATTCAATATTATTCGGACACCGTACCAATAAATGTATTATTTTAAACCAGGGATGGTTCGCACCTTTTGATAACTGCGTGTCAAATCAAAATGTTTGGTTTGATTTCATTTGCCGCCTCACGTGTCAGAAACTTTTTAGACAACATTTTTTTTTGCTTAAAAAATAATTAACTAAACGTATAAACATGATTTTAGTTTACGAGATTACGAAACGGAAAGTACATAATATTATTACGGCAATTGCGACTTTACGTTTTACAAATAACAAGTTAAAAATATCAGTAATTTGTTAGGAAAGCGAAGTGAAAATTATGAATTATATTTCAATTGGCGTGTCACTGAAATAATGCGCGCGTGACATATAGGTTCGCCATCCCTGTTTTAAACTATTTATAAAACTCGTTCATTTGACAAATATATCGTGCGACGATAATTCGGTAAATTTTTTAAATAAAAAGCAATATTCGTTCGCAATAATCGACATCGTTTTTTATGAATTATCGTTATTGTCTCAAATAGACGTTTCCTGATTTTCGGGGCCCCGTGATTTTTTCTTTAGCAATAAAATTTAAAAACGCACGCGTTTCTTTTTGCATAATATATTCGGAGGAGGAGAATTCGCGTATAAAACAACAATAACTATTCAATTGTAACATCCGTCCGTGCTGCTATAATATCGTATATCGATATGTGCGTAGTAAACAAATATGGCGCGTCACATATTATAATATACGTACACACACACGTCGTTATAAAAGCGGTATAATTTGTTTTTTATTAATACTTAAAACGCGTCCGATCGTAAATAAAAAACACGTCGAATTAGCGCGCGCGTCGACCGATTCGAAACGATTATTTTTTTTTATAATAACTCGGGGAAACGACACACGCGATGCGACGACGACGACGACGACGACGACGATATCATTTCCCCGTCAGTGACACGCCGAGGACGACGACGACGACGAGAGGTCCTATTTGCTTCTCGAAAAAAAAAGAAAAAAACACGCCCCGCAATCTGGAGCAAAATGCTCCTTTTTATATATTTAAGACGTAATCGTTGACACAACATGTATAAATATTGTCTTAGATGCAGAAAAGAAATTAAATGCAGCAAATGATGGAGACATTGCAACTGCAATTTCGGGTAGACTAAATAATCGTCTTATGAAAAACAAAGGCTGGAAACAATTAATAATATACTGTCTGGCGTTTCGTCAATCGAATTTAATTATCGTGGGTTTGATTTGAAACGAAACCTCTAGCACGAAGTAAAGTGAATTCAATTTTTTTTTATTCAGTTTTATCAAAAACTATAACTAATTTATGTTAATTTCTAGTCGTGCTTTTTTAAAAAATAAATATGCTTCATTTTTGCTTTTTTTCAACAATCTTGTGCTGCTTTTTTTTTGTTATTTATTATGCTTTAAAATCCGAGCCCTAATAATTACATTCGCGACATCAAAAATAACATTACATTTCAATACTTATTAAATAATTACCAAATTACTAGTAATAATTCAATGCAATGTCTAAAAATTCAATCTCTTTTACTAACTTTGTCTCTAAGTAGAAATTAATTTTCAAATTTTCATTTTAGTGCGCTCTTTACACCCGACGACGAATCGAAACCGGTCGTGGACTTTTTTGCACTCTTATACGTACGTATAATACTCGAGGCGACCCCCTTTGTTTTATTTTATTATTATTGTTTAAATATACTACTATTTATTAATGTTTGTATTGAAATAATTTTATATAATATTTTGTTATAATATTATTGCTAGGATTTTTGTTGTTTTTTTTTTCTCGTAACGTAGTTTGATCGCGAAAACGTGGGCTTGTCGACATACGGGAGAGGCGAGGTGGCCTGCAACTGCCTCACCAGCGACGAGGGCTTTTTACCATCTCGGTCGTTCATAACGATTGTTTGTTTTACCAATGAAAATTTAAAAAAAGTCATTTTGTTTTTCATTAGACGATCGGGGCAATCGTCGTCGTCGCGCTTTTTCCCGTCGGACGTTTTCAAACGGAAATCTCACGATCTAATGACTCTAATGCAGTGGTTCCCAACCTTTTTGGTACTACGGACCACTATGAGAACTTTCGATACGTCACGGACCACCTTGATTTTATACCTTATTTTTCTTACAAATTTTGATTATTATTATATAAATAAATAAAAAACAATGAAATTCTTTATAATAGGCCTTTAATAATGCTTATAATTGATTTTTTTTTATTAGAATATGACAACATTGTGAAACATCAGTACTTTCATCACACTGCAATGCGAAAAAAGATGAATTTTTATTTTTACTAATAATTGTTCTTCGATATCGAAAGACATTTTATCAATACGAGCTTTCACAGTATTATTCGATAATGGAATTTCTTGAATTTTCTTTTTAGCTTCCTCACCTAAAATTTCTTCTACGGTAGTTAGTAAACAAGGTTTTAATAAATTTTCACCAATTGTGTGTGGTTTCTTTGATTTTGCGATTAATTGTGAAATTTTAAATGACGCAGATAGAACTTTTTCATTTGACTCAAATCTTGAACCACCACTTGTTCCTAGTTTCATTTTTTTAAAATTTTCTGATTTACCCATGAAAAACTCTGGTGGTCGATCACTTAATTTAGGATGGACACTTTTTAAATGCCGTTCTAACTTGGCGGGTTTCAACGCATCATTACTGTAATTTTAGAAATAAACGACGTACTATACACAGTATACACGATTGTCAATAATATGTGTTATGCCTCAAAGGAAAATGAAATTATTAAAATATTTTACATTTTGTAAGTATGGCTCGCGGACCACCAGTGGTCCGCGGACCATAGGTTGGGAACCTATGCTCTAATGCGTACCTCAATCCGTAATCTTTTCGATAAGAAAACAATTAGTGTACAACGAGATTATGGATATTGTAATATTTGGTGGCCGGCTCGAAGAAAGAGTCCTAAAAAACTAAAATTTTACGCCAGGATACGCCATCGCCAGGATACGGCACGCATGGAGAACGATATTTTAGAAAACTTTTTCTTTTTATTTATCGCGTCCTTTTCGTAAGACTGTTTTGTAAACAAAACCGTCGGGTACATTACGAATATTGCGCGTATGTTAATGAGTTCTAAACTCGGCCCGGTAGTTATATCTTGGCCGATAAAAAATAAATAGCGGCGAATTCTATCGTTGGAAAAAGCGATTCCGTCTTTAAATTCTGGCCCGCGCGCGTGTTTTAATCGTTTGCGCACACTACTAACCTATCCGTCACGAAAAACCGCTATACGACGACCGAGTCTCTCTCGTACGCCAGTCGGCACCGCTGGAATGCCCCGGCGACTGGAGGAAGAAGCCCGCGGGTATGTTATACGATTGTGAAAAAAAAAAAAATAAAACAAAAAAAATAAAAAATAAAACAAAACACAAACATCCGACAGAAACCGTTGAACCTGACGAGGAAAAAAACATTTCTCTGCGCCACGTCGTCGGACGAATATCAAATATAAATATACCAAACAACAATAATAATAATAATAATAATAATAAACGAATGAAAAAGAAACAATGGGACCGACGACTGCGCGCGTCGTCGACCGGCGGCCGAAATAATCCAACACCGTGATGGTAATAAACTAATAAATAATAAAATTCGAAACGAATAAAAAGATTTTTCTTTGCGCCGCGTACTTACTTTTTCGCGTTTTATTATTTCGTAAATTGTTTTGTTGCGCGCGCGCGCACACGTCGTCGCGTTTATATTTTTACATCCGTTTGCGTTTTACCTCCGCGCGCAATTATGTACACGCGTAGTGTTTTTTTTTTTTTTTTCAGCAGGAAAATCGAGTGTTTGTGTCCACCGTTTGCAATACTACTATGTACGATGTTAAAATAGAAAAATGCAAAATATATAAAATAATATCGTCGTCGTCGTGAATAAACCAAAGTGGCAGCGTATATTCGCTTGAATTAAGCGTTATTTCGGCCTTTCCAAACTAGTTTCAAAAGTAGTAATCCGGAGCCGACTCGCGCGACGTTTTTGCGGTTTTTTTTTTTACCAAATTTATTTCTTTTTTTGATACACTCCGAAAAACTACTCGTTCAATCGTCGTCGTGCAGTTCGTTTTTTTTTAAATTAATAAGGAGACATCACAAAGTCGACTAAAAAAGAAATTTGTTTTCGATTATCGTATCAATTTGATTTGGATTTTTTTCCGCGCGTTTTATTAGAATCGTCGGCGTGCTGCGGCGTTTTTGTATAAATCGTTCGATTTCGCGAGTTTACTGCGGCGGCGGCGAGAAGACGTATTTTCGACATCTTTTCGGGCCCGTAACGATGATAAAACGACAATAAATAAAATAAAAAATAATAATAAAATGTAATACACACGGCGCGCGATGCCACTGCTGTTTGCCCAAGGTTCACGCAAGGTCAACGAAAATCGCGTCTCCCCACTGCACCTCGCGGCGTGCTCGCTCTGTCAACCGTCGACAGCAGCTGAAAACGATATTTTAATATACGACGACGTTCGTATATTTATCCCAAACGCGCACTACTACTACTACTACTACTTATACGTGTTTCTACTACACGCCACCGTTATTATATATTTTATTATTATTATTATTACGCTTTGCGTAGTACTACACCTCCGAGAGACGCGTCGCGTCGTTAACGACACCGACTTTTCGACGGACAATTTCGCGTTGTTCGTGTGTGTGTGTGTATGTATGGACCGCGCGCGCGAATTGTTGAACGCACGCTATACCAGCCGGCGCGATCTCGCGCGTGCGCGAGCGTCGTTTTAAATCGATTTAGCCTTCGTCCGGTTCTTTTCCTGGTGCAGAAAAAAAATCGAACAAAAAACACATTATATTATATGTGTATCGTTTTGCAGTAGTAAACACACACACACACACACCGGCGAGCGTATAATAAATACCGACACGACCGATTATCGTCGACTACCTGTGCTTGTCCGTGTGTGCCCGGGCCGACTAATCGACTATTTGTCTATAATAATAGTGACAGTAGTCGCTCGATAATTCGAAATTCATGGGACCGAGTTAAAAGTTCGATTTATTTATTTATTTATTATTATTATAATACGGGCAAGCCCAATGGTTAATTTACAATTTAACTTAAACCAAACAATTAAGGAAGGAAGAAAACATAAGTGAAAAACAGAGAAAAATAAAATTAAAAGTAATAGTACATAGTAAGATATAACATAATTACTAAGACAAGAAGGAGGGTTCAGCATTGGCAATCCTCATCATTCTCGTAAGGGGTTCATTGGCAGCATAGTTGGTTGCAGAGACAGGGACATAGAAAGAGTAGCTAGAACGTGAAGAAAAAGAAGGCACTTTGAAGTTAATGCATTGAAGAAGGGACGGGGAGTCTATAAGACCAGAAATTAGTTTGCTTAAAAAACTAAGGTTCGCTCCAACTCTTCTATCGGCTAGTGAGGACAATTTCAGGGAAGCAAGAACAGTATAGTAAGATTTATAGAGGTTTTCGATTTCGACCGAGTGTTCAACCCTCACACTAGCTTGAAAATTTGTGATACCTAAGTCGGTCTTCCAGATCGCGGGGTACTCACATTTTCACCCGATTCAACTGCTGCGATCGCTTTTTTTTTGTCGGCTATCGACAAACACTAATTATTGTATTTTACGGGACCCATATTGCGACTGACTGTACGTTTTATTCAATTTCAATAACAGTTTACCCACAGCAGAGGTTTATTTTGGTATACATTAGGTAGGTATGATACGATAACATTAAACTACGATAATATTAATTAATCGTCGTCATTATTCGTGTTTAAAGAAATTCGAATTATAGAGACTCGTGAACAAAAAAATTCGAATTATCGAGGGGACCATGTATTTTTTCTAATTATAGAGGTTTTCTCAGGGCACTTGGCGTTTAGTTCGATTTGGATGGAGTTTTTCGAATTATCGAGTGACTACTGTATAAAATGTGAGTGTAAGACATAGAGCAACTACGAAATACGTTGAAAATCCAATAAACTCTGACCGCGTAGTTACTCCTCTCTTTGGTCATCGGAATCAAGTTTACGCGACGATGAAAATTATCATAATAGTGACGGTATGTAATAATGACGGTGGTAGTACGAGTATGCAATTGCAAAACGTTAAATGAAACAATAGTGTGTGTAGACAGAAAAAAAAAAAAAAAACAAAACCGTCCATCAGATGACCTCAATACGACGTGGTCGTTTCCGCCTGCCGCTCGTCGCGCGTACCGTACCGCATAAGCAGAAATTACCGAATTTCTATTTTCGAATAAATCTATCGCAAAAGGCGTAGTAAACACCGTAATTATTAACTCGAGCCAGAAATCGCACGGCGAGAATTTTTTAACCGCGTAAAACGACGTCGTTCGTTTTTAATATCGATTGTTATTTTTTCGCGTTTAAAGATATTATGTATAACTAAGGTGACGTTTTGAACGGGACAGTCCCGTTTTTTGAATCTCTGTCCCGTTGTCCCCTAGGAAATCTTCGGGGACGCTAAAATGTCCCGTTTTCCAAAAGTAGAAAAAAAAAAATAATGAAAATAGTATGTTCATCGTATGTATCAGATAAAAAAGTGGAAGAGTGGAATTTTCAGATTCTTCGAATAAATATGCGGAGCATCGTTGGATACAATATCGTTTCAGTACTTCCGAGACAACAATTTAAACCACACCGTTTTTCGAAAAATTGTCGAGTACGTTCTTTGCTTGCCTTGGAACAATTTATGGACGGCCGAAAAAACCCAGCTTCAAGTGTCAAGTTTAAAAGCAATGTTGCTATAAAAAATTTAACTTTAAAATGTCTTGTACAGAATTTTACTCGTTCCCGAAGTCATCGCCAGATTTATTAAAACAAATTTGTTCAAACGAAAAATATACAAGTTAAATTTAATTTTGTAATTATTATACGAAAACATTTTGTTTATAATAAGTTAATTAAATTTTTTTGTCCTTAAAAAACATTATATTATACTTATAATGAAATTATATAACAGAAATTTGCTAATAATATTAATAATATTTGTTTGTAACAAATAATAATGATTTTCTTTTTTTTTTTGTCCCGTTTTGATTAAAAAATTATATGTTCACTTTAAGTATGTATAACCAGGGCTCGAGACTTGTAGCATTTGCATATTTTTTTGTAACTTATGAAAAGATAGCAGAGTAAGCAATAAATCTCCATTTCAGACAAAAATGAACTCAATACAAAAAGTTTTTAGTGCATATTTTTGCATATTCTAGAGATTTTGCTATTTTTTCGACTATTTTGCTATTTATTGTGCTAATTAATGTAAAAATCGAAAACTCAGTCCTGCAAAAATACATATTTCGGCCACTCATCAGTGATCGACAGTTTCGGGACGTTATAAAACTCATTGTTATACTCAAATATTCGGAAACGCATAACAATACAGTGCAATTATGTAAGTACAAACTGTAAGTTACTTTTTAACGATTTATTGATTTGAAATAATTATATTTTACAGATTGACAAAATTCGACACATACTAATGAGAACAGGAAAGAGTTTTTAGTCATTATTTGTAGAAAATTATATAAAAAGTTTTCTTTAAATTTTAATAATTATATAAATTCATAAATAAAAATTTTAAATAAATAATTTTTAAAGCATATTTTCATGTTTTTAGTGCTACAAGTCTCGAGCTTCTGTGTATAACCGTTGATTTTTGGATGTCAGTTCGAAAACTCGTATGAAACGAAAAGCACACGTCGTCGTCGGGAGGAAAAGCCAGTGATGCATAAAACACGTGACACGTCGGTGGCCCGAGCTCAAAAGAATCGCGCGATCGTTACGAGTTCGCATTTCGAAACCGCCTTTTCGCGCGTGCTTTTGCTGCGATACGGTAACGACCGAAAACGCGCACAGAACGTAAACAAAAAATTTCGCCGCGAAACACTCCTTTCTCCCGAACCATGTGCCAAAAAAAAAAAAACAACGACGACGACGACGACGACGACGAGAAATCGAAAGTCGTTCGAAACATATTATGAATTTATTAGAGTATGAGACGTAATTGTTTTTTACGCAAACGAGAAAAAGGTTTTTTCGACGTGAAACTATGTGTTTCCAAGTAATCCGAGCGGTACACACAACGCGAGATGATCCTATAGATGTCGAGAACTATGTGTAAAAGTATTAGTATTAGGATGTTTGTGACCTTAAAAACGCATGCGCAAATACGCCCTGATAAATATCGAAATATGTCATTTTAACATTTCATTACTAAATAATATTATAAATGTAAATTAATTAGAATTTAAACTCAGAGTTATTTTTTACTCTGAATTCACACTTGAACGATAAGCGGTTGTTTTGTTGTTAAGGTTTTCAAAAAAAGAAACTTTCGACATCGACAAAATGTGATGTTTAATTAAAATAATAATGTAGAAATTCGTCTGCTGTGTTAGTTCTCGTTATATTATGTATTCAAGTTATTTTTTCGGCCAAATATGCATTTATTCGTAAAAATCCCAAAACGAGCAAAATGAAATCCAACGATCCGACCGAGTCATAACACATCGTAACCCTAATTATTATCGTCGTGGACTGACGTGAGCTCTAACACGTCGTCGTCGTCGTCGTCGTCGTCACGAGAAATGATCGAAACGAGCACACGCCGCCGGCTTGGATACTGGCGGGATTCGATCCCGCGGTCTCCGGGCCGAGGTACCGCCGGAAAACGCGAATGCCACGTGGTTTTGTCGTACAGCCTTGGCAGTTTTATTTAGGTCGTTGCACACGGTGTAGTACGGTCGAGGATGAAATTCGTCGACCGCGTCGACGACGACTCGATATCATAATATTCTAGCCGATAATTCGTTTGTTTCAAAACTACTCGAATTTCGAGCAGATCCGAGGGCCTGCGCGAACTTTCTCGCGAATCTTTCTGACCGTAGACGACCGACCGACTACTGCGCACTGCAGGCGACCGACACGAGCGTTTCTTCGGCGATGACATTTTTCCGACGACGAGTCCGCTAGACTTCTCGGCGAGAAGAGACCGGAAAAAAGAAAATCGCCGACAAACGCGCGCACGGAAAAAAAAACCTTCACACCCGTCGAGCCGCAATTAGGAGGTGTGCTGTAGCCGAACGGTTTCCCAGCTCACACGCCCGTCGAGCTGTCCGTTCGATATTGTTCGCATTGTTATCGGATAATATGCATTTGTTATGCTTCGCCGCCGTGTAGGAAGAGCTTCGTGGAAAAAAAACAAAACCGTTTTTATTAAACCGTCTTACTTACGCCCGAGCCTCGCGCGGTAAATCGAATTTACGACGCGTTTTATTTATTTATTTCTATTACGTAATGCACTCTAGGGCTCCGCTAGTGGCTCCGTGGCTCCCTGGGCGTATTTGTATTAATTAAATTCAAAATTAAAGTTACATTTTTAATTTTTATATCAATTATATTATTCGATATTATTTGGACAGTACCAATATGTATTATTTTAAACGTTTATAAACTACTAGCTGAATAACCCGGCTTCGCCCGTGTGCAGTATAACTTTTTATTTTATCAGTTTTTTTTTCATTTTTACCCCTTTTAACTCCGGTAGGTGTCGAATTTCGAAAAATCCTTTCCCATGGGGCCTCTGCTATATTAAACGAAACTGCTGCCCAAATTTCATACTCAAAGCTCCAGCAGTTCCAGCCAGGCGAATTTTTCTAGTTTCACCCTTTTTACCCCTTTTAACCCCCTTAGGGGTCGAATTTCGAAAAATCCTTTCCCATGGGGCCTCTGCTATATTAAACGAAACTATTGACAAAATTTAATACCACAAAGCTCCATTGACTCAGGATTTTTTCCATTTTTACCCCTTTTAACTCCCTTAGGGTTAATTTTCTCCATAATTTATGCTATAAACCAGCTCCCCGACATTCTCTATCATTTAAAAAAAATTTGAGCCAAATCGGCCCAGCCGTTCTCAACTGATTCAATTTCCAATTTTTTGTCTCCATTTTTATATATATATATAGATTTATAAATACACATAATATAATATTTTGTGTCGTACGTGTAATATTCGGTTAATTTTCTAAATGAAAAGCAATATTCGTTTACAATGGACATCGTTTTTTTATGAATTATCGTTGTCTCAAACAGACGTTTGTGATTTTTCGGGCTCCGAACCGCTGACGTAATGTATATTACGTAATTACAACGGTAGACTCATAGGCGCCGGTGGGACGTACGATTTGTCCGCCCGCTTTGAAAAAAATGTAAATTTCCGAGCGAGGGTAGTTTTTTCCCTTTTTTTTTTGCGGGGGTTGAGCGAGAATTCCGGAGGTGGTGGCTGGCGGTAATCGACAGGAATCCCGGCGCTAAATTTTTGGGGAAAAGTTGAAAAATCGAAAGGGGTTGTTGTGGGGCACCGTTGAGGGTAGCGCCTTTTTTCACGAGGCGGCCAACAAGTCACATATCATAGCCCGCGGAAAAGATCGCGATTTCCGCACCGCATGACGATATTACATAACGATATCAATTCGTCATGAATACGTAATTACGTAACAACGAGACCGCGAGAGGGTTTTTTTTTTTATTTTCCACGAGTCAGAAATATTCACACGTCGTACCGACGACGACGGGGCCAATGAGTGCCGATCTGCGCGCGCCGCCCGACCGACCGACCGGGCGACGGACGAGGCAGCTCGCGTGCGGATCAGTCTGGTTTCGACGACGGTCCGGAAAGCTCGTCTCGGTCTGTTAACAGTGCGGGGTTTTTATTCTTTTCTCCGAGAAAAGGCACTCTCGACGTAACGGCGCCGACGACAAATCGCGACTTTTCGCGTCTGTACAATCTCCGCCGAACACGCGCGCCGCCGAACCTCGACGTCAACCCGCCGAGGACACATGCAGGACGACGTGAGTAGTACCGATATTATATATTTATTTACTAGAGTTAAGGGTAGTGCCAACGGGGCGTAGCGAAATCATTTATTTGTCACCTCGTAAAAAAAAAAAAATCGCGAGATTTTCGCACCGTGTGTATGGCCCGGCGATTATAATTTCGGACCGAGTGGGTGTTGGTGATTAATCGATTGAACATTTTTTTCGGTTTAAACGATCGTTTTTTTTTTTTAAATTCCATGTAAACTTTTCGGACACCCGGCGAAATCTCACGATCTCACGTTTGTAAATTTTTCAAAATTTTTCTCTGAATTTTTACCTTTAACGGGCACCGCGCTAATGCATAACTAGTGTAATGAATTTTCTCAAAATAAAACCTCAAAATCGTCGCTTATAAGGTCGGACCATTAAAAAAAAAACCAAAATACCCCTCCCTCGATAGTATGTGACGAGTCATCTTGTAATAATATATTAGATTTTTTCGGTTTAAAATGATCGTTTTTAATTTTTTTTCATAAATTCTAAGTATACTTGTCGGACACGACCCGGCTGCTCGGTTCACTATTTTAACTCACGTTTTTAAATTTTTCAAAATTTTTCTCTGAATTTTTACCTTTAACGGACACCGCGCATAACTAGAGTGATAAATTTTTAAGACTTTGGTTTTTCTCAAAATAAAACCTCAAAATCGTCGCTTATAAGGTCGGACCATTAAAAAAAAAAACCAAAATACCCCTCCCTCGATAGTATGTGACGAGTCATCTTGTAATAATATATTAGATTTTTTCGGTTTAAATGATCGTTTTTAATTTTTTTTATTTAATTCTAAGTATACTTGTCGGACACGACCCGGCTGCTCACTATTTTATCTCACGTTTTTAAATTTTTCAAAATTTTTCTCTGAATTTTTACCTTAAACGTGCACGGGCACTGGTGTAATGAAAACTTTGGTTTTTTGTCAAAATAAAACCTCAAAATCGTCGCTTATAAGGTCGGACCATTAAAAAAATAAATATACTCCTCCCCCGATGGTATGTGACGAGTCATCTTGTAATAAAATATTAGATTAGTATCTCTATAATTGTTGATCGCGCATTTTCGTAGTTTTCGTATAAAAATTACCGTATTATTTAAGATCGGACGAATATTTGAACGATACGAGATAAAAGCTCTCTTTTTTTCATCGCCGCGCCGTCGTAATAATAGTTCGTAAACGACGCTTCTCTCATCGCGCGAGCTCGTTTTTATTTTCGAAAATACCTATTGATTTTTATGAAGTTTTTCTAATTTCGTTTTGATCATTATTTGCCTATAACCAGTCCCTATATAAAAGTAAAATGTTTGTACGATTTCGATAATAATTCGATCGCGCCCGAGACGATGTTTGATTAATCGATTGAAAATTTTTTCGGTTTAAACGATCCGCTTTTCTTTTTTTTTAAATTCCAAGTATACTTGTCGGACACGACCCGGCTGTTCGGGTTCACTATTTCATCTCTTTTTAAATTTTTTCAAAATTTTACTCTGAATTTTTACCTTTAACGGGCACCGCGCTGATGCATAACTAGTGTAATGAATTTTCTCAAAATAAAACTTCAAATTCGTCGCTTATAAGGTCGGGCCATTAAAAAAAAAAAAAACGAGTCATCTTGTAACAAAATATTAGATTAGTATCTCTATTATTCTTAATCGCGTATTTTCGTAATTTTCGTATAAAAATTACCGTATTATTTAAGATCGGACCAATATTTTAACGATACGAGATAAAAGCTCTCTTTTTTTCATCGCCGCGCCGTCGTCGTAATAATAGTTCGTAAACGACGCTTCTCTCGTCGCGCGAGCTCGTTTTTATTTTCGAAAATATCCGTCAATCGATCGAATCGAAAATAGGTACCTATTGATTTTTATGAAGTTTTTCTAATTTCGTTTTGATCATTATTTGTCTAAACATTTAGACGATTTCGATAATAATTCGATCGCGCCCGAGACGCGTGTCTGACGATGCTGGATTAAAAATTTTTTCGGTTTAAACGATCGGCTTTTTTTTGTTGTTGAAAATTCCAAGTATACTTTTCGCTTATATAATACACAAACGCAGTTCGTATAAAAACGGTTACGTCGAAACGCAATCCGCGATGTCGTAATGAAAACGATTTTCGAACAACTAGGGACGAGTAAAATATGTAATTAATAAATAAATAAAGCGTTCACAAAAGAATCGTATAGAGAAGAAAAAAAAAGCGTTTATTTTGAACAAAACTCGTAATTATTACGAGAAAAATCCTTGCGAAATTCCCTTTTCGCCATACTCCACACTACTATATAATATTATTACAGTTATTAGTTATACATTATTACGTGTTTTGTAAACAACAATAATAATACGATTTCTTATTGTATTTTTAAGCATTGCGAATTACTTTCTCGCGTTCTCTTTAAAAATAATATAATATTTCTACGGGAAATAATAATAAAAACGATATAAACGTACGCGTTTTATACACAGTAATACGAGTTATGCGAAAATCGAAACATCGAATATCGTCGATTTCCTGTAAAATCGCCACGTTCGATAAATATAATATATAATATATTTCCTAGTTAGTTAAATCCGCATTTTTTCAAACTTATTAGCCAACGATTATTAGACCGCGCGCGTAATGCGTTTATAGCAGATTAACCTACTCTCGGTGTAAAAGTATACCTAACCAGTTCAAGGTATAATTCGTGTTCGTTAACGAAAACGTTAAAAAAAACCGTCACTTTTTAAACATCATGTTTTCGAGTAGAAATATGTAATACTGATGACGATCGTTAATGGCGGTTTATTAATTTATTTTACTACTTCTTCGACCTCTGATTTACGTGAGTTTCGAAAAAATCACCACTTTCGTTGGAAAACGAATCGGTAAAAAATCCACGTCGCGTCGCTCTATTGTTTCGTTTTTTTTTAATATTAATTCTTTTTTTACGTTTCGGGTTCGAAAAATACGAGGCTCGAGAGCTCGCCGCGAACGTTTTATAATCCTTAAAAGTACCATAAGAAAGCGTCCTTTTTCGTGCGTCGCGGTCGAGGAGACGTTTCTCCGTGGCAATTTAAGGCGGAATTATCTTATTTACTCTTACGATTGCGAATAAAAGTTGAAATAACGTCGGAAACGTCGCGTCGGATCTCTTCAAAACACTCCTCTCGTAGGAGTCCAATTTATTTGGAAATTCTACGTGAAATCCCACGCGCGAAATCAATTATTCTTTGACGTTTCGAGTTCGAAAACGTACTCTCTTTTGTTTAATTTACTCGACGTTTTCAACGCGTGTTATTATAATCCTTCGCGATGGTGGATTATCACTAAAAGTGTAAAGGTTTTAAAAGTACAGTTGGAATTTTCGTCCTTTTTCGTGCGAGTACCTGCTGAGCAAAACTTTTAAAACTTTCCGGATATAATTGCGGCGCAATTAAACGGACGACGACGACGACGACGCTGCGGCGCAAAAAAATATATGCCGTTTCGCCGGCAAAACAGAAATCAATTGATATATTTTTTTTTAATCATTTTGTTGTTTTTTTCGTAAAACAATTTATGAAATGCAATTGTGAGTACGTATGTTATTATTCAAGGCGCCGCCGCCGCCGCCGTGTGCGCGCAAACAACAATCGAATGGAAAATTATTGTTATTCTAATAGTCAGTGTGTAAATAATTTCATTTAAAAGTAATCTATGATCGTTTAAAAAAAGAAGAAGTTCTACGCCTCGAAAAAACGCGAAATGTTTTTGTCTGTGTTCTCGCGGACTCTCTAAAACGATTGTAAAAAGTAAATAATAGAAACGTCTCGTTCGACCGCGAAACGCATCATCACGTAACGCGGCGCAAACACTGTCGACGACGGACGATTAAAAACCATAATAATAATTATTGATGTTTACAAAACGTTTGCCATCGTGTCGTATCGATTATTATGAATTTAGTAACACGTCTGCACGCGGATGACTCAGTTGTTACGCGAATAGACGAATATTATTATAATCGTCGTGAGATTATTATTAATTTCCTTTTCGTTCGACAGACTGTTTAAAAAAATATAAACATATAAACATATTATAATATAATAAAATAAAATATGAATGGCCGAACGTGTTGCGCTGGTTCTTACGGAGAGAAAGATTTAAAAAATTGCCCGAAAAAGTCTAAAAAAACGTGCGCGCGGCGGTCGTTGTTGTTTTGATATCAAACTCCTCCGAAACGGCTCGTGACCGATTTTCATGAAATTTTTTCCACATATTTCGTAGCTCTGAGAACAGGACATAAACTATTTTTCCAAAATCCAGTTAAGGGTTTTGCCCGACACGAGAATATTATTAAAAATTTAACGTTTTATAATATGACCTATTCGAGTGTTTTAAATAATTATCGTGAAAAGTGGGTAAAATAATTGAGGCGTTGACATGGAAAAGGTACCGCCGAGTCATAAAAACCAAATTTTACAGGAGAAGGAAAAAACTGATTTTAGCATATTATTGTAAACCTTTTATTCGAAATAAAACTTTTTTTTACACACAAATTTCACACTTAAATACTTACAACTTAATTTTAATGTAAAAACGAAAATATAATAATTGATATTTATAAATAAAATATGCGTATTAATATTCTTTATTTATTATTTTTTATTTACACAATATTTAAAGAAATTTGAGTTAGTTCTTTTGCCAGGCCATTGGCATAATATGTATTTAGTACCTTTTCAACGAAAAAACGAAAAATTGATTTTTTTTGCCTCAATTAAAGAATATTATCAGTATCCTGTTTTTCGTTATTGAGTACTTTGATTTGTCGTCAAATTTATACCCGTCCGAATTGTATGGAAAAAAAAGGCCAAAGGTTACGAAAACGTGATTTTCCTAAACATTTAAACCTATCTAACGTTTTTTTTTTGCGCGCTCGTTTGAACGCGGTTTAAAAAAAAAAACAAAGGTTTCCCCGATCGTATTTCACACGTCGCTGCTCGACGTCCTTTTTTTAAAATCGTAATATAAAATAAATCGCACGTTTTACAGAGACGAAATAACGCCTCGGCGATCTATTTTTGTTTCTCTAAATAACATTATAATCTCCGAGTCATCAGCTCTCGTCGTCGGAGCAAACAAATTATCGGAAAAAATGCGCGCTCGACATTATAGCGCGTTCGTTATTATTATTGTCGTCGTCGTCGTCGTCGTCGTGGCGCGACAATCGATGGATTGATTTTTTTTTTTTGTTTTCCGCGCAAAGAGAGGAGCAGGAGGAGAACGCGGGTAAGAGAATGAGAAATCCTATACCGAATCGATTATAATTATATTGTCGCGTTATCATCGTCGTCTTTTATTGTGTCGATGTGTGTGTGTGTGTGTTATCGTGATTGAAAAATTCACTTTTGAATTATTATTATTATTATTATTGTCGTAACACCACGTCGTCGCGCGTTGCGTCTGAGAAAAAAAAGCGCCATATCGTAATACGCAACGATTGACTCGACGAATTATTATTGTCAAACTGCAGAGTTTACGTTGCTCGTGTGTTGCGTCATCGGAAACGTGATGTTATGACGGATTGCGATTTACTAGAAACAAAACGTAACACGGTCGACGACTAAACGTCTCGTTTTCCACAAAAAGTTTGCCTTAGTAGTAGTCTAGAGTCTAGGCGCGCGCAATCTTTTTCGTTTCACGACCCCCGAAATGACCCCCCCACCCCTTCCTACCAACGTCGAGCAAGTGTATATAGTACTACTTACTCGATGTATACAAACGTTTTATTCGTTAATTTTTGGCAATTTTTATACTTAAATAATTACTATTCGTCGATGGTTTGGTTAAAAATTTATCCATACCGACGACGACGGATATAATACGTATACTAGCTGAATAACCCGGCTTCGCCCGTGTGCAGTATAACTTTTTATTTTATCAGTTTTTTTTTTCATTTTTACCCCTTTTAACTCCGGTAGGTGTCGAATTTCGAAAAATCCTTTCCCACGGGGTCTCCACTTTATAAAACGAAACTGCTGCCCAAATTTCATACTCAAAGCTCCAGCAGTTCCAGCCAGGCGAATTTTTCTAGTTTCACCCTTTTTACCCCTTTTAACCCCCTTAGGGGTCGAATTTCGAAAAATCCTTTCCCATGGGGCCTCTGCTATATTAAATGAAACTATTGACAAAATTTAATACCACAAAGCTCCATTGACTCAGGATTTTTTCCATTTTTACCCGTTTTAACCCCCTTAGGGTTAATTTTCTCCATAATTTATGCTGTAAACCCGCTCCCCGACATTCTCTATCATTTAAAAAAAATTTGAGCCAAATCGGCCCAGCCGTTCTCAACTGATTCAATTTCCAATTTTTTGTCTCCATTTTTGTATATATTGATAAGTTAATATATATTATTTGAAAAATATCAGTTTAAAATAACGCAAACAATGTGGTTTTATTTTGCCTTTTTTTTCTTTTTTTTTTACACAATGATAAATTTGGTTGTCTTTGGTGCGCCACGAAGGGGAAAAATATCAATTACCGGGCGGATAATAGACGACGACTTATTACTCGTGAAAAACTGGTAGCCCGGAGAAACTGCAGTATTTTTAGCGTGGTTTTAAAAACGTATTCGCATTTCATTTCGAGTCTAGTTCTAGTTTTCTAAACGTTTTCCGAAATGTGCTCGTTTTCTTTTCAGCGTCGATTATTATAAAAAAAATAAATACGAAGAGGCGCCTATCGACATTTACAAAACAACACACGACGAAAACGTGCAAATCTATCGGCGGACCGATGGCGTACTCGATTCGAATCGTTTCACACGAGGGACGGCCGAGGGAGGTTTAAAAACCATTAGAGTGAGTTGTCGTTGCATTATATATTATATTTCATCTCTCAAATAATACAGTGGAGGGGCGTTTCTTTTTTTAAACACTAATGAGAATAGACGACGACTTATTTCTCGTGAAAAACAGGTAGTTCGGAGGAGGAACTGCAGTATGTTTAGCGTGGTTTTTTAAAAACGTATTCGCATTTCATTACGAGTCTAGTTCTAGTTTTCTAAACGTTTTCCGTATCGAAATGTGCACGCGCGTTAAAAACACTGTTTTAGGACAAACTATCGTTTCCTTTTCAGCGTCGATTATTATAAAAAAAATAAATACGAAGAGGCGCCTATCGACATTTACAAAACAACACACGACGAAAACGTGCAAATCTATCGGCGGACCGATGGCGTACTCGATTCGAATCGTTTCACACGAGGGATGGCCCCGAGGGAGGTTTAAAAACCATTAGAGTGAGTTGTCGTTGCATTATATATTATATTTCATCTCTCAAATAATACAGTGGAGGGGCGTTTCTTTTTTTAAACACTAATGAGAATAGAATATTATAATATTATATACTCGTGACGATTCGTCGTACAACGCTCGTGGCATTCGTTCGTTTCGCCCCGATATTTATAGATTTCGGTGTTTGATAATAATGAACGCGCGCGCGTTATGATGTGTTGGTCGGCGTGTATTCGTCGCGAGCATATCCGAATAATAAACTCGAAATCTCTATACTACACGACATCCATACCGCGTCTGTTTTAAATATACTCTGGGTTAATGAATTGTAAAAATTCTAAAAACGTTCGACGCGTTAACGCGCACACCGCCCGCCCGCCTCCTCTCTCTGCGTACATCTCGGCGCGCCGGCGGTTAGCTGCTGCAAAAGCGAACCGAATTCCACCGACACGATCCGCACACGTCTCTCGAGATCATCCGTCGTCTGTGATGTGCGAAACGAGTGCCAAACGCACTCAACACCGGCGCGCGGTATATCGCATTTCAATAATACATAATATATTTAATATGATTCGCAGAGGACGAACATATAGTATCATCCGTATTGAAATTATAATATTTTAAACACCCACCACCGCTTGCTCCTCCCGACCGATTATTATTATTACTCGTATTATTCAACTCAAAACGAGTTCGAAATTTAACGCGAAATTATTATCGTTTACCCGATAGGTTTTCTTTATACTCAAACAGGTACTTTAAATACACGACGACGACGTTTTGTAATTTATTCAAAACGATATATACGACGACGCGGCCGGCGCGCGTAGGTTACACGATTTTATGTTAATCTCTCGTCGTCGTCGACGGATAAAAAACACAGTAAAAACCGCCGTACGATTGAGTATATATTATGTATATTTTCGTGCGATTGTTCGAGAAGAAAGAAAAAAAAAAAACCTCGACCGTCGTCACGAGCGAGAGAGATAATATTTCGAACGATCGCGGTTTTTATACGAAAAATTGGGATATCGATTGGATTTTCACACACACTCTGTTGTTTTCCGCATATTTTCACTGTGGTTTTTTTTTTTTTTTTTACATTTCAAATCCGAAAAAATATTATATTATACTTGTTGGACACGACAGTTGGAAAACAACTATCGACAAAGACGGAAATCCTTAAACCGACGAAATAAAGGACTTTTTTTCCCATCGAACGACGACATGTCTCTATAAATACTTTACGAAATACGTACGACTTGGTGTAAACTTTCGAAAGCGATTCTTTTGTCGATTTTGTAAACTTTATTACGAACGTCGCGAACGAAAAGGTTTTCTCGTTTCCACGATTCGACTCCGCGGAACTACACTTCCGAATTACGTAAAATTTACGAGTAAAACTATGGATATTGTTGTTGTACATTAAAATCGCTTGGTTTGTAAACGGTCCGAAAGAAAAATTTGAAAAATCGTAACGCTCATTGGCCGATTTTACAGCAGTGGTTTGTTATTCGCCACTCGAAATTGCTTGAAATGTATGCTGTAAATCTAGAATCTAGATACTCTACTGTAGAGTGGAGAAAACGGAATTTTCAAAAACGACGTCGCAAATGAAGAGTCGAAAAATCGCCTGTTTAATAATCAATAAAGAGCAAAGGCAATAACCGAAGCCCGACGAGTGCGAAAAATAAATATTCCGAAAACGAAAATATTCGTGCCGACGACGACGAAAAGTAATATTTTCTACTTGATAATTTATTTTTTTCCGCAAAAACACACATTTCGCAGCGTTTCGAGTCTCGTTTTTTGCGCATACTTTTTTCTTTTTTTTTTATTTAAACAGTTGATTTGAGTTTAAACAAATAATCGATTCAGTGATTAATTTTAAACGTTATTAATCGACGAGAATGTTAATAGTTATTAATTGTTTTTATGTGTTTTTATTTGTGAAAACAATAATTATTGTCTCACTCGTGTATAAATCGAGAAGCCGATCGTACGAATTATAAAAATAAACTCAAACAAATAATATTTTACCGTTTCCCAAACTCGCAGGAATTCGCTCGCACGACACGACTTGGTGTTGCTTTATCCCAATGAGAACGGGCGGTTAAAAAACACATAAAAAATGAGTGAAACACGTGTGAGGGAAATTCTCACGCGCGACCTTTGAAAAACAGGACGAAATCGCACACTTATAACGGTGGTAAAGATGATATAATGACGGAGTGATGATTTACGAAGTAGGACGGTTAGGTAACTTTTAAAACTAATAGTTTTATTGAATTTTTAGTCTTTGGGATTTCGTACGTTTTTTTTTAACTTTTTTCGCGTAATAAAATAAAAAGGGTAATTTTTTCATGTTTTTCGCAGGATTCGTCTGCGTCGAGCAGACTTTTACCAGACTGCCGATTACATTAGGTATACGACGTATATCATTCAACTCACATCGAAAGAGAAAACGAACACGCGCGCGGCAAAGTTATACATACTAGTAAGTATAATTATTTACACGCTTTGCATGTTAAATAATAATATATAATACTAGCTGAATGCAACCCGGCTTCGCCCGTGTGCAGTATATTTTATCATTTTTTTTCATTTTTACCCCTTTTTACCCCTTTGAACCCCGGTAGGGGTCGAATTTCGAAAAATCCTTTCCCATGGGGTCTCCACTATATAAAACGAAACTGTTGACCAAATTTCATACCACAAAGGTCCAGTGACTCGGGATTTTTTCCATTTTTACCCCTTTTAACCCCCTTAGGGTTAATAATTTTCTTAATAATTCTCTCCGTAAAAACCATCCTCGTTCAGGGGTTGTTGAGTTATGCGCTTACAACACAATTTGCGATCCATTTTTATATATTATATAAGATTATCTCGTTTATTGTGAATGATCTCGCGCGCGCGCGTTATAACGACGACACGTCGTAAAAACGTATTTTGTCGAAAACAATATTATTATTATTAGGTATGCGCAAAAGATTGTGCTCTGACGCGTTCTCCACTAACGTCGAGATTATTTTCAACTGCTCTTATTTCCGTTATATCAAACATTTTTCGAGTCCTCCTCGAGTCGTCATTGTTATATAAATATCGAGTATGTGTTATTTAAACACAGTCCCGCCCGGTAAACCGCAATAATATTGTTTTTTTCTCCGACAGAAAAACATAATATCGATTTCAACGACGACGACGCGAGTAGTCATCATAGGTTAGGTGCGCTCGGATTTCCCAACACTCTCCCTGAAAACTAAAATCGTGTTTTTTCGACGTCGAATGTATATAAAACGATTACGTGGCGATAAGTAGACGAAACATATTTAAAACACACGAATCCGAACGGCAAACGAGATTAAAGAAAACAAATTGAAAGCTCTGCTCGGTTAGGTTCGCAAAACGCGATCGAAACTAAAACCGCCCGGTAAATTCATAGAAAAATGTAAAAATATCTCATTGTTTCATACTGAACGCGACCTCGTTTAGTACTTGTCATCACTAGGGCTCGGATTTAAAAGCGTCATATTTTCACCGTGACTTGTATAATATTTAATAATTTAGGCGATGCGTTTCAAAACACTTGATTATTGATATTGTCACATAATATATTATTTCTTACTATTTCCGCTTTTTTCGCACACATATTTACACGAATTTCACGACAAAATCGTGTTTCCAAAAGTCCAATATAATTTACACAGTCGTTAAATGTAATAATATGGTCGAAATGGATTAGGTTATCCTCGTTTTTTTTTTATGATCCAGACAAACTATTTTCACGAATTACACAGTTGGTCCATGTTTTCATTTTCATTTTTTTTAAATCAAAGCGATTTTTTTCATTACATATAATTGGGTTTTTTCAACTACTTAAAAACCCCTACTCATCGATAACACGTGAATCGTCGATTAATCTGAGCTTTATAACCAGGGTTCGGATTTTATAGCACCGAAAATTCTAAAATATGACCAAAAAAACCGTAAAATATGCTCTATAAATATGCCCTAAAAACATCAAAAAAAGCAAAAAAATAAATAAATAAATACAAATCAAAATTACAGTCGATGGTATATTATATAGAATCTCTACAATCATATGGAACAATAACAGATTAGAAGGTATAAAAATGAAAATAAATATATTCGACATCGCCGGGCTATTTAAAGAGACATTATGACACGTTAAATAATTTCATATTATTTAGCAATTTGTCAATATGAAACGAAAATGTGGGAATTTTTCTCATGGATTCCCGTAAATCAATACTGTTCAATATAAACGAGATTTATGAAAAATACAAAATAAAGCGTTGAATCGAGAATATCGGCAAAAAATAGAACCAAAACTTCCAAAAACAGCACTAAAAATCTCAAATTCTTCAGATATGCAAAAAATAGCAAATTTATAGCCCACTGTGCTATTTTTATCTCTATCCTATAATAATTATTAGCAAATGCTATAAAATCCGAACCCTGTTTATAACCTATAAATTATAAGTCTTTTTCGATAAAACGTGAGATCGTTTTGTAGCCGAAAAAAAAAAATGGCGAGCGCGAAATGGCGTCCGACTATCGTTTCTAACGCGAACACTGCAGAGCAGTCGCGTTGCGATCGAAAAACCGTTTTTAAAATAGGTTACAATAGTTCTTGGTCGGAGAATCGTCGTCGTCGGATTGTAAATGTTTTGAAACACGCGCCGCCGCGCCGCCGTCGTACGCGCACAATCGTAAACAATAATAATATTTGAAAGTGTATTTTTTAATTTGGTAGTAGGCACTACTATACTAGGCAGGTATAAGTACAAAAAAAAAATAAAACAAAACCGAACATAATATATGATGTAAATAATTATTTATCAGACGAGGTCATCGTGACCCATGGAGCATCAACAAATTATAAATATTTTCCAAACCGTACGCACACGAGACATAATATTATCATCGTCTATAATAGCGCGCGTCGGTATTCAACGCGAGATGTCTTATCTAACCTCAAACGTAAAAATCAGTAAAAAAATTTTATTTTTCTCCTCTTTCTCACACACATCCTTCCTTTCTCGATGGCGATTCTCGAGAGGGTTTGAAAAGCGCCAACACGTCGTCGTCGCGACCACCGCCGCCGGGGCTCCGGTAATAGCACTTTTTATTAAATGAGGACGAAATAAGCGCTTAAAAAAAAAGCACAAAAGCACATTTATAAATCATATTTTTACACTATATAAAGTACAACTGTGCTGGATATATATTTTTCGAGCACTGAGATATTTTCTTTTCCGAATTCCAGGTCGTCGACGACGACAGCCAACGCGACAAGTATGTAGATAAAGCGCAAAGACTAATGAAAATTCAAGTGAGTCGACTATAATATAATTATTTTCGATCGATTATTCGATTTATTCGATTATTCGATCGACCCTTTGAAAAACGCGTGTAGTAAACTGAAAACGAGCGTTTTTATTTTTTTAAATTTTCGAAAATAGCAATTTTAACTCACGAATTCGTCATGACTGGATTTATTATCTCTTAAAATCCTTAAAATATAAATGTGTTTGCATTTTAAAAATGCAAAAATATTCTTTTAAATTGCAAATGAATAAAATTATCGAGTTTAAATTCAATTTGATTTACAATAACGGTTTAAAAACCATCCCGTCGTCGCTTTCTATTCTATAAAATACGACAATTGAACGTAACGATTTTTTTTCTTAAGATTTGGCACGCGAAATTTTTTTCAAAAAAATATAGTCAAGTTTATAGTATATTGAGATTACGGCGAAACACGCAAACGTGGTAGTCCAACTACCCCGCAGCTCGTAAATTCGAAATTTATCCATTTATTCCATTTTGTAGAAGTTTGCCAAATTTAATATAGTTCCAAGCCTATAAAAAATCGTATTTCGATTTCAACAGCCACAAAACATTACGACGACGTGAGTTTTTCTTTTTTTCAGTCTTACTATATTTTTTAAAGGACTTTTTCGAAAGTTTTTCTCCTTCTAGCAACGATTGAACCAAAAACCGTCGTCGCTTTCTAATGTCTATAAAATGTCTCGCGGATTCTTAAAATTTCGGCGGGGGGGGCCCACTCTGCCATTCCCCCCCGCGTAAATACGATGCAGCGAGTAGTGGTTTACGGCGTCGCGCGTGTTTTCTAGGATCAAACGGCAACGACAAATCGCGTTGGGTGTGGGTATGGTTGGCTTTCTATAGAAACCTTTATTGTGCCCGCGCGCGACACGCGCGCCCGGCGGATCCTAAACAACGTCGTCGTCGTCGTGTGTGTGTGTGTGTGTGTACGTCATCGGATCCGGAGACGGCGAAACGCAGACAATTATTCGTTTCCGGTACACGATGCGCGTTGATTTTTTTATTTTTCGTCGCCTCGGACGACGACTGCTTTTCGCGAACAATATGGATCCCGGCGACGACGACGACGATGACGGGGTATAGGCTCATAGAAGACACTCCTCTCTTTGCAAAGGAAAAACGATAGGAAATAAATCAATAAACAATCCGATAGAGAGACGCGGTATTATTGAAATAACACACGGCGGTGTCGTGTCTGTGCGACGACGACGACGACGGTCTGATGACAGAAATGCTGAATTGATTTGAAGGTCATAGTTGTTATTTTGACCCCTACAGGAAATAATTTATAACACAATATATCGTGCACATGTACACAATGCAACGCGCGCGCGCGCGAATGACGACGAACCGTGCAGTGTCAAATTACATGACGAGTTGGTCCTTGATGATTCTTCAAACAGTAGTAGAGATGATAATGGCCGTTTTTAGTCGAAAACGCGGTCTCGTCGTCGGGGGGCGGGCGGGGGGGGGGGGCACGTATTATTACGATCGAGTTTAAAAACGAAAAAAATTTACAATCGAAAGAGTAGTATGACACACTATGACGAATTTTTCCATTTTTTTTCGGCCGACTATTATAATATTATTATCGGACTGTTGTGTAAAGACGACGACGACGACGACGTTTCGAGTTTTATTATTATTATTATCGAGGAAATCGTTAATCGAGTTTCGATTTATTTTAGCCGCTGCGAATACATTCAAATTTCGCGTTAAAAAAGAAACGAAAATTGCAAAATGCAAAAATATTTCTCTACCCGAACACGTAATGTGCATAATTTTACCCGTCGCGTTTTAATCGTTGCTTTTACGAAATTCGATTTTTCACAGGTGTTTTTTTCATATCGCACGAGCCCACAATAATTAGATGTCTCGTATACGACTATTGTGCGCGACGTCCGACATGGGAATCGGAAGTGGACGACGGCGAATGTCCGACATGGGAATCGGAAGTGGACGACGACGACGACGACGTCCGTCATAGGAATCGGAAGTAGACGACGACGGTTAACGTCGTTGGTTTATTAGTGTTTATAAAAGGTAAGTACGAGGAAAATTATCACGTGAACGCGTCGCGCGACGAGTACATAACGATTTTTTTTTTTTCGATTTTTTCTAGATAATATTCAATTCAAATAAACGATATGTTTATTTTCAAACGCGAACAAACGAATAACACAATTCACACGTTCGGCGGACAAACCTGGGTCGTATTGACGGTGAGTATATATTTATTTTAAATTTAGGCACAGTTTAAAATGGAATATTTAAACGATAAAAATACAAATTAAATGAGAAAAAGTAGCTTACGACCGGTAATACCCAAAAATATATATATAAAAATAATAAAGAATCGGAAGCGAGTTTTTTAATTTGATGAAAACATCTTATTTTTTGTTAAAATCGAAATTACTAATCGAATAACACATAAAATATGAAGATAACATTTCGATTGATTGGGACATTTGTAATTTTTGAAAACGATTTATTACATCTGTTTTAAAAGATCGCGCGAGGTTTTTAAAAACAACGCGCGCGCGTTCAAACGAAATCCGTAATGATTATTTCTCATCGATGACGACGCGCGACGTCGCGCGGTTTCGTTTGCATTCAAAACCGAAACTATCGATCGTAACCGCCGCCGCTGTGCCCGAACGAATGAAAAGGACAACGCGTTTTTCGGTGTTTGTCCAATAACACGGCGATGGTTATTTTCCACTTGCTGTCGATTTCTATTTTAGTATAAATTCAATTCTCTAAAAATTCCACAATAAATCCGATAAAATAACCATACCGATTACTTTTTTTCTCGTGAAATGTTCAAATTTCAAACGGAAAGTTTCGCGACAGATATTTTTAGTAAACCTAAGCCTCTGTCCCCAAACTGTCCCGTTCGCAGGACACTCGCAATCGTCCTGTTGAATTCGCTGCGCTCGCGTAGGTTTTAATTCGTTCGCGTGGGCATCCCGCCGACAGATCGGAAGATTTTCGATTTGTAAATTTAATTACGAGACGGTCGAAATAACAAAATATCCCCTACGATAATTACGACGTAATAGAGAGGTGGCGATTTTTCTTTATTTCGCTAGCGATTTATATTCGAGAGAGTATTATATTACGCGCACACTTATCGGAATGTTCGGCCGAATCGGTTTTTCAACAAACGTTCGGATCGCAACCGATTATTGTTGAAACAAATCGCGAAGAATTCGCCGTAGTCGGTAAATTTGTAGAGAAAAAAGAAAAAAGAAAAAAAATCGTTCGTTTTAAAAAAAAAACTCGAAATTCCTTAGATTGTCGCCACGAGGTCGAGCGGCGTTCTGACCGCGGCAGATATCGTTTTCCGACGCCAATGTAGGCCGCCGAGATATCGATAAAACCCTATCGTCGTCGTCGTCGTCGCCGTGTTTCCTCGAGTAAGCGCGTGACGGCAACAAAATAAAAACATATTTACACTCTGACGTAAATACGAAAAAACCCGCGTTGTGCGCCACCGCCGCCGCCGCCGCCGCCGCCGCCGCTCGCGAATTATAAATAGAAAAATTCTTTTACCGCGCGAAATATTATTTTACGATAAAAAATAAAAATAAAAAAAACTCGTTCGATATTAGTATATTATCGTTAATAAGCGGCGGCGCTCGTATTTATTACATTCTCTCTCTCTCTCTCAAAATCGGAACGTTTTTATTTTCTGTCGTTTACTCGTTTTTATTAATATTATCTCGGGTTAAACCTAGAAATTTGACCCCTAAACGACCTTATTTTGTTTAGCCGCTGAAAACGTTTAATAAGTTCTCTTATCCAACTGTCATAATATTCGTACATTCTCACGTTAAGGTTTTACCTAACCCAAATTTTATCATAATATACACACGTTGATAGATTAAACGGAATTCGAATTTTTGTTTTTTTTTTCAATTTTAAATATCGGCTCTTGTAATATCGGTTTGAGGTGAATAAACGTTTTTAAAATACAAACGCAATTGCTTGGAAAAATTTGCGCGACCAACAAAATGTTTCGAACGACGACGACGGACAAAGATCGATCGGAGAAAGTCGACGGTTTTCGTCCGAATCGATTCCCACGTCCCTTTTTCAGAGTCTGCCGTCGTCTCGCTAGGCCTGACAATCGAGAAAAGGTTTTATTTCGTTATAAAAACCACGTAAAACTCGTTGAATCTCACATTTTGTACTTGAAAAGCTATTTGTTGACGAAAAAAACGCGAAATCCTATACTATTTTAGCCCTTCTGAATGACGTGAAATTAATAAAATTATTTCAAAAAAAAAATCGTCGTAGTGCTGCTTTTTCAGCCTATAAATAATAATAATAATATTTAGAGACGAACCGGTCGAGGTTTGCGGTTGGCCCTCGGTCTGAATGTTTGTGAAAGCGCACGTTCTCCGAGGCCGAAGGCTGGAACCCGAAACGAGCGCGCGTTTTCAAAATCCATTAGATTCGCGTGTTTGATGAAAACGCGACTAATTATTATTATAAACGACGACACGAGTCGGTGTGGTTATTTTTCATAGTATTCTTCGCGAAAATGTTGCGCGAATTCGGACTCGAAAAAAAAACGAAGTCGTCGCGTACACGACGATAACGACGCGCGCACATCGAAATCCAACCGATGCTCGATCGAGTGCTTCGACGAAAGCTCGCTTTATTCGCGTTATTTTCAACGCGTTCGGATTTCTGGTTTTTTACCCCCTCCGGGGACGGGGCTGACAATTATTGTTTTATTGACTGTCCGGCAAATCGGAAAGAGCCGAATATAAATATTTCGTTTGCGCCTCGCGCGTCGTCGTCGTCGTAAGTGCCGTCGAACGGGGTCGAAAGATCGCCGATTTAGTAATTAAATTATTTCAGGAAGGTCGCGTAAAGAATGGCTGCTTTCGATATGGAAATCGACGGCGCGCGGAAAACGACGACCTCTGCGCGACGACGACGGCCGGGGCCAATTATTAAAAAGATTGGGAGAAAAAAAAACCGCGATCGCCCGGGGAGAGGGCAGGCACACACCCGCCACGCTTTCGTCTCTGTTTTTTTGTTTTTCGCGCGATAGCGGTAATATTATAATATAGTTATTCTTAGTCGTTGTGAAATCGGTTGTTCCCGAAGAGAGTCGAGAGAGGTCCGCCGGAGTTATCGCAAAGTCGGCCTTAACGTATTATCATCTCGCCACGCAACAAAACGCTTGTTACGCCACTCGCGTGTACCACAACCGTCTCTCGCAGGACGCAATCGAGTTTCCTAGGGGTGAAAACCACCCTTATACAGAAGGACGCTCGGCAAGTCGATGTCTGAAACGGATCGGTTTCGTCCTTTTCCGAGAACCGTTCGAACGATTCGTGTGTCGCGTAAGAAAAAAAAAACCTCGGCAACACCACGATTTTATACCCACGTCGTCGTCGTCGTGTGTAGTAATCGATTTGTTTCGCGAAAGAATCGATAAAAAAAATCAATCGAAAGGTCAACCGGTGTGTAGGTACCTATAATATAAGATAACAGCTATTCAGACACTATAGTATTTTGGAGATTCTTCCTAGAGATTATAAAATATCGGCCGTCCAAATCTCGGCGACCTCAATGAAAAACACAACTAAAACTATGCAAATAACGTTATGTTATTGCACGGTGTTCGTCATAAAATGTGACGAACAACCTCGTGCAGTCGCTTCTCAGACCTGAAAAAGAAACGACGAACACGTCGACTATAGTAATGTGAAACCCGACTATTCGATCGGCTCGAGAATTTCAAACTAAAACAAACACACCCGCTCGTATTTTGTTTTATAAAACTCGCGTTATGTTAAAAATTCTACCCTCCGGTTAGAAAACGCGAGAGTTGAATAATCGAACGAGAAGCTCCGGCGATCGATCGGACGCCGCCGCGCCGTGTGTCGAGTGAACAATAACGCGAAGAACGCGAAATGAAAACAAAGAAAATTAATTTATCAAGTATACGTAGTAAAGTTTTGTTGAATAAAAACTTTTGAGTTAAGTTTTCACAAAGACGAGCTTTTTTTCGTAACTTTACGTACTCGTTATGGTGAGTGTTTAATAAACGTACGACAAAGTAAAAAACTTATTACATTTTACAGTATAAAATAATAATAATCGTGTGGATATTATCGATTGATTGACTATAGTTTCGTTCGATGTAAGCCAATAATGACACGGTTGTCCTTTTCGAATTATTAACACTCGATTTACGAATAAACATGAGAAAAACTGTTTTTCAAAAACCGAAACGTATTTATCCAAAAAAAGTGAGTATCGATTGAAATTGAACGACGGTTGAGTTTAGTTTCAGTGGCGTAACTTCAAAATTTGAGCCCGGGAGCGAAATTTTCAACGGGCCCCCCATCGTCCCAGGTATATAATTTATTATATTAAGAAGATCCGGGGGAGTGTATTCACCTTACTAAAATTAACTATATCAGTAGGATACTGTTTTGTGCAAATGATCGCCATATTTTTACTGAACAATATAATATCACAATCGTCAGTATTGTTAATATTTTGACAAATCGATCGGTAACGTTATTTTTTTCGGAGTTTTCATGTGGTATTTCAAAAACAGATGTAGTAGTTATAGTAGGATTTTCCGAAGTAGATTCAACTGTCTTTTTTAAAAAACTGTCTAATTTGGGCAGTTTAGCATCTTTAAATTTTCGTTCTATTATTTTTTTTTTTTGCGCTTTTGTGCTCCACTCATAGGTTTACTTATTATACACTCGAATAACAAAATATTCAATTAATAATTAATAGAAAAATTTTTTTTATTTCTTTGGGCCCCTATACGAACGGGCCCGGGTGCGACCGCACCCTCTGATCCCTCTTAGTTACGCCACTGTTTGGTGTGCAACTAGTGAGATCGGAAAAATGAAAAATAATTCGTAATACTTTTGAATAATTTACCAGGTGTTACGGAATACAGTTTAATCGAATCGTCTAGAGCCAAGAGGCGCTCTCCTCGGTTTTTCGGTCGATTTGTGTCGCGCGCGTTCGAAACACGTTATTGCGCCGATGGATTCGTGAAAACGAGAAAATACCGCCTACAACAACACCGACGACGACGACGACGACGACGGTTTACCGTGAGTTACAAAACAAATTTAAAACATAATTTGTCCTCATTAGCGCGCGCGTTGTGAATATTCGAAACATTGATAACCGGCGGCGCGTGTAGGTATATAATATCAGTTTATTATTATTATTATTGTAATTATGCATTTATTATAATATAATATAACTGGCCGACTATTATCATTCGAAACGCGTATATATTTTAAACCCATGCGAACGCGCCGTTTTATTTTTAGTCTAAATGTTCGCCCGCGTACAATATAAACACCGCGTACGAAAATAGTATAATAATTAAAAAAATGTGCGCGCGATATACATATATACGTAGAACGCGCCGTTAATAAACGTAAGGAAAGAACACGCGATGATTAAAACCTTAATATTATAATAATTGGTCTGTCGGTGCGAAGGAATAAAACGAATAGAACAATTTTATATATAGGTAGGTGGTAAATGGATATAATTAAAAAAAATCGTCGATTGTTATCGAAAACACGAACAGGTCGATCGAATCTCGTCGATCTGTTTACGTCGTCGTGACATTTAACGAAAACGATAAAAAAAAAAACACGTGAAAACATACGAACTAAGTACTACTTAAATAGAGTTATCACTAGGGCTATGGGGAATTAAAAATCTAACGGTCCAATGAAATTATCTATAATTTTTTGGCTCTCATCATCATGTTCCTACATTAATATTTACGTCATTTCTTCTAAAATATAGTAAAGTTTTTATAAAAATAAAAGATAATATTATAATATTTCTAGTTTCTATTGTTGTAAACGATTTGAAATAAACGAGTCACTTTTTTACACGATTCTTTTGTTAATAAAGTCATATTATAAGTTTCGTTATTTGGGTAATTTTCCATCATTTTTACAACACTTTTTTAAGTAATTTCTAAAGGTTTTTCTAAGTCGTTCTAAGATCCGAAACGATCGACACCGCGCGTTTACGATAAATAAAGTGCACCGCGTTCGATTGAAAACGCGTCGTCGTCGTTTGAACATGATAAAAATATCGTAAAATAATATTTCAATCTCGAGACGATTTTCTTTGCTACTGCTAATTCCGAAACGTTAACCTCTAACGAAACGACTTTAATCCGAAAACAAATCCGACGAAATCGCGCGAGATTGTAAATTAAACACGATATTCTTATCGTTACGGGTCTTTGAGAATTAAATAATCGCGCCGGTTCAAAAGTCAAAAGTCAACAAAAAAAACGGCGCTTTCCGCATATCGTGATTAATCGTAATATTTATACACGTATTCTAACGCAACGTGTTTTCGTAACGTTTCAAAATTGAATTCGATAACACATCGTTCGCGCGCGCACGCCTTTGAGATGAACGAAAAGAGCATAAAATCAATATTATTACAAGTCGAAAAACTATCGTTCGAGACCATGTGTTGTTTTATGTGTGTGAAAATCCAATGCGCGCGAGCGTTTATAGAAAGTCGACGTAAAAGTTGCCTAATAAAAGTACATAAATTTTTTTTTTTTCCACGCTCTTTCGAACGATCGCTGTAAACGATTTAGATGATCAATGAATAATTATCGCAATCTAAACTATGTACTCTCGAGGGGAATAATATTGTAAAAAAGCGCAATCGAGAAAAAAATAAAATAAATACCGATTAGGTAAGTAATTTCTTTTGATTACAATAATTGAAAATATGTTGTTAATCGTTTAAATTGAAATGTAAGACCAATGTTATAAAATCGCTCTTTTACGTTTTGCAAAGTCATCGAAAATGATTACAATCATCTCGATCATATAATATATTATTATATAATTAAACAAAAAAAAAAAAAAACGTAGAATTCTAATGCTTAAATTGATCCGAACGTTCTCGCCGAATTTCATCATCAGGGCTCATAACTTCTAGCATTTGCATATTTTATTTATTTTTTTTGAGAGGTCCTAGAGGTATACATTGTGAGCTATACATTTGTTTCGGATAACCAAGAAGCTACATACGAAATTTTATGTTGCATATTTTTGCATATTTCCGAGTATAAGTGCCATTTTGCTATTTTTCGCTTATTTTTGGATTTTTCCATGATTTTTATCATTAATTTTTTTAAAATTTTTCTTAGTGGCCTAAAACATTTTTTCTTAAAGATAACAAGTAATTATAGTCATGTTAATATTGTTCATAATACATTAGTGATTAATTCGTGTTGATTAATTTTTCTTCTTATATAACTTATATTAAATAATATCCGAAGAAGCTAAAATAATAAAATAATAATTTTTGTTTTTGCATATTTAAGCGCTTATAACAACCTTATTTTTTTAGAGCTATAAGTTATGAGCCCTGGTACGAAATAGCTTTCGAAAAACGATTTGATAAAAAGGACTACTTTTTTTGTTACAAAACCAACGGAGGACGTGTAAACGATGTTACAAACGACCTAGTTTTGCCTAGAGAAGACCGAAAAAATCACAGCCGCGGGGAGGCACGTGCCCCCCCCCCCCCGGTGATTTGTCCAAAGTCTACTCTATACTACGGTACGAAACGGGAGGTCGAAATCGAAATCGCCAGCGCGCGGGGGATTAATCGATTGATTTAAAATGTTGTTATTAATACGCCTGTTGGGCAATTTTTCGGTTCGCCCGGCCCTGATAATATGCGCGCGCGCGTTGCCGATTAAAGTGCACAACGTCCAAAGGCACTGTACACGGTCGTCGGTCCCCGTCGGTTACTATCTTGAAAACATTCATGGTTCATTAATAATCGTCTTCTATAAATAAACGGTCTATTTATATGCGTACGCGAGAGATACCGATATACCGGCCGGATCGTGATGGACGGACGCGCGACGCGGCCGAAGTTTGAAAATCGCGAAAAAAACTTGGGTAGACGACGACGACGACGTAGATATTATTATAAAATATTATTATCGTTATTTCAAATATTCAGCAAAAGCCAATGAATTATTATTACTCGTACGAATATTTAAAAATAAGTTTTCGTTTTGAATGTGTTCATTTGACTTTGAACCGTTTGGCCGAGCGTCAAAAACCCGCGTTGTTGGCAAGACCCCGTTGTACGACGACGACGACGACGCGCGCGCGCGTTACGTATTTGCGAGAAAGAAAAAAACATTTCAATCCGAATCGAAAAAAGTATTTCCCCGAGAAAACGGCGGCGCGTTTCGATTAGAAATTCGAGTACAGTACACGATTTCTATTGCGTTTTTAAAAAAAAAATAATACTTATTTCTGTTGGGGTGTGATATTTTATCCGAGTACCTCGTCGCGTGGTACACGGTTATTGATTTTGCAGTTTATCGAAAACGAAAAAGACAAAACGAGCGTTTCGATTAGAAATTCGAATGCCGTCGAGTACGGTACGATTTCTATTAAAAATATACGCATTATTAATTCTAATCTGGTAAATAATAATTGAAATTTCTATCCAACAGGTGACGGACGGGGTGATATTATTTTATTCGATCGTCGTCGTTCGATATTGTTTCGATTAATCGGCGCGCGGCGTTTTGCACAAGAATTCTCGCACATACACACAACCTTTGCTGCCCATCAAACTCGTTATTGGCACACGTCGGACGACTACGCGCGCGAGTTACGTTAATATTTGCGAGAGAAAAAAACGCTTGTTGTGTTAGCAGTTTATCGAAAATGAAAAAAAGAAATTTCCTCGCGAAAACGTGCGTTTCGATTAGAAATTCCAATACCGTCGAGTACTGTACGATTTCTAATGCGTTTTTTCAAAAAATATCTTTATTATTTCTAATCTGATAAATAATTTCTATCCAACAGGTTCGTCAACAAGACGGGGTGATATTTTATTCGATTAATCGGCGCGCGGCGTTTTGCAGAAGAATTTTCGCACACACATAGCCTTTGCAGCCCATCAAACTCGTTATTGGCACACGTCGGACGACTACGCGCGCGAGTTACGTTAATATTTGCGAGAGAAAAAAAAAAACCAATACCTCGTCGTCATACGGTTGTTTTTGCAGTTTATCGAAAATCAAAATGAAAAAGAAATTTCCTCGCGAAAACGCGCGTTCCGTTTAGAAATTCCAATACCGTCGAGTACTGTGAGATTTTGATTGCGGTTTTTCAAAAAATATACCTATTATTTCTAATCTGATAAATAATTTCTATCCAACAGGTTCGTCAACGAGACGGGGTGATATTTTATTCGATCGTCGTTCGATATTGTTTCGATTAATCGGCGCGCGGCGTTTTGCACAAGAATTCTCGCACATACACACAACCTTTGCTGCCCATCAAACTCGTTATTGGCACACGTCGGACGACTACGCGCGCGCGAGTTACGTTAATATTTGCGAGAGAAAAAAACGCTTGTTGTGTTTGCAGTTTATCGAAAATCAAAATGAAAAACAGAAATTTCCTCGCGAAAACGTGCGTTTCGATTAGAAATTCGAATATCATCGAGTACTGTGAGATTTTGATTGCGGTTTTTCAAAAAATATACTTATTATTTCTAATTTGATAAATAATTTCTATCCAACAGGTTCGTCAACGAGACGGGGTGATATTTTATTCGATCGTCGTTCGATATTGTTTCGATTAATCGGCGCGCGGCGTTTTGCAGAAGAATTTTCGCACACACATAGCCTTTGCTGCCCATCAAACTCGTTATTGGCACACGTCGGACGACTACGCGCGAGTTACGTTAATATTTGCGAGAGAAAAAAAAAAACGAAAAAAAACAAATACCTCATCGTCATACGGTTGTTTTTGCAGTTTATCGAAAATGAAAAAAAGAAATTTCCTCGCGAAAACGTGCGTTTCGATTAGAAATTCCAATACCGTCGAGTACTGTACGATTTCTAATGCGTTTTTTCAAAAAATATACCTATTATTTCTAATCTGATAAATAATTTCTATCCAACAGGTTCGTCAACAAGACGGGGTGATATTTTATTCGATTAATCGGCGCGCGGCGTTTTGCAGAAGAATTTTCGCACACACATAGCCTTTGCAGCCCATCAAACTCGTTATTGGCACACGTCGGACGACTACGCGCGCGAGTTACGTTAATATTTGCGAGAGAAAAAAAAAAACCAATACCTCGTCGTCATACGGTTGTTTTTGCAGTTTATCGAAAATCAAAATGAAAAAGAAATTTCCTCGCGAAAACGCGCGTTCCGTTTAGAAATTCCAATACCGTCGAGTACTGTGAGATTTTGATTGCGGTTTTTCAAAAAATATACCTATTATTTCTAATCTGATAAATAATTTCTATCCAACAGGTTCGTCAACGAGACGGGGTGATATTTTATTCGATTAATCGGCGCGCGGCGTTTTGCAGAAGAATTTTCGCATACACATAGCCTTTGCTGCCCATCAAACTCGTTATTGGCACACGTCGGACGACTACGCGCGCGAGTTACGTTAATATTTGCGAGAGAAAAAAAAAAACGAAAAAAAACCAATACCTCGTCGTCATACGGTTGTTTTTGCAGTTTGTCGAAAATGAAAAGAAAAAGAAATTTCCTCGCGAAAACGTGCGTTTCCGATTAGAAATTTGAGTACTGTGAGATTTCGATTGCGTTTTTTCAAAAAAAAAAAAAAAATAAACCTAATATTTCTAATCTGTTATAAATAATTCCTATCCGACAGGTTTCAACGTGATTTTTTTTACTCGATCATCGTGTAAACTCTCGTTATTGGCACACGGGACGACGCGCGACGGGCGGATTCTTCGCCACGCGTTTCGGTCCACTCGATATTTACATCATAATCGGTTGGTTTCGACGAAATCGTTTTAAATACTCGACGCTCTCGGACGTTTCAATAACAACAGGAGATGATAAAATATCGCGTATTATTATTTTGTCCCGCCCCGCACTCTGCGTACATATTATTATTATACATGTGACATACAATAATATTATACGCGACACATATGTTGGTCGGTCGCGGCAGCACTTCACCTGCTGCCGTTTTTTTTTTTTTTTTTAGCGCTGATATTGCAGATTCATTCGATTAACCTTGATGAATTTAACGACAATTACCACTTAGTTTTATTGAGCTAAAAATAAACACCATCCAGTTAAAAGGGATATAAAAGGGTCTCGTGCATGAAGGAAAGGTCATTTTCCTACACGCTGTATAGAAAACAGTTTGCCAGTCATAAATAATTGGTTTATAGGAAGCTAGCTTATGGTACTTAATTCTAATAAAACTATATTAACTCACATATATATATATATATATAAATTACGATGCGTGTCGTACGCCGCGATGATATTATCGTATCGTAACGTTTCAGATCTCAATTGCGAGTGGAATTATATGTTTTAATCTATCCGCATAACGTCGATGTTTATTACCTAGTTTAGTACCCGTTTCAATTATTTCAAACAAGATTTTTTTTAATTTTTCCGAAAACGTATGCCTATATCCTTCTGGATCCTCATCTTATAGATATATTTATACTCAATTGTGCGAATAAATACAATTCTATTGATATCTATAGTGTCTATTTTTCCAGGTTGAATTTAACAACACGGTTGTTCAAAGACCAGGTACCCCGGGTACCCATAGCATTAAAATGTCAAGTGTTCATGACTGTCAATAAAACAAAAATATATAAAGCCATTGTAGTGTTTACAAATCCAGCGCCACGGTCGTGGCGCGAGCCAAGTAAAAAAAATAAAAGCGGCGGCACGACAGTGTATATTATCTCGAAGCAGGAGTTTCCCATTAAAACCGTGTAAATTTCGGTGTTTTTTGTCAGATGAGATAATTAATTATCTACTGAATCAATTTATGCCTAGTAAATTGCAAAACATGAGGAAAATCATGCAGAAGATCCTTTTGTAAAAATCATAAAAATCGTACAGTTAGAAATTAAGTTATTAAAGGAAACGTGAAACATTTTCAATGAAAAATTATATTGAAATCTGGAATCACGGTGGCCGCTTCTCGCGTTGTCGTGCCGACCAAAATCAATAATAATAATAACGTATCTAGTACAAGACAATATTTGTGTATGCAATTACAATTATTATGGAATGAATTACAAGAAAAAATGCATAATATATCATTAATATCTTTGTCAACGACATCTTTAAAAGTTGATGAAAAAACGTATAGAATATGTTCTGCGATTTGTCATCACGGGGAATCATTACATCATGGTCATTATACAAGTTTAATAAAAAAATCAAATCTTTGGTTCAGACGTAATGATCTCACTTCTAATAAAGAAAGATGGCCTAGAGGTGGCAAAGACATTTATATGCTAATCCTCGAGAAGCAAAATTAATAAAAATGTATTGAGGTATAAATGATAAAAATTGGTGATATCAAAACAAAAACCCTCCGTCTAACTCCGCGTAAAAATTAGCTAAGTAAAAAAGAGAAGAAAAAAAGCCATTGTAGTGTTTACAAATATATAAATAACATAATTATAAAACGAAACTGTAGAAATCAAATTTGTTACAAAGACGTATTGGAAATGCCCGCACTATTCGTAAACACGCTGGTGATTGATTACTGATGAACAAACACGAATACACTCAATCTATAATAAAGATTATATATACCCAATAAAAGTTGAAAATATAAGAACTATTCCTCATAATCGATTATTTTCGCTCGGTGACGAAAATAACTTAGTTTATCCTTCACATTCAAACCAAAATTCAATAATGTACACATATTTCAATGAAAACAATATGGTGGGTACCCGGGTACCCCGGTTGTTGAACAACGTAGAACATTTTGGAGAGATTTTTATAATCATTACGTTTTTACGTAATCGTACACGCTCGTCTCTCGAAAGTGATAACTGCAATAATACGTGTATAATAGCGTCTCGTGTGGCCGAACTCGCGTCAAAGTCGCGATAATATTCATCAACGATACTTTAATCGCGCGGTTTATATTTTATTTTCGGTTTTAAACTACGGTTTCACGTCGTATACACACGAGATTGTAATAATATAGGAAACCGCCGCCGACGGTTATAGAAGTGAAATAGTAGTACTCACAAGGCTTCCTTCAGACGGCGGAAGACGAGCTGTACCATAGTTGAGGTTTGATCTCCGGAAGATTCGATCAGAGTTGTTTTCGTTTCGACCGAGACGCTCCGCGAAAATATTGAAAACTCGGTCTACTCGGTCGCTTCGTCGTCAATCGACAACCTGGAAACAACAACGCGACGGTATTTTAATTACGGGGATATCGGATTTACCGCGGCGAAACAAAACACAAACTACTAAAATTAATCGATCGAATAATAATCGCGACGGATGTTTGCGTTGCCACAGGTTTTTGTTGATGAAAGTATTGCGAACAATCGCGAGCGGCACGACTATGACATAATGGAAACCTTTGATAACGTTATTACCGTTTCACAGGTTCCCTGGAATATGCATATTTCCACCGCCTCTCGAGACCGGTCGACTCGTCGAAACAACTCGGGAATTACTTCGTTTAATATGAGCACGTTTTGGATTCGATTGTCGAAAGCGACTCGGAGAAAAAAATAACAATATCGAAACGCGTTCGGATCGACTTGCCGACTCGACCCGACTCGAAATTTTCAACCCCTTAATGCGGGTCGCCCCTCGTTAGGGGCGCGCGTCGGTATAATAGATATACATCAATTCAAATTTAAAGTAGGGGTTTTTATTCTAAAATTCTAAAATCTCATGCAATAGGTACTTTCTATTTTTATTGAAATTTCAATGACATAAAAAAACAAGATGAAATTACATACAAATAAAATAATAATATGTTCTATGTTCCCTGTTTCTTATAGTTTATGTGTAAAATTATTTATAGTAATAATTCGAAGATAACAATAATCGTATTTCGGGTTCGCCGAAGAGCGGCAACGACGCGTTTTACGCACCCGTATGCTAGTTTTACGCACGCGCATGCACATGTCAGCGATCAGTAACAAACTAAAATGAGTAAAAGAATTTATGCACGAAAAGTACCTCTACGACTTCCAACAATTTGGAACTTCTAGTGGTTCAATTTTCAAAATGAAACAATATTTGAATTCAGAAATATATTTACTGTGCATCGGTCGGATCAGATTTTTCAAAAAGCAATTAGTTAATGAGATATTTGATATTGAACATATTGAAAATTTTGTAATTTTCAAACTTTTTTTTATCGTGAAAAAAATGCAAAATTTAAAAAAGTGCTCCGACCGATGCACAGTAGAAGTGTTAAGCTTTCCATAACTGTTTTCAAAATTTCTCTAAGATTATTACAAGTACCGTTTTTTATGGAAGTCGTAAGGGTCTTTTTGACGAAAAATTGACGTGGCTTCCAATCCCCTTAATAACTACGATAGGACTAGAAATAAAAACGATTCAATGGAAATTTCGTTTGCGTGCTTTTTAATATTCTGCAAAATTATTAAATTATTTCTTTTAAATTTCATTGACGAGCTCGATCGAGTTTTGAAAATCTTTTGAAATCGAAAACAATTTTTTTTTACTTTTTCGTACGTAACTGTATTTATTTAATTTCTTTTTCTTTTTTTTTTTATGGAACATTGATCAATAATGGGCCCAGTTGGGCCAAGGGCCCGTGGAATTTATGACATGTATGCATGTATGACACGCCACTGATAGGACCCCCCTCGTATCGATAGCGTGGATTTCAAGAGCGCAGTGAAACACTCTGAATACGAACGCGACGACGCGACGTGTCGATCGAATATATTTTATAATCCGTCGAGTGATTGCGGTTTTCGTCTTCGACGTATACATAAAGTGACCATATTATATTTTTTTAATCAAAACGGGACAAAAAAAAAAAAAAATCACAATTATTTGTTACAAACAAATATTTTTAATATTATTAGCAAATTTCTGTGGTACTTTTAATGTTTTTAAAGGACAAAAAAATTAAATTAACTTATTATTACACTTACTATATAGGTAATTAACTCATTATAAACAAAATGTTTTCGTGTGATAATTACAAAATTAAATTTAACTTGTATATTTTTCGTTTGAACGAATTTGTTTTAATAAATCTGGCGATGACTTCGGGAACGAGTAAAATTCTGTACGAGACATTTTAAAGTTAAATTTTTGTTAGCAACATTGCTTTTAAACGTGACACTCGAAGCTGTGTTTTTTCGGCCGTCCATAAATAAAATATTGTTGAAAAAATTCGTTCGACAGTAGTTATTTTTATATTTTACTGTTGTCTCGTTATCTTATCTAGATGCCATTCACGGTCAATAACGTCAAACACACACGCACACATAAGAAATAAGATATAATAAAAACGATATTTCGTCATCGAACATTTATTTTCATTATTTTTTTTGTCTACTTTTGGAAAACGGGAAAACATTTTAGCGTCCCGAAGATTTCCCAGGGGACAACGGGACAGAGATTCAAAAAACGGGACGTACGTATACAGCGTATAATTTGCGTCTCGAAAAATCGTCGAAAAACCACCGTTGTGTTTCGCGCGTGATATAGAAATACAGTCGAGCCACGTAGAGCAGCAACTTGCACGACGTGAATTTTAACTCGCCCGGCAATGAATGTGTACAATATTTAACGGTGAATTGTCGACGGCTCGAAAATTCGGAACAAACGAGGAGGAAAGGAGACGAAATCGGCGAGAAAACTTTCACTCCGACCTAACCCCGAAATATAAAAATCGATCCGAATACTCTGTGAAAAATGCAAAAAACGTGACCGCTGCGACGACGCGAATATAAATAACGCGAAATATCGTTTACAAATAATAATTAATTACAGATGGCAAAATATTACTATTGTTAACGTGCGGTTCTGATTAAGGGAAAAAAAAAAAACAAAAACAAGGTCCAAAGGCGAACGAATGTTGTGTGCTGCACAGGTCATTCCGATCAATTATTAGTATTTACTATTATTATTAGTAGTAGTATAATTAGAAACGAAACGTGTTCTAATCGTCGTCGTCGTCGTCGTCGGTTTCAATGATATCGAGCGAACGATTGTGATTGTCGTAAAAAACTGAAGATTTACGGCGGCGGCGGCAGGCGTAAAATCAATACGATTTCTGTCGATTTAATAATATATTCGTGCGATTTTGGGATCGTTGTTATTAACCGGAAACTCTCGGTCTCCGGAGCGGAGTAATTAAAAAAAAAAAACAGTGTTTATCGGTGTTCCTCGTAACCTTTGGGATTTTTTTTTCCCCGAAGATAACACGTTATTTTCCACACGTCGATAAATAAACGGCGATGATTTCATTGTGACGGATGAAAAATAATATACGTACGTATTATATTGGTCAATGTCCGTTAAATTAATAAAAATAATTAAACGCCCGTTACGCGCACGCACACAATCATCATTATGATTTAATGGAATTTTTTTTTTACATATAAATATGTTTTTAATTAGACACACACGTCGATAAAAATTAGCGTTTTCACTAACAATATTATACGTACTCTTGTTCGTCTGGATCGTATAGGTTAACTCTTATAACCTTTTCCGGGTCGCGGACTATCCTTTCGAGTAAAACGTAAAAAAAAACAATTCGATTTTTTCTCATTTTAACGATAAGGCACAAAGGCTTTTTATCTATATATTATATAAAAATCGATGTACATTTGAATAAATTTTATAGCTCAAGATCCGCCGAACCGATTTCGATAAAAATTTCAGGGCATATTAAGATTGATATGTAGATGGTTTCTGTGAAGTTTGTACGCCGTGCGATATGTGGTTCCGGAGTTATGGCCTCTTAAGTGCAAAATATTAATCACACATTGTTATTGTTTTGCCACATGGAGATATATTACGTATATAAACTCTATGCGGTTATGTTTTATTATTAATTGTTTCCGTGGCACGTGCGTCTATGACATTTTCTATTAATATTAGTTTGAGATTAAATGAGTTTGTTTTTTATTCAATTTCAATTGTATGGATTTTGGTGTAAAAAATGCCACGACAAAAACGACAGAATATATGGCCGATCGTCCAATGCATGATTTGTTCGATCGAGAATTGAGACGAGAACAACAGTATGATATCGATGAATTGCAAACATTTGTCAATTTAAATGTTCCCAAATTAAATGACCATCAAAAATGTGTGTACGATACCATCACGCAAGCTGAACAAAATGAACAGGCCTTTTTTTTTATGTTCCCATTTTGTGACGACGCTATTTGACTTTTTTCCAATTTTTTTTCACAGAGGTTGTTCCAAATACCTTTCTGAGCGTCGTCACGACGCCCGATTTTCCTAAATTCGACCCCTACCGGAGTTAAAAGGGGTAAAAGGGGTAAAAATTAAAAAAACTGATATAATAAAAAGTTATACCGCACACGGGCGAAGCCGGGTTATTCAGCTAGTAGTACATAAATGTGGGAATACACGCGAGAGAGATTTTTCGGTTTTTCGCCGATCGCTCGCATATAATAAATGTACGTATATACATTCTCGATGTGGTTTGCGATTGAAATTTTCCAAACGGGTTTTCAAAACGCAAATCGGTCCGTGGACCCCCCCCCCCCCCCGGTCTATATCGCGCGCTTGAGCGACGTTTTTTGGAAAATTCCGACGCGATTAGATTTTTAGAGAACGACGATCGAACGTTTGCCGTTTTATATTGCGAAACAATACGTTTTTGTACGCTTTTTCTAAGCGATTTCCACGTCTACAATATTATACAATATTTACACCGAATTAATTGCCAATAATAGCGCTGCTGTAATCGGAAATACATTTAAAAAAAAAAATGTTTAATTATTATCTTTCGAACGCGATAAAAAATATTGTTTGTGTAAAATAAATAATATTAGACGATTAATAAAATGGCTCCCGCGCGCGCGCGCGCAGTGTAACTTTTCGCCATTCCTTTGTGAGATTATTATTATTATGTAGCCGCACACACACACACACGACGATAACCTCGCTTTTTCAAAGTCGACGACTTACAACAATAATATACATAATATGCGGACCAGAACGCTACAACTCTGCTGAAAGCCGATTTCGAAAACATTTTCTTTCGACTCCGCAAACGATTAGTTGGTGTGAAATTAATCAGCGCCTAATTAATAATCGACGATAAACGCGTTTTCATAATAGGTACGTTGTTAATATAATATTATGCATATTATCGATATAATGATTGAAAATATATTTATATGCTTTTAATAGATCCGTCTATAAATAAAAAGACAATATTATATATATATATAATATTATTTGATAGTCGGACGGACGATAATAATTATTATTAATAATGCACAAGCGTAATAATAATTGGAGTGAACAGAAAAAAAAAAATAAAACGCGATTAATTATTATTATTATTGTAATCGTTCGATTCGATTCGTTGTGTACGCGCTCGTCGCTTTTATTCGTTCCGACGCGTTTCAGTTTGAGAAGAAGAAGAATTATACAATAATATGTGTCAGGCCCACGCGCAGGATTTCATAATGGGAGGGCGAGGAAAAAAGAGACACCCTTATAAAAGGAACAGGCCCTTTTTATTGTTCTGACGACGCTATTGAGAACACATTTTTTTACAATTTTTTTTTTTCACAAAATCGTTCCAAATACTTTCCCGAGTGTCCGTGTCGCCGCGTCGCACGAATGTTCGTTTTTTGTCCGACGAGGGAGGGAAGGGGGTGTATCGCGATGATGGCGTTTCGGTAATGTATTTGAATAATATTGCGATTTTTTTCCCCAAAACTAATGCAAACAACTCCCCGGAAGCTATTGCGGTCGTGTGCTCTTTTTACCAATTTTCGAGCTGTATTATATAATATTATTTATTAATGTTACGGTTTTTCAGCGCGTTGTTTAGACGATTTAACGATTCGTTTTCACACATGGTTTCCCGAGCGTTTCCCATTTTCGATCGAAGGACACTCGATATATTATTGACTATTTGATAGCCTATATAAAATAAAGTAATGTTTAAACAATATTATTTCGCTTTCAATGATAATTAGCAAATATTATTTATACAAAAAAACACAATAAAAATGTTTATACTGAAGATAACGAGACGACAATAATAGTGCAGCGTGCTTGCATTATTTCAATATTTATTAGTTTAAGATATTAATATTATCGATATAATCGATGGAAAACGGAAAAAAAAAAAACACGATTTATATTTCCCTCCCCCCTCGCGCACTTGGGCCTGTGGAGTATGTGATTGGAAATTTTTAGAAAAATTACGTATTCCTGTGTTCGCGACGACGATAACAAGAGACGATTCTTTGAAATGTGACGAGAGAAAGAAAACAAAAAAAAAAACCCGAGACAATACGTGATGCAATATCATTATGCCACCGGGGCAGATTTAACCGTTTGATCTGCGCTCTACTGCGCGCAACTCGATCGTAAGACCACGCGCGCAATTACAACAACGCATTGCGATGATAAAAAACAATAATAATAATTCGAGATAACCGCCGCCGCCGACTAACTCGGAGAATATGTAATGTGTTTAAACGATTAAGCGAATAATAAAGGAATTCCACGTTTTCCACGTCCGTCGTGGCGTGCGATTTCGCGCTAAAATTTCAGTAATTGTCTTGTTTTGTTTTGTTTTGTTTCTAAAACGTTTGATTGTCTTACGAAGAATGCACGAAATAGAAATAGAAATAGAAAACAAACCGACTCGGTAGAGTTGGTGGTTTGTACCGACGAGGTTCCGAAATATCGAGTAGACGGTAACAAAAATTTGAGTTTTTTTTTTTCAGCGAGTATCTCTCGTTATATAATTATAACAAGCTCGTTAATTTAATCGTTATTTAATCGTATACCGTGATAATCAAAGGCTCGGTGACACTAGACCTCGACATTTTTGTTCGATAACAGACGCACTGAGACCTCGACATTTTTATTCGATGATAATAATTCGTCTAGAGACACAACAATATAACGCGCGAATCGCACGAATTACTACGTATATTATTATAAACTCGGCGCGTTATTATTATTCATACGATATTCATTTCGACCGCAAATCTCGGATAACGTTTCAAAAAACATTTCAAAAATGTTGACGCGACGGCGGCGGCGGCCGGCAGTTCTCGACGGGTTCCACCATTGTTTCGACACGTATGAAACGTGTTGCAGGTCATCATCGGTCATAATGACTTTCGGCCAATCATCGTCGCTTTTACTCACACGATGTTTTAATTAGCAATCAATATTATCGCCGCGACAATCGATACACTTGGGGACACGTCTCGAGCTAAAAGGACGTCGTGGGTGGGGGGGGAGGGGGTAGATTTACGTTAAACTCGCGGTTTCTTCGCGCTTTCGTCCTCTCGCGTTTGCCCCATCCTTTGTCGCCGTCGAATTATATACGAATTCGGTTTTTTCTTTAACTCGCACACATTACAAAAATAATAAAACCAAAGCACGACGGATACGACTAAACCGATAATCTATTAGCTAATTATAAATAACTAAACATTAAGACGTTGAATACTAGATAAGAATATGCACACGTTTTACGTTATATCGCGATTTTACGTAAATATAATCAAATTGAATCCTAACAATTTTATATTTTTAAAAAGTAATTTTGAAAATGTAGCGCGGGCCGGATAATATAAAAGGTACGCCAGTTGCCCATCCCCAATGTACGTATACGAGTATATAATATATGGTAACGGGACATTTCGCGATCCTTAGTCAGGACATTTCGATCCGTTTTTTTTTTTTTGAAGAAAAAAAAAAGTCCCCGACCGGATCTATTGGTCGGCCGGGGACTTTTCCGCTCGGAAAAAATCTGATTTTCACAAAACGGATCGAAAAGTCACCTCCCCATTCATATATATTTTATAAAAAAAACGTAAAAACTAGGTTTAGTAGATCAAGGCTATACTCAAGGCGAATCAAGTAGATTCGCCAGAAGGTCAAGTCAATCCAGAAAAACAAGCAAACGCTTCAAGTCCCGAGCCCTGATGATGTGTTATAGTGGCGATTTTCACGGACAACCGGAATATCGATTTCAACGAAAACCACTGCTGTCGGGGAACACACCTCGGGAAACGTTGGTCGGACGATGAAAAAGGATGAGCCGTACCTGGATTCCGGCATTTTCGCGTCCATACCGGCGGCGGCTGCTCAGCGGCTGGGGCGCGGCGGCGGCGGCAGCGGCGGCGGCGGCGGCAGCGGCGGTGGTGAATGCGCCGGAGGGGGCTGCAACGTACGCCTCGACGGGGCGCGTCGGTGAGCAGACGCGGTGCGCGCGCGAATAACGGCCGGCGGTGCGGCGGGCGGTCGCGAGCCGGCTGGCGGCGTCCCGCGCGTGCCGTGCCTGTAAGGGCGCCGCCGTCCGACGAGGGCGCGCGACGCGGAGGGCGACGGCACTAACCCGCGGCCGCGGGGGCTGGGAAAGTCACGCGTTACGTAACGCCGGTGACGTGGGGTGGTGGGCGCAAGTCACGCACACCGTGTGACGTAATAACAGCCGCGATAGGGATGGGTCGTGCGATTGTGTGTTCCCCGATTTCCGTGCGGAAATCATAGCTACGGCGGTACAGAAATATGATAATATAATATAGTCTCACTTTTTAACGTTTGGCGCGAAAAAAAACGTACGTTTTATACGAAATATCTTTGATTTTATACCAAAGGGTTGAATATTGTG